>JABUIW010044163.1:31526-61533 GCA_013363375.1 Menidia beryllina
GGTAGTTTCACTAATAGTTAATATATTACCAGGTCCTTCCGATTAGTCAAAGGGTTTTATTCCAAATGAATTCTCTCTACGATCAAGGACCTGATTTAAAGGCATAATAATAAGGGAAGAGACCGAGGGCCACTTCTCTGCGTCTAACGCCCTCCTTTGCCCCCTTCTGCCCACTATCCTAACACGTTTACAGAAATACGTGTGTCTTGTCGCATCTCGTTGTCTGAAGTGAGCGTGGTCTACAGTTCTTACAGCTGGAAGACTAAACGTGAGCGCTAACAGTGGGCGCTCTGGCGGGCTCATCATGGAAATTTACCACCACAGTTCCCCCAGGACCCTGAAGTCCAGCTCACACCCGCGCATCCACTCACTGCACCGCCGCGACTGCTGGATAAACCGACCACGCACGAGGCTGTGATGTGATGTGGATGGCAAAAGTCCTGCTGAGACATGTCCCCACACACGCGCAGAGCCGCGGGTTGCGCGCAGGTGGTGCTGCTGGAGACCCATCTGAGAGGAGGCAGGCAGAGCGCGTGAGGGCTAAGCTGCTTTGCGCTGGTCCGGGGAACCCGTTTCCCAAAAACACCCGCTCCCTGGTCCCGGGCCATGACTCACCTCCGCCGTGCATCTGACACAGGTACGGGAACCGCCACACGTTCCCCAGCCCCACCGCGTACGACACGCAGGCCAGGACGAACTGCAGGGGGCTGTCCCAGCTGTCTCTCCCATCCTTCTCCATGTCTGCGCAGCCCGCAGCTCAGTAGCAATCCTCCAAATGGGGGCAGCCCAGCGCGCAGCGGCCCCGTCAGGCAGAGAGAGCGGCAGAGTGACCGGGGGGCGCGGCGGCGGCCGCTTTAAGGCTGCTGGCGGCGCCTGGAGGAGGAGGAGGATCCTGTAACACGCCTGTTGTGTGTTATCAGAGGACTGCTCTTACGCGGGGAAGTGCGCTGGAACGTTTCCTGAAATGATCAAAGATTGATTGTTGTCTTATTTATCACCAAGTTTGTCTAATATGTCCTCTGCCCACCCAACAAAAGCGATCAGTGCAATGCCTCACTGGGGGGGGGGGGTGCATTCAGGTGAATGTATAACTTTAGACAGGGAGCTGGAGGATGGAAAATCCCTGTCTGCCCCCGTCTGACACCTGAACCTGCATTAACAGGAAAACACTTATCATTAACTAACTACTTCATGGCAGCTTTGATGCTGACAGCTGGATTTTAGCTCCTGACTAAAGGGCCCATTTCAGGTCAAACACAGAGGCTAAACCATAAAGTTTAGCTTTTATTGTGCTTTGAGACAGTAACTGGTCATATAAGTACAGCACTATCAAAGCCGCTGGCGTGTGTGTGGTGTGTGTGTGGTGGGGAGCAATTAAAGCAGTGTAAAATCATTCCCCGGTTATCAACCAAACTGTGTTCAACTAGTTTGTGGGGCTTCCAACCCTGCATGAGGAACACGTGCGCTGCATTCCCTACATCAGAGCTGTCCCGGGGTTCAGCCACAGCGTCTATGAGGAGGGGGGGGGGGGGCTGCTACCCAAAGCAGACACACGGCACAGGCCACACATGCTTACAGGGAGAAGTCTACGAAAACACACCCACCAGCACAGAGATGTGAAGGAGGAACAGAGCTGCTCCCATCTGAAGCTCTGATACAAGAGAGATTTTACCACTTCCAGAGAGAACATGAATATAAAACTGAGCGGAGTCCAGTTGTAGTCCACCTGAAGGCATCTGGAGGCAGAGCAGAGGGGTCCACTATAGCAGTGTTTTTCAACCACTGTGCCTCGGTACACTAGTGTGCCGTGAGTGATGGTCAGGTGTGCCGTAGAAAATCATCCTATTTCACCTAATTGGTCTAAAAATTTTTTTTGATAATTTTCTGCAAATAATACGCCATTTTTGAGTGTCTGTGCTGTTCTAGTGACTGGTGGCGTAATCATGTAATAATTCCTTATGACTAGATTTTGTATATAATTTTGTATATTGAAGTGGACATGTTAAGAGCAATTTGAAAGACGAAATATAAAATATGATAAAAATAATTTTTGGTGTTTATTTGATTCCTATTCAAGACACTTAAGATAAGATAAGAATAAAATAAGAATAACTATAGTGTCACTATAGGCGGCTACAGATTTGTTTAACATTTTTGGTTGGTGGTGTGCCTCGAGATTTTTTCAATGAAAAAACTGTACCTTGGCTCAAAAAAGGTTGAAAAACGCTGCACTATAGTGTCAGACGTGGAGTAGTGGATCACCAAGACAAAAAGCTATGAGCAACCCAACAAACTCAGTCAGAGGCTCCCCAGGAGGAAACAGCGTGTGTGTGGAGGACACCGTCAGGCCCGGCCTGCCTCAGCCATCACATCCTCAGTTCTGCCCTCCGGCGTGTCCCTGACGCTTTGCTCCCGGTTGACCAGGATGCGGCGTCCACCCGTCCCTACGGAAGCCTGCTGGCTTCTGTCCTCACTGGCTGGTTGGCCTTGACCTCTGCAGCATCCCAGCGTTACTACGCTCTGGCTCTCCAGTGCTGTGACCTTTGTCTGGATTTTGGATTCACCTGCATTTTGGAATATTTTGTGTGTACTATTGTAAATAATCTGACTTTTTACACTGGACTCCTCTCTGTGTCAGACACAGAGGGAACTACTTGCTAGAATTTATTGAAAGTTTTATTCAGGCGCAGCGGTCTCTCCAGGACAGGAAAGATTTCATACCAGGACACATTTACATGTTTGTTGTTCCACATTCAGTCGCAGGGCCCAGTTTAAGAAGCCTAAAAGATAAGTCTAAGCCGCTGTTGGCCCGCCCCGGCTGGCTGTGCGGGGCTGCCCGGCCCTCTGGGCCCACTCCTGGCCCTACTGGGGAGGCCGGGGCCTGGCGGGGGATCCGGTAGGCTGCTGCCCCTGGTGCTGGGGGGGGGGGGGCATCGCTGCTGGTTTGTGCATTAATGCGGCAGGTCTGTTGGAGATTCTGCTGCAGGGGGTTCTGCTATCTGGGTTCTGTTGGCTGTTGTTAGTTTGGTCTCTCCACAGGTACCGGTGACGGTCTCCCTCAGCTGTCCCCATGGAGGCTGCAGGAGCAGTGTGGTGGCAGCTGGTGGTCGGATTCAGTTGTGTTGTTTCTTTTATATGGTCACCCTCCCTTTGAGCTTTCTTACTCCCCAGTCATGTTTGGCATCCGAATGTAAATAACACACTAATGATACATCAATCCTCAAGGGTTGGGTAGCAAAGAAGGCTTTACAGAGATAAGGCCTCCCTTACTGCCAGGGGGGGCGGCCTACCGGCCCCACCAGGCCCAGGCTGAAAAAGTCAATCTGTCTGGCACAACGATGGCAATCAGAAACTCATTCTAATTGCCGTGATGCTGAACAGGACAAGGGGAATAAAAAGAAAAGGAAAAAAAAGTATAAAAATCAAGTGCTTCAAGAACAAAAAGATTACAATTATATTAATATAAAAATAAAAGGATCTTTTGGCTTTTTCAAAGGAAAGAACATTCATTCCACAGAACTCAACATTTCTCATACTAATAAATATTGAAAATACGAAGTGCCGAAGTGGAAGCTGAAATCATCGAGTTTCAACAAACAACAGGAATGGGTTGTTGTTTTCAATTTTGATATTCACCATATTCTGCACTTTTTGAATGATTAGCATGCATCATCCATAGACAACTCCCTAGATATAACACTGGTCATGTTTAATATTCATTCAGACTCTTATTTTACCTGGAAATAAAAAAAACTGTAGACAAAAAAGAAAATGCCAGTTTATTTGTTCAATTCAGGTTCAAGTAAATTTGAAGATGTTTACAAAGAAAAGTGATCAAAAAGTGAAAAGGTTTGAAAGCCCAAAGAGAGACGTTAAACAGAACAAAACAAAGGAGATACATGAAATCAAAGCTAGAGTGCATTGTGGGGATTACTGAAATGGATCATTATTCTTTTAAAGCGTTTCAGCAGCCCTGATGCATTGTGGGGGTTTGTTCCACAGCTGGGGGGCATGAAAAAGGAACGCTGCCGGACCGTGTTTGTAACTGGGTACAGACAGTAGGCATGGGCCTGATGGCTGAGGCTCCCGGTTGGTCATTGGTGGACCAGATCATTTAGTTTGGCCTTAGGCCCTTCAGAGATTTTCAACCCGACAGGAGGATTCTGACATCTATTCTGTAACAGACAGGAAAGCCAGCGTAAAGCTCTAGAAGCTCTATTTATGTTCCTCTCTCTTGGTCTTCTTGAGGGCACAGGCAGCAGCATCTCCACTAAAGGCAGCAGCTTGATGGACTCTTCAGGGACACTGTCATGTCACCAAAATCACGTCGAGTTCAGTTCGTCTTGTGTTCATGTCGTCCAGCGACTTCCTGTTTTATTCTGACTTTCATCCTTCCTCTAGTTTCAGATCACTTCCCTTTCCCCTTGTGTTGATTGTTCCTGATGTGTTCCAGCTGCCCCCCTCCCGGTGAGGTGTGTCTGGGTCTACGTTCCTCCTGCCCTGTGCTAGCTGCTCTACCTGCGTCAGACAGGACACTAAGTTCCAGGTATTGTCGGTTGCAATCTCCTTTCTACTTTATCTTGTCGTTTGTTTTCCTCAACAGTGATTTGGATTTTGTTTTTTGTTCTTTCCTCTTAAAGGTGATTTTTTAGTTGATACTTTGTTATTTACTGTTTTCCTCGTATTAGTGATTTTGAGTCCTTTCCTTTTAGTAATCTTAGGTTGATACTTTGTTGTTGGCCTCCTTTTCAGAGCATCTTGCATTTGTATTAAAGAATCCTGAGTTGATACTTTGTCAGTCGTGCTTTTGGGTTCAGATCCACGCTTCCTCCTGGCAGAGACTATCACAGTATTACTTAATCTCTTCCCCAAGTAAGTCCCGGACAAGTCAGCAGGGATAAGATATATTCCACACATTGATATCATAAGGGAATTCTGTAAAACGTTACAAGTTCAAAGTACAAAGCACCAAAATGTCAGAATACCACAGTCATAAAAGTCCAAATTGTTGCAGAACCGTTTAAGCACAACAACTAAGAAAATAATATTATAAACCTCTTAGTCAAAACTGTGCACATCCAAAAACGATATCTTTTAAAAAACATGCATGGACAGAGACTTGGATAAGATAAAGCTTTGTAGTTGTATTTGTCCTTTAGGATTCCAGATGAGTATCCAGATGCAGGTGCAACTGGGAGAGCGAGCCAGATCCCGCCCAGCAGCCCCCCCCGAGCCCCTCCAGCCGCTACAACCCACAACCCCAGAGCATACCACAGCAAGGCAGAATCATGACGGGGGTCACTCAGCTGATATCTGCTCTGTCGATAAAAATAACAATAACCCTGTTGTGGCTCCGGGTCCCTCACACACCTGTTTATCCTTTATCTCCCATGATTGCCCCTCTAAGTAGAAACAGCAGGCTTCCTCAGCCAGCCTTTGCCAGAGTGTTCCGTGCTGTCAGCTGTCAGTGGTGCATATCTGGCTCATTATTCTAAACCTCAACTTCTGATATATTTTCCCTATGGAATAGCTGCTTTCCTTGGAGAGATCCCTGAGGGTCTTCTCAGTAAAAAATTGTGCACAATGAACAGCACTGATGTCTTCAAGAAATACAACTGGTTGCATTTCATGAATAGGTCTGCCTGAATTGTCGTCAGCATAACAGTGGAAATGATGCCATGGTTTCTAAAGATGTCACATAATGGAGGCAGGTATAAAATAAAAAGATCTGGTACCAGCATACAACCCCAAGGAACTCCATGACTGTAGGAAGAAGATTAGTGATTAAATGAACAAACTGGAAACCTTGGGATCCGTTAATTAAGGGGGAACGTTGATCCTTTAGAAGGAGCTGCTGTTGTTGGTAGCTCAGAGATGACTGGACAAAACTGTTCAGGTCCAATTCAGGTTCTAAAGCTGCTGTTCTCGCTGATACTTCAGTTCTCTCTGCTAGAAGCTATTTTATTAGTAAAGAAGCTCAGGATGCATGGACTGCGTGGCTCACAGAGCTCAGACTGCCACCTGGACAGCTTGTTCTTCTTCTCTTCCATCTCTGATGGATAAGCAGTAGTAGCTTTAAAAAGGCCTGTCTTTTTATGTTAGACTACCTTTCCAGACTAATTGAGACTTCAGTAAAAATTCTTCCCAGCTTTGTTGCAGTCTTTTTTTTAAATCCAAAGTAAGGAGCCAGCCTCTCTGACTGGTGGGGTTCTTTTTCAGAGTCGTACACAACCACAGTTGGGTTCTGCAGGAGGGAGGTTCAGGCAGCTCTCCTCTGCTGGGTTTGCACTGTGGAATTCATTCTCTGAATCTGGTTCCAGCTTTTTCTAGCAGACACCTACTGTCAACACTTTTCCTCTCAGATGCTGTGTGGTCACCTAATAAAAAGTCAAATATTGTTTCTGTGCTGCTCTCCAGTGTCTCTGTGCTGCTTAAACCCGTCAATAAACTCTGATCGTGATCAAAGTTATGCAGCCTTGCCTGTAGGGTTGCATCTAGAGTGGTTAAGTATGGTTTCCAAACTTTGAACAGACGACCAGTCTGTACTATCTGTTGGTTTGCACGTGTTAGCATAAGTCTGTCGACTATGTTTGGTCCAGATCTGGGTATAATGAAAGGCGTTATTTATTCTACTTGTTAAGATAGGATTTGCAAGTTATTATGAGAGCTACATTTCTAAGTAACATAGGGCGATAGCTAGTTCTAACAGTAGGCTGTTAGCAGAGTTGCTTGTGGGTAATCTGTCACTCTCCCCAATGTCTGATATCATTTTATGAAATGTTGACATGTAAGTGGATCATAATTCTTAATAAATTCTGCTGTAGTATCATCAGGGCGTGAGGCTTTATTATTGATCAGTTGAATGTACAATCATAGCCTTTAATTATGTAACTTTGAGAGGCTGATTTTACTTACTGGATGATAGTGGGAACCCCATGCATCGCAAAGACCAAGCTCCATACATATGTTATTTGAGGATATTTATTGACCTTTAACTCTACTTGTCATAGGATTTCACATAGGTTGGGGTCCGTTCTTATTATGTCTGTTATCTGAGTGATTGGAGTGTTTGAAAAAAAAAAAAAAGTAGCTATCAAACTTTACTGTGATATTGACTTTCTTCCTTATATAAATAACTTCACCTCTAAGGTGTTATAACAGGCAGAGAACATAAGGAATCTGTGCAGTAGTGAGGATCTTCAGGTCCCTTGCAATAATAAAATGTGAATATTTTAATTGGTTAAAAGGTTTTTATCTCTTCTATCTGGAACCAACTCCATTTACTGTATATTTCATGTAACAAATGTCCTCATAGTCTTCCTGGCATGTTAGATATGTTTTTGTGTACATGTACTGTTAGTGTATCAGGTAAGATGATATCACTTTATTCTTCCTACTAAGGGTAGATCTGAGAATATTTGTGTGCGTGTGTATGCATGGATGGATCTTTGAGGGTAAATTGTTTTTTTTCTAGCACAAAAAAAAAAAAAAAAAAAGATGTATTACTCATAAAGCGCGGATATGAACAGAAGAGCTGTTGCACAGTGATCAGTGTAATCAGGGAAGTAGACCACTGGGAGCAGGGTTGGCTATGCAGTTTGACAGCTGACCTTTGAACCAGGTACCAAGAACCTGTGGAATCCCTCCTGCAGACGCTTGAGGTAAAGCGGTTCATGACTGAGGGAGCTCCAGTGCTGTCAAAGAGTCCTGCAGGGGCTGAGTGTCCTTCTTCTACTTGTATGGGAGCTTAGCCATCCTACTCTCTCCCACTATCTCCACTGGGTTAAGGGGGTATCTGAGGCAGAGGTGGCCTTCTGGTTGATTTTATCCAATCCCTTTCTTTCAGCTGCCGATATAATGCCACACCTTCAGAGCACTCCATGGAAAATGGCTTGAAAAGTATTTTTGTGTAGAGTTCTCTTTATTTCTCTTTGGGTTCTCCGGCTTCCTCCCACAGTCCAAAAACCTGCATGTTATTTTGGCTGAACGTTCCAAATTGCCCTTAGGAGTGAGTGTGAGTGTGCATGGTTGTTGGTCCTTGTATGTCTTGTGTGTGGCCCTGCGATGGACTGACGCCCATTGACCACTGGGATAGTCTCCAGTTCCCCCCGCAACCCCATCAGGGAATAAGTGGAAACGATAAAGGACGGATGGATGGAGTTGTGTTCATTGTGTTGTTGAGATGAACACTTAGGTGCTGGATGGGACTGAGGGCACCTGTGGAAACCGGTTCTTTAGTTTTCCCCGCACTGATCTGGTGGTGCTTCCCCAGATGTACCATGTGTTCCAGTGAGTGCTATGCAGGGCTTTATATACGCCATGTGTATGGTGATATAAAGTAAAAATCCATCAGGTTGGAAGAATGAGAAAAGATCAAAACACACTGACCTCGTAAAACCAATCGGAGCACCCTGGAGCAGTGAACTGGTGGTTCACACTAAAGTCGGTTCCTCTCAGCTCTTTCCCTGCATTTTAACCTGCTTCTTCCATTTTAATGTTTACCCCTGGGCACAATGGGTCCCGGTCTTTGCTGAAGTAATCTTGTTGATATTGAATGTTTCGTTGTGTTATGCGTGTTGTGGGGCAGAGAGCCAGGAGGTCAACCCTAGGGACACAGTCCAGGAGTGTCCAGGTGCAGCACACCTGTGGCCACTTACCCGGGGAGCCTGATTAAGGACCCTGGGATCTTCAGTCAGTGCTCTGACCTACAGCCCGTCGGGTAACCTCAAACCGAGTTCTTACCACTGGATTTTTTGCACTGCGTATCTTTTCCCGCCTACAGTGTTGCTTCATCCTTTTTTCCTCCAAGGAACGACTCCAGCAGCCCCCCCCCCCCATGCCCCCCAGCCCCCACGCTCTCCGCGTCCTGCCATCCCAGCTCTGCAGGTCTGCTGTGTTTAAGTTTGTTTGTTTTCCGTCCCTACATCTAGGAGAATAAACGGTTGTGTGCCTTCAAAAGGCTGACAGAAGTTCTTGTTGAACAATATGGAAGTTTAAGGTGTCTTTGACTTGCTCCAGCATACCTGGAAAGACTCAGGTTGTTCCTCACACTGTAAGCATGCAAGTCATTGACCATTTTCTTGATGGTAAACCCCGCCTATTTTAAAAATGGGACAACTACAAACGTCCAATTTAATAATTTCTTTGATCATAAACGGAATTGCTGCCTAATGCAGGAAACAATGTCATGGTTCAACACGGAGGTTTAGTCAGTTTAGTTTCTGCAATGTCCCTGTTTGGTCATGGTCTGCTGAGCTCTCTCCCAGTCTTTCACAAATGGATTATTTAAAATTGTTGTCGTAGAAACCGATTGAAATCTATTGTACCTTAAAAGAGAAAATGCGCCCGCTATGCTAACTGTAGGCTTTGAAGCTCAGTGCTTCAGTTCATCCTTTACTGATCTATTTGTCTGGGACACATACTCACAAATGAACTTTGAGTCTGATACTTGTGTTTACTTGTTTTTCTTAGTAGTTTCCCGATTTTGATGTTATACTTTTTTCAGCGTTCCTGAACTATTCCCATGTATTTAATACTAAAGCTAATAACTAAGCTACCTGAATGTTTCCTGGAGGCACTCCTATGCAGGAGTTGGCATCAGTCCACTCCCCCCTCCCAGCTCTGTTTTATTTGTTCTGACACCTTTCTACCATACCCAACAGAGAAGTGTTAAAGTATTCAGTGTAACAGTTATCCTTTTTTGAGATCAGAACATATACTATAGGTGTGTTCTATGATGTCTTCATGAAGACTTTAGTCATGTACATGACGTCTCATGTGCCCATGTACCCCTTTGGTACTAGAAAACACCACAAAATTATTTCTCTTGAAAATACTCTGCTGCATTCATCTAATTGTTACATTTGTTCTCTTTCATGTTTCATCTTGTATCTTCTGCTTATTTTGCTTTCTTCAAACATGTATGGATAGCATACGAAAAATCCTGTGGGTATCTGGGAGGATTCTAATATCTGATAATCATTTTCATTCTCAGTGCTTCAGTTAAATGGAAAATACAACATTGTGCTGTTTTGATAAGCTAAATAATTTCATGATCTGAAGCTAAAGTGATCCCACCATCTTTTGGATGAAAATGTGCTACAAAAATCTAGGTATGTGACTTCAAGATTTACAGAGATTATTACACAGTGATGGCTGTAATTGGTGTAATTTGTCAGCGGGACGATACTCCCGTAAGACATGTTTTGTTTCTGTATTAGGCAGACTCTTTTATCCAAGGTGACTTTAAATGCAGATAAAACATTACAGTTAGCCCCAACCTACAAGACGAAAGCAATATCAGCCCAGACTGTCAGAGGCAACAGTGGTGACAATGTACAGAGAGAGAAAGAGGGGGTGGGGGGTGCAGGGTAAATGTTGCACAAGGAGATGCTCTGTGAAGAGCTGGGTCTTCAGGAGTGTTTTTTAAGATGGAGATTCCACCAATCTAGTAGTGCTCAGCAGGTTATTCCACCGTGGTGGAATGGGAGTCTATAAAAACAAGTAAATCCCAGGAACTGCTGGACCTTTTTGCGGCTGTCTGGTGTAGGCCACTGGGTACTGCTTTAACTTTAGTTGGATCTGTTTGTATCCTGTTGGGACCTATGATGAACTCCAGGAGAGAAACTATGACATACAAGTTATTTCCAGCAACCATGGAGAACCTGGCACATCTAATGCAAATAAGAATCAGCATCATCAGAAAATGTCAGCATGCCATCTGAGTAGGCAAAATAAAGTGATCTAATATGTCTCCTAACACATCATTAACCATTTATTGAAACACAGCTGGAGTATTAGTAAACCCGAATGGCATTACCAGGTATTCATAGTGACCACTGGTGTGTTAAATCCCATCTTCCATTTGTCCTCCTCTCTCCTGTGCACCAAGTGTTATGCATTTATCAAACCCAGCTTTGTGAAAATACTGGGCTGTTGAAGTTGGTGTAACACTGATGGCATGAGAGGCAGCAGATATCTATTCTTTGTCGTGATTTCATTAAGTAGTACATAATCCATACATGGACTGTGGAATCTATTATTCTTTCTTTCAAAAATAAACCCGTTCTTGCTGGAGATGAAGATGGCTGAAGAAGTCCAGCCTTTAAAGATGAGTCAATACAGCACTTTCATGGCCTGTTTTTCAGTGCTGGATATTGCATACACCCTCTCTCCAGGAAAAGGGGCCCCTGGAACCAGGTCAAGGGCACAATCATGTTGGCTGTAATGGCCTCACCACCTGTGGGAAGGGCCAAAGGGCTGGGGTGCAATGCGGCATGGGTGGCAGCCAAAGGCAGGGACCAAAGGCAGGGACATTGGGGTCCACCCTCAGATAGCATGCCGGTTGGACTCAGCAGGTCCAAATGTATTGTGAGGGTCTGCTGGGAGCACCTGTCAGAGACCCTCATGAGACAAAGCTTTTACTCCCACCTCTGCAAGAGATTCGGACACATTCCAACGGAGGTGGGGGACATTGAGTCTGATTAGGCCATGTTACATGCCTCCATTGCTGAGTTGGCTTTGCAATATTGTGGTTGAATAGTTGTCTGTGTCTGTCATGGCAGAAACCCTCGAACAGACTGGTGGACACCAGTGTTGAGGGATGCCATCAGGCTAAAGAAGTCTTTTTGACCTGTGAACTGATGAAGCAGCTGATGGGTTAGGTTGAAAAGTTCAGTTTAGGAAACTGGACGTGAAGATTTCTAGAAGACGTTTGGCCTCTGATCCAAGAGGCTTCATCAGCTCTAACTGATGGTGGGGAGCTCTGAGATGAACATATTTGGCTGTAATAAAAGAATTGGGGGGGGAAAACAAAAGGTGGCTCTGATCCCTCCCACTGGATGGTTCATGGAGGTCCCCTGGGGGGTTGATGGTGGTTAGGGGGCTCTGATGGGTCGGTAGCTCCCTGTCAGAGTGGTTTCAGTCACATCTCTGAGGTGTGAGTCAGGTGAGGGCAGCTGAGCTGAATCTGCTGGCTGTAGTTCCTAAACGTGCTCTGGAATTAGGTGATAGGCTGTGTCTGAGGCCACCTCCTCCTGGTGTCCGTTAGTTTGGTCTCTCCACAGGTATCTGTGACGGTCTCCTTCAGCTTCCCCCATAGATGCTTCAGGAACAGTTTGATAGCAGCTGGTGGTCGAATTCGGTTGTGTTGTTTCTTTTATATATTCCCCATCACTTTGCAGCCCCCCCCCCCATTCTCTATCTGTCCTCTGTCTTCCTTTCTTACTCCCCAGTCATGTTTGGCATCAGAATGTAAATAACACACCAATGATACATCAATCCTCAAGGGTTGGGTAGCAAAGAAGGCTTTACAGAGATAAGGCCTCCCTTACTGCCAGGGGGGGCGGCCTACCGGCCCCACCAGGCCCAGGCTGAAAAAGTCAATCTGTCTGGCACAACGATGGCAGTCAGAAACTCATTCTACTTGCCGTTATGCTGAACAGGACAAGGGGGAAAAAATGCTTGGTCCACATAGCCAGTAGTAAGTCAGACTCGTTTCCAGTGAGGTTTGGACTCTGCCATGGCTGCCCTTTGTCACTCATGTGGTTCATAACATTTATGGACAGAATTTCTAGCAGCAGCCAAGGTGTTGAAGGGACCCGTATTGGTAGCCCTAGGACTGCAGGTCTGCACTAATCAATCCTGGATCTGGTCTGAAAGTCCTTTAAGAAAAACGGCATATTTATTATTCCAACCACTGTCTGTGGCTGATGTCTGAAAACAGAAAGCTTAATCCCAAAGAGAGTCTTTGCCCTGCTTTTCTTAACTCAACTCTTGTGCACTTGGTCGGTCAGTCGATAACTCAAATGAACTTCACAAGGTCTGCTTGAACTCTGTCAGAGATCCCCAATTGGGTGACTGCCTTGCCCATTCTGTGGGGGTCCTTGCCCTTCCAGTCAGGTGAGGAATTCTGATGGGGCATATTCATAATGCACATCATGAACGACACCCTCCTGACTCTCTGTAGGGTGGAGGTAAAGAGTTGAGGCTGAAGGCTCTAGACCTGATGCTGAATCTGCACCTTCATCAGTGGATTAAGGACTTGTTGAATCTGGGTCGTTAACAGGTTAACTTGACTGGTCATGACAGCTTTAAATTCCTCCTGGAGTTTCTTAACTCCACCCAGACCGTACTCATTTGATGGTCTTGTTGAGGCAAACATTTGTTCCGTTGTTAGCTGAGCTGAACCAGCTCGTTCATTCTGGCTAGTTCATTCCGTCATGTAATAACGTGAAACTGAACCCAAAACTGTCAAATAAAGAATCTTTAACAGATGCAAAAGTTTTATTTTCTCAATAAGGGAAAAACTAAATATGAACAAAGAATGGTGTGCTGTTGGGGCAGAACACCCAAGGAGGACACATCTAGGCTAGGCAAACTGATCAAGAGGGGCTGGTTCTGTGGTCTGCCTGAAGCCTGACACTGGTGATGGTGGCAGAGAAGAGGACTATGAAATATGTCCCTCACACCATCAGCTAATACAACTCAAACAATACAACTCTTCTTCTGGGGGAAGATAAACGTAAGAACAAAGAAATGGTAGGGGCACTATGGAGGTTCCTCAAGCTATTTTACAGTGGGGGAAGGAACTAGCCGGGGAGAGCAAATATGTAAAACCAGGAAGTGGAGGAATCCATCAGGTGGCTGGAAATGGGGGACTCTGGAGAAGATGAAAAACTCTTAAAGCCCAACTGTCTAAAAGAGATGGTTAGGATGTCTTAGATTTTATATAAATTTCATATTTATGGTTAGTGTCACTTTCCCCTCCTCTCCTTCTTTATTGTAGGCTTGCCTGTGTGTACAAATTCCTCTGTGTGTTAATTGTGAGAGAACTGTTCCTTAGAGTTCTCTTGGTTGATATTTTCTTTTGGGCCCATTTTTCTGGGTTTTGAGTGGTTATTTTCTGGGGGGAAATGGAGGATATTTGTACTTATGTCCTTCTCCTTAGTTCTTGGTCCCTGACAAGCACTATCACCACAGCACAAATAGAACAGTACAATAAGGCTACATTGTAAGTGCTTGGAAGTTGAGACCTGAGATGCCCTCCTTTGGTTAATATTGTTTTTCCCAGTTTGATTTACATGGCCTTTACTCTTTACTCAAACCATCTGTCCTCTTTATTCAGAATGGGGACATTTCTGTTCTCAAAAGTCTTTCATCTCCTTGAGATGGAGGTGAGCTGCTGAGTCTTGGCCTGAAGTGCTGTCACCATGCTTGGGCTGCTCAGACAGCTTTCCCGGGTCCGTTTAGCTTGTTCAGTGGACTTTCATGTCCTTAGCCAATAAGGCGCTCCCTTACTGTGTGCTGATACTTCAGCTGCCATCTGGAGTGTTGTAGGTGGATTTACTCATATGCAGCTGTTACCACACGGAGGCATTGCTCGGTAAAAGCAATGACTTAGACATTCAAAACAACATTTGTTCTGGATTTTGAACGGTGGTAAGTTTCAGATTAACTAAAGTAAGGTGATTTGTTTGAGGGGGAAAAAAACGTATAAGCGGATAACAAAGAAACACAAAGCAAAGGTTAAAAAACTTACACAGTCAGAAAAGCTGTCTGTCCATTGCCTAGGTTTTCTAGACAGGGTTGTATTTTGTGTATTCTGTCAAGCTGGTAAAGTGGCTTCAGGGAGCTCTTCAACCATCCTGAGACACTGTAGATGTTGATGCAATACACAGTATGACAAAATGATTCAGTTTGTTGCCTTGCAGCAAGCACTTCATGATAACCAGTTCCAAGAAGATTGTAGTGTCCCTCCGATATGATTATTTCTAATGTTGGTACTGTGATAATTCATTTTTAAATGGAACTGCACAATTGCCGTGACTGCTGAAACGCCCTCCTAGCAGGTCTGTGTAATAAAACTGTTGCAAGGTTGCATCTAGCTTCATACAAGGAAGTATAAAAAAAGCATAAAACTTGGATTTAGTTGCAAAGATTTGATGAAGAGACAATGAAAAAACATCAGAATGTTTCATTTTTATCACAATTTTCTAAGAAGTGACATTTTGGCCATTAACTCACAAGGCTGGCAAAGGCTTCAGTTTTCCAGCTGTCATTGTTCCAAAGGGGGTGATGCATCAGAATCAATGTTTTTATCTTTGACCTGACCAGGGCTGAATACCCACATCCAAAATATTCTGTCTGAATGAAACCACAGACCTCTGACTGGGGTATGGTGACTTTTCCCCAAACTATAGCCACTCACTGAACAACGCTGAAAGCTCTTTTTACACTATTCATAAAATCAGCTTGGGTCTAATATGAATGTGTTTTAGTTCTGTGTCAAATGTCTCTGTAACAGTCCCAGTTTTCGTCAGCTCCAATTGAGTTTGATGTAAAAGAGAGCAAAACACCTGCTCTTCAGTTTGGAATTTTTCCATTTGTTTTAAAGACATCTGTCCCGCTGTGAGAGGCTGACCTCTGCAGTCCAGTCACCAGTAACTCGCCTAATCATTTCATAACGGCCATTGCCACTATTGGAAAAATTATATACAACCTAAAAGGAAATCCCATGTAGTAAGGTTTTCATTCCTTTACCTCCTTCTCATGACCTTCGTCAACATGGGAACATAAATATTTATTGCTTTGGCCACACTAAGCATGAATATTCTAAGAGAATTGGACTCAATTAGCATATGTGTGAAAACAGTTTGATTGTATCTTATGGATGTTTTTGAGGTTACTGGACTGAATTTTTATTTAGAAATTTTATAAAGAAGGCTACAACTCGGATCACTTGGTATGCAAACCATTTTGGAAAACACACACACACACACACACACACACACACACATACACATTTTTCATAGCTCACAGGCTATGCAGCATTCATTCTCTATCATAAAGCACATTAATGCCAGAGGCCCGGTGGGTTTAGTGTCTTACTAAGGACACTAAGACTGAGTTTTCAGCTGGTAGATGACTGATCAGTCCTAAGCAGTCACTAATATAAATGTACTTGAGCTTACCCTTCTGCTTTGCTCTGCTGGAGGCATGTGATTCTGTGAAAGTCAGCTGCAGCTGCACAACACAGAGGAATCTGTTTTGCCTGTACCCCACAGGCAGGATCACTTCCTCTGTTAGGAAACCCCTATGTTGCAGATGCTGCAAGATCTTGTCACGATGCTGCTTGGGTGGTTGTAAGCCTGGATAACCAAGTATGTAAAGAATACAAAACCTTTCTGGAGATGAAAGCTAGAAAGCAGCCAATGGTGAACAGGTAAAATTTTCAATAGATGAACAATTTTACTAAGTATGGCTCCCAAGAGGATAAATAGTGTGGCCAATTTACAAACAAAGGAGCAGTTTTTCACTGGTCTCTAACACACTATTTTGTGTGTATGTTCCACTCTTCTACAATTTGAACAGCATATTTATGGTTATAAATATATTATCCCAGGCTATAAAATTCCCCTGTAGTTGGAACACACTCTACGGTCCCCCTTTTTAAATGGGGGGACCACCACCCCAGATTTCACCCGGCCGAACCTCCAAACCCCCGGAGCCTTGCCACCACAGAGGTTTTTAACCACCTTGGTGACATCAGCCCCAGTGATTGGACAGCCAGACCCCGGATCCCCAGGGCCAGCTCCTCCAATAGAAGACGCGCCAGTGGGATTGAAAAAGGTTTTCAAAGTACTCTGCCCACTTACCCACGACGTGATGAGTTGAGGTCAACAACGCACTATACCCACTGTAAACAGTGTTGGTAGATCCCCCCCCGAGATGCCGTATGGTGGACCAGAATCGCCTTGAAGCTGTATGGAAGTCTTTTGGCCTCCCCAACTCCTCCTACACCCAAGTTTTTGCATCAGCAACCACCCGAGCAGCATGATGCTTGGACTGCTGACACTCATCAGCTGCTTCTGGAGTCCCACAGGCCAAAAAGGCCCGATAGGACTCCTCCAGGCTGACGACATCCCTCACCGCTGGTGTCCACCAGCGGGTTCGAGGGTTGCCGCCACGACAGTCACCGACAGCCCTACGACCGCAGCTTCGAGAGGCCGCGTCATTGATGGAGGCGCGGAACATGGCCCACTCGGACTCAATGTCCCCCGCCTCCCTCGGAACGTGCTTGAAGCTCTCCCGGAGGTGGGAGTTAAAGCTCCGCCTAACAGGGGACTCCGCCAGACGCTCCCAGCAGACCCTCACAATACATTTGGGCCTTCCGGGTCTCACCGGCATCCTCCCCCCCCATCGGAGCCAATTCACAACCAGGTAGTGGTCAGTGGAAAGCTCCGCCCCCCTCTTCACCCGAGTGTCCAAAACATGTGGCCGCAGGTCAACTGAAACAACAACAAAGTCCATCATTGAGCTTTGGCCTAGGATGTCCTGGTGCCAGGTGCACATATGGACACCGTTATGCCTGAACATGGTGTTTGTTATGGACAATCCGTGCCGAGCACAGAAATCCAATAACAAAACACCACTCGGGCTAAAGCTGGGGGGGGCATTCCTTCCAACCACACCCCTCCAGTTCTCACCATCGTTGCGCACATGAGCGTTGAAGTTCCCTAGTAGAACAAGGGAGTTTTCTGAAGGGGCACCTTCCAGCACCCCCCTCCAAGGACTCCGAAAAGGGTGGGTAATCCACACTGCTGTTGGGCGCACAAACACCAACAACAGCCAGTACCCGTCCCCCCACCCGAAGGCGAAGGGAGGGTACCCTCATTCACCGGGTAAACCCCAATGTTAAGCCACCAAGATGGGGGCAACGAGTATGCCCACTCCCACTCAGGGCCTCTCACCGAGGGCAACTCCAGAGTAGAAGAGTGTCTAACCCCTCTCAACAAGGCTGTTTCCAGAGCTTGAGCTGTGCGTTGAGGCGAAACCTCTTCGGGCTGAGCCCGGCCGGGCTCCATGGTTAAAAGCCAGGCCGGGGTATATAAATACCAATATATTGATAATGATCAAATATAAAGTCACCCTATATATAGAGAAATATATTTTTGTTGCTAAGGAATGGATCGATCATGACTTTTTATTCGACAAAATTGTCATATAAAGCTATCAATTATATTATTGGTGATAACAATATGGCCCACGTGACAAAAAGGGCAGACAAGGTTGACACTTAAGTGAAACAGAGCGTCTGAATACTGTTTATTTAGAAGACCATTGGATTTTAATCTGGGATACCACTAGATGGCACCGTGCTTCCACGGAACACTTGCTTATTTTATTTTATGTCCTATATTCAGCGTAGCACATGGAGCTAGAAATCACACTGAAGGTTGAAGTGCATTAAAACCTTAAATACTTTGTTCAAGATGCAACACAAGTTTAACATAGCTGAAAATTAACTGAGGAAACTGTTCTTTTCTTTGGGTCATGGTTGGTGCCTGCTTGATCTGATCAGTCCTGGAGGGGGTGAGTTGGAGTGGGTGTCAATCTGCTGCTTTTGATTTACATTCATTGATGAGTGGGGGGGTTGGCCATCTTATTTGGTGTTGCTCACATGTCCACGGAGAGGGTCAGCCATTCTAGCTGGGAGCAGCAGCAGCTCCTGATTTGGTTGAAGCACACTAGTAGAAGCAGAGAAGTCCATGACTGAGGTCGAGTTGTGAACGGAAGGAGGGTGGCATGTCTGTTTGGGTAGGGACAGGAGGGGAAGATGTGAGCTGTTAGACTATGTGGTCAGTGTTGACACTGACCACTCTGGCAAGTTTGTACTGACAAACTGAGGGGTACTGACCCCTCAAAGCGTTCGATCAGCCAACCAGACGACATATCCAACTGCCACGTTCCTGTGTGTCGTGTGCCACTTGCTTCTTATAAACAGATTTGGTCCTGCCAACTCACTCCACTTTCTCCAGAACCGGTCAACCTCAGTTTGGATGGCTATCAACCTCTTGTAAGGGTATCCTTAAAACCCAAAGCTCACCAGATCTCCTCTGGGACCAGCTCTTCCAAGAAGAAGGGAATTTGGACTGATGTAGTCTACCCTGTCCTCCTGGCTCTGAGTTCTGGCATCTATGGGTCTCTGATTAGCGAGGTTAGTGGCCATGAAGAGAAAGGTTTGGAACTCACCATATGTAAAACATCCATCTCCTGCCAGGTTGTGCAGAGCACGTTTCACTGTACGAACAGCTGCCTCAGCAACTCCACTCCTGTGAGGGGAGTCAGCAGGGTGAATTTTCCAGCTCCATTCTGTTCCATGCTTGCAGGCTTCATTTTCAATTTATGGCTTTTCAAGCTGGTTCAGAAAATGGTAGAGCTCTCTGAGGGAAGGTCTGGCTCCCACAAAGTTATTTCCATTGTTTTTTCGGATGTCCTTCAAGTGCTATGAATCTCTTGTAAGTGAGCAGGAAACTTTCAGAAGACTGATCACGGACAGTGTCCGCATGCAGAGCTTGGGAAGCCATACAGCAGAAAATAATTCCCTATACTTTTAGCCCTGTTCTTTTTCTCACTTCATCCTTTACTTCAGAAGGTCAACTGTTGTGTATTCAAATGGTCTGGCTGGCGTTATCCGCTCTGGTGGAAGATGACCCATGATCTGTTGACATTTTTTGGCTCTGGCCTTTCTGCATGTCACACAGTTGTGAACAATCTTCTGAGCTAATCTCCTGCCTCTTATCATCCAGGCTTTCTTTCTCATCCGGAGAAGTGTACCTGCAACCTCTTCATGGTTTGCATTGTAGGCTTCTTTGCTAGAAGACTGGATATCCATACGTCATAGGGCAATATTGATACAGTGGTTCTCTCGTCATTAAAGATCTGAAATCTTCCTCCACAGACCAATAGTCCAGTGTCAGCATCTCTGTACACAGCAAGTCTGTTGAGGTAATGTTGCACCTTCTTGAGCGGCAAGGAAGAAGTCTCTTTGTGCATTTTCAAACTTCTCTGACAGTAAGCACAGCTTGCTTGGCTTTGGACTTTGCCTCTGCTGAAGAAATCCCCTCCCACTTTAGCTTACTTGAAGCTGTGGCTGGATACTTCTTCAATACCATTTTCCCCTTCATTGCAGCTCTCCATACCCAGGCAATTCTGATTAACTTGGTTAAGCTGCTGAGTTTCCTTATGTCAACGAGTTTTCTCACAGCAGAGCCAGGCATTGGTCTGTGGACTTCAATCCTGGGTTCACTCCAATCTGGGCTACTTTGCAGCTCATTGTGGCCTTTCTCTTCCCCCACTGCTGCTGCTGGATCTACTATTGCTTTAAAAGATGATACATCATCTTGGTTTCTCTTAGCCTGTGATCTTGTCAGTGCTCCCGAAAAACACTTAATCTGGAGTCTGTTTATGCTTTCTTTGGAATAAGCAGCAACCTCTTTAGCAGTCTTTTTTAGCCACCCTTCCACAGGTTGCTTTAGGAATTCAGGTCCATTCTGCCACACAGAATTCTCTGAGGTTCTCTGGAGCTGCGCCTCTTGTCATAATGTCTGCAATGTTTAGGTCTTCTGGAATCCACCACCAGTCATCAATCGAGGCAACTCTGTTTGCAAAAAATGTCTGATATCCATAACTGTCTCTTTGAACTGCTCCCAGCACAGTTTGACTGTCCAGCAGGTGGAGCCATTTTTCTATCTCCATCTGACTGTGCTTTTCGATGTATTTTTTGTGCCGAACTGCAAACAGAGCACCACAGATTTCTGCTTTGACTAGTTCTCAACCAGTCTGACCTTAACGCCTTGCGCTGTCTCCCATCTGAAGTACACCACTGCCCCATAGCTCTGGTCACTTCCATCAGAGAATGTTACACCCCAGGTTTTTCTGATCCAGTTGACTGGTGTGAGACTCCTGTGAAAGGTGATTTGGTTGAGACGTATGTACTCTTCAAACAATTGGATTGCTTTTTCCCTCAATTTTTCACACAGTGGTTTGTCCCATATATCCCGAGTTGCACTGCCTCCAGCTTCTTGAAACGTTCTTCTTCTAGGATGGCACCCTTTTGCTTATCAGGTGTCACAAGACCTATTGGGTTGTGCAGGCTAGCTACTTGGCTCAGCAGTTGTCTCCTAGTCATCGGGTCAGGAGTCAGGAGATTTTGGCCAATCGTTATCTTCTTCTTCCTCTTTGAGAAGTTGATTGAGGTCATTAGATACAGTTTGTCACTTTCTACAAGGTAGCCAACTCCCAGGGCTTAGTTGTCTCCTTCTCTAATTTGGTTTGGGAGAATGAGCACTCTGTCGGACGATGTTCCTGGCTTTTCTGCCACATGTCACTGCCTCCCACTTTCTCCAAGATTTGAAGAAGAACCCACCTTCCTTTAGGATCTCCTCAACTTTTTTTAATGTTTGCATCCAGCTTTTCCCGCTCATTGTGGGAAGTAAGTACATCTTCAACATAAGATTCATCGTCTAAGATCCTACATTCCTTTCTCCAAGTGAGCAAACATGGACAGTTTTGCAGTCTCCCTCAAGGCCAGCTAAGCAATGCAACCTGCTGGTTGATCACCAATGTTGACTTGGGTGATTGCATACTCTTCGATCTCACTGTCTTCAGGGTCCCTCCAGAGAAATCTGTGAAGATGCATTTCCTTGTCTTCCAACCACACAGAATTATGCATTTTCTTGATGTCACCAAACGCAGCATGATCCTGAGAAGCACTGCTCGGATTGAGGACATCAGGCCCTTTCAACAGGAGATCATTCATGCTGATTCCTTCGTACATCTGTCTGCTATTCCTTGCCAAATGGACAGGTTTTGTGACAGAATGTGGATTTGGAGCCACTAAGTGACTGACGTACCATATTAGTCTATTCCAGTAGGCAATCATCTCCTTGGTGAGCTTCTTTGCTGCTCTCCTTTCAACCATTTCATGAACTTGAGCCCCATATGCCACTCTCCATTCCGGTCCTTTCTTGAGTTGCCTCTCTGTTCTTGTAAAAGTAGCCTCTACTCCACACCTGTTGACTCCGGTTGAGAGATTGCATCTCCAATCCATGGATATTTTGTGTCCCATTGTGGTTTGCTGCTGTGAGTTTCTGCTTTGACATAGGTTAGACACTTTCAGATTATTTCTAGATCTCTCTCTTCTCCTAATGTAATCTCCTTGCCTCCAGGATGACAATTACCACACTTGAATCCGTCACATTTTGGTTCACAGGTGTAAACTTGTGCCTACTCACGCTTGACTTTTGTGCTCTGTCTGCTTCACTCCTCTTTGAGTTCCCTCTCTGGCATAGAAAGAAATGGTGGTCTGCAGGGCTCCCTTTCCTACAGTTTTGGTTCCTACACAGATAAGTTTCTTTGCATCCCTCATCTTCTTCATGACACACTAGACATCTCTTGCATGCTCCCAGTTTCTCCACAGCATCCAGCTTTTCACTTGGCTTAAAATCTTTGAACATCTTGCAAAAGAAAATATTTTTTGCTGTATTTCTCATCTCCAGACAACGCACCCACCTTTTCTTGTGGATTGGGTTTAAGCATATTTCCTCTTCAGGTAAATAGGCCTTTGGCTGCCTTCTCACCAACTTGAAGCTGCTCTAATCTTTCTAGCCATCTTTATTACCTGCATGGACTGGGACTTCATCAGCTTTATAGCAGGCTGCCTCTGCTTCCTGAATTACAGACTTAACCTCATCTTCCCATATCTGGACTAGAGGTTTTGCTGGACTATTTCTCTGACTTCTTCCAGTCTTTTATTACAGTCCCTCATTGACTTTTCCAGGTCTGTCTGCACCTGCCCGCTTAGTTTGGCTTCCTCCTCCTCTTCTCCAGCTTCCTCAATATCTGCCAGTAGGGTAATCATCATTTGTTTAACTGACACCCCTCCTGTAAGAGCTGAGCATCTAAATTCCCTTGTAACTCTTTCTTGCTCATGTTCTCCGCAGCCCAACTCAGGAAGTTGACTTGTTTGGAGAAGGCACTTTTAGCTGTTGTTTTTTCTTGCTTTAGTTGTTTTTCTCCCTTCCCAAGAACTTCCTCTGTCATTGTTGCTGTTTGCTCAATAGTCTGCGTCGAAAGCCTCCTTGAGTCGAAGCCTTTAATCCTTGTCTCTACTGTGGCTGGTTTTCAACTGTCAAGTTGTGTGGTTTCTAGCTTCAGCTCCTTCCCAAACTTGGCAAATGACTGGTCATAACCAAAAAGGACACTAGGCACAACTGAAATCGTTTTCCACTGTGTTTATTCCTTCAAATTGATAAGCAGATTTTTCTAAGGATGTAGGATTGGAATTATGATTAGGTTGAAAACCTTTCAAAAATAAATTGACAAACAGAAGTTGAATTAGTTCAAAACAAACATGTTTAAATCAAACATTTTCACTGTGGCTCAACCATAAGCACAATATAAACTGAATATTACCAGGCCACAAACCATACTGCAATATCTTCCAACTCAAATTCTACCTTATAATAAACAATATATTAATAACTAACCTAATTTCCTCCTTACCAGTTGTGTATCTGGTGATTGGACCATGAGCTGGCGCTGCTAGGCTCAGAGCAAACTGCCACACAGGTGTGCACAGCTGTCTTAACCACACGAAGGCCCACACAGGCAGTTCCGGCCCCCAACACAAGTTCACTCCTCTTTTTCCTACCTTTTCTTCTTTTTGGACATTTTTGACGTGACAGTATGTAACCTCTTAAATTTCACGTTGAAGCTGGCGATGTGTCATCGAAGTGCTCGTTGCTTCTGATGTGTGCCCTTTTTAACAATTTTGCTGGAAGTCTCACAGAATGTCACGTCACTACAGGGTACCCCCCTCTGTGTCAACACTGACCTTTGGGAAGCTGCCAGGATCCCATTCTAATATTTTTTCAGCGCTAACTCAGTGCATTCATCATTTCCCATAGAAGGGAATGTGTGTGGTTGGCCCGCTGAATAGTGAGCAGTGCGAGTCAGTTTGCCATGTTAGTCTGCCACAGGTTGGGCTCCAAGACAGGACTACAGGATGAGGCAAGACGGGTGGTTGATCTCAAAGACTTTAATTATTAAAACAGAAAGTGTCAGTGGAGCAAGAAGATTGAGATTAAAAGAAAGATTCAAAATAGATTAACTGAACTGAAAAGAGACCGGCACAACAAAAATAAAACAGCAGAACACATGAGAAAATGTGCTTGCAACATGAAATGATCTGACTGGAGAAACACAACACCAGGAAAAAATCATGTGAACTGATTCGGTCAATGACGGACACCTGCTGTGAAAGGAAACTACAAACTAACAAAAAAGATAATTATCTCCCAAAATAGAATCAGAAGTAACTGCACATGAGTGAAAAGAAAAGGCAGAACATCAGAAAATCCAAACCATTGGATCATGACACGATGTGTGATCAGTTATTGTATACCATGTAAACAACAGGATGTATTTTCATGGCTGTCTCTAGGTATATTTTTGCTCAGAGCTTTTTGTACAAAGTGGTGACTTCAGTGGTGACAATAACAGCCTGAAACATAGTTCACCTCAAACAGAGTTAAGCAAGAATTTCTGTGGCCACCAGGCACGCCAACGCATTGACAACACATCAGTCTGCTGTCTGTACAGTTGGAGAAACACTTTTCAAACAGTTCTTATATTTCCTGCAGTTTCATCAAAAGCACAAGCACCCACCCAAGTAGCAATCAACAACATATTTGTGTGACAGCAAATTGGAATGTGGCCCATCTTTATACAGACTTTTGATGACCTATTAAGAGTATATACACTTCTTTAGACATGCAGCTGTAATTATGAGAGCCTTTGTTCAATGCACAAAAGTGCCCTTTGGCATTATTCTGAGGACTGAGAAAGCTTTTTTCTATAATTAGTTTTTCCAATTTTTGTTTTTTGCCCTCAGTAATCCTCCCTTTTTTCTCTTGTGTCAGTGCTGATATTCATTTGAATCTTGTCAGGTTAAAAAATTCAAGCATTATTACATTATGTGAGATAAAGGAGTGAACTAAAACATTATTTCTTCGTGCCATTCTGGATCGACTCCAACAACAAACTTATGCACCCAATAAAACTATAATCAAGGGAAGGGTATGAGCGTGGAGTTGTTTTAAACGGTTTGTTGTGGCCTATTAACGCCCAGCTGCAGCTGCCTCTCACACCTCTGATAAACTGCACTGCTCACGTAATGATACAAGCAACTCAGGTCAAAGCGGTAAAGCTACATCCTGTCAGTGGCTGACAGCCAACAGGCTGGAAACTGCATTCAAGTTAAGCCATGCCACAAAGGAACAAATGAAGGTAAAAGTTGTTCATTCACAGCGTTGTTTCACAGAGTTGTTACAGGTTTGGACTTCCAGCGTCTGAAATGGACTGAGAACTAGTTTGATTATCAGGGCTCAGCATGGGAGTCAGCTGTCTCCCTGAGCCTCCCTCTGGCTCGCTCTAGTTCATCCATCATGGGTAAGGGTCCCTCATACATGTTGGTCTTCACTGCTCGCAGTTTCTCCTGGTAGTCCTTTGGCAAGCCATTCTGCTCTGCTCCCATCATAATTACCTACAGCCATTGATCAGAATACATGATATAAACCATCTCTTAACCAGTCCCAGACATCTCACGCCAACATTGAAAGCCGTACATCAAACTCCTTTGAGCCATCAAAGGCCCCTGAAAAAGATTGTTTTAACAGCTGACTGTGGAGGTTTCTTACTCACTTCTGAATAGTAACATCATCAGGTAATGCTAAGAGCGTCAGCACGTTGGTGCAGCTGTGGTGATGGGTCTGTCACCACCACATATCAGGATGTGTCAGCAGTAGCTGTCCAACATGAACCTAATCAATTCTGCTTCTCTTTGCTCTGTGAACTCTTATGTTTCATCTAAAGATCTAAATTAATTGCAGAAAAAGCTAGCAGTTTAGACAGACAACATCCATACACCAATGGCCAGCACAATACGTGCGTGGCTCACTATAGAAGACAAAGGTGTGACCACAAAGTCGTGCTCTGGGAACAATCTGGCATTCTGGCTCACAAGCCGTTGGCTCTGTAAGCCCCAGCAGAGCAGGCTGTGTCCGGACTGCTGTGGGCTGTTAATCATTTAGTCGGATGAGAGCAGTGAGCAGACAGGTCCCTTTTCCAGATGCTTCAGAGACAAAGCTATGGGTGTGAAAAAAGTGGCACCATAGATCTCACACAATATCACAATACTTTGTGTTACTGAATCGAAAGATTTCCCCTGAAATACAAAGTGTTCAAGACCTCCATCAGCAATATTTGTCCTAAAGTTTTATGTGTCTGAAAAAGACACATTAGTAATGTGTTTTAAACAGAATGAAATGCTTACTTTTTAGCGTTCATTGAAATCAGAACATAGTATAATTTGTGTGGAAAAGGACAATATCATTTCCATCTAAGAAATTTGTTCCAAATTGTGAAGCAACAGTATTAACCAACCTCAAGATCTTCTCTTCACCTCTGCACACTCTAATTGAGAATCTAATTGATTATTGAAAACTAACAAATGTACTTGATTCTCCTGTATGCTCCATTCAATGTTTGCCTGCTATGAAACCTGAGATAGGTTGATAATTACCCCTGTGTTGCCTCCAGTAAGTGTTTACACTGCTTTACTAAGAGATTTAAAGACATGTTTCTTCAATTTGTAGAAGACTACAGCTGCCGGCTGATAAGTTCAGCCCCTCCACAGAGGCAGGTTGATTGTGATATGGGCAGACAGTAGGTCTGCTACATGATGAATGTATTACTATTGATTATCTTCACTATGGAAACCCAAACATTAGGGGCGCTGGCTTTAGAGGTCTATTCATAAGCCAGGATCCCACCAAGCCTATGGAGAAGTAGGATTCGTCAAACCCCAGTGTTCCCATCTTCTTTTGTCTGCCTTCTAAAATGTGGAGCCCAGAGATGGCTGGGTATGGATATTAGTTAGAATGTTTTGCCTGAGTGGATGTGACATCAGTTGTGTGTGAGTTAACTGTACCACTGAATTCAGCTATTCCCTCTGTCCAAACTGTCTGATGGGTGACAGTAAAGCCCAGATACTACAGATACCATCACAAGCACACCATTTCTCTTCTGATGATTGTCATATACACAAATTGTTGTTAAATGTTTCAAAATAGCCAGCTCAGTGTTTCTAACCAACTTTTAACACTCATACATACCATCTTGATAATACAAATAATTTGAGAGGATAGTTCAATATTTTAGGCAATCACTGTTGAACTGTTTGAATGGGCTTAAGTGGACTTGTTGCACACATTGTTTTTAACAGATAATGGCCTCACAATGGGTATAACAAAGCAAGCAATATATCACATTTTTAAACCTTCGGTGTTGTTTTAGTAACCAGATGAACCAGATGCTCTTTTAGCAAGGACTCGTTTGAGAGACCGTCGTTACAAAACCTTTGGAAACATTACAACAGGCAGATTGGTGAAGTACCCTCTTCTACCAATGGAGGGTTCAGTGTTTTGGTCCTTTAAAGGCAGACAGGCACATGGGAATGATAGCATGTTATGAAAGAGATCAGTCCTCCTCCATAAGGTGCTAGCAGTGATGAATGGGCTCTTACCTGTAGGTACTGTGGTGAGGGAGGGGCGTACACACAGCTGTTCATTATGTAGGTGCGACAGTTGAGCTCCTGGCCCTTGGTCTTCACCGATAACTCCACAGGACTGTAAGTACCTAACGTCACATTCTCTTGACTGAATGGGTTCACATGTACACAAACACATTTTAGGAAGTTTCAGGGGACAGGCGAAAGTATTAAAGGGCAATTCAAAACTTCAGTCAACTTTTTACCTATCTAGTGACTCGAGATCAGTTACGTTCATCCTCCATACAACGCCCCAGACCTCGTCTCCAGGGCTGTGCTCTATGGTGGCCACACCTCCGTGCCACCGGTCACTGGCAAGGCCTTTGTGGTTCCCAAAAACCAACTTGTAGTCCTGAAACAGAGCGGAGAAGCTGAGAACTTGAGCATGTTTCCCGTACCTGAAACGGAACAATGGCAGCCCTTGTGTGAGCCTTGACCTTGAGCCTGGCCACGCAGTGCACTGTTGCAGAGGGGTTCTTGAGCTGGAGCCGCTCCTTCAGCAGGTTACTACCATATGCAAAGTACAGGAAGGTGTGATTGTTCTCCATCTCTTGATCAGTTTTAAGGAAGAGGAATAAATCCAGAGCAAATGGAGCGAGAGGGTTGTCCCGGTACGCTGATGTTGACAGAGCGGATCCCAGCCCCAGCTGCCTCTGGAGGGTTGAGATGAGAGAGCACGCGTTGCAGAATGACAGAAATGAAGTACTGGCTTTTCAGCACCCACACACCATTCTCATGCAAATCCCCTGCACTGCTACTGGCTCCTATTCACACTGACAATGCAAGGGTTGCCTCATGTGTTGAGCCAAAAGCACTGAGCCAAACACACAACATAACACGCACAAACTCTTTTCTCCCTTTGTGGTGATTCATCTTGAACAAACGTTCACCAAACCCCTTCTCATCCCTGCCAGGTACCTAAACATAGCTGAACCTCCCAACACGCTTCGACTTTAGGTGAACAACTTTTGACTGAAATTTTCTGTATTCAGAGGCCACCTACCTTGTGGTAGAACCAATTGGATCCGGACTATGATAGTCCGGGTTAGCTGCAATGCTTTTTTTTTTTTTATCTGGTTCAGGTACCTGTGATCCCACTGATGGATGAACCTGAGCCAGATGGCTCCTGAAGCTGGAAGCCCCCTCCATCGGTTGGTCTTCACAAAACATTTTTCTTGGGCTGAATCTTTTGTTCATGTTTTCTTTTCCGGCCCCTGAATGGGAAAAGTTCACGCCACTGTGTTCAAATGCAAGCGCCTGGGAAAGTGTTATATATATATGAAGGGGAGTTGGCTTCAGCCATCTAACAGCAGCACACTTCACTGCTGCGGTAAGTAATACATATAAAGATGAAAACAGCCAAATTAAAGACATTTACAGTGTGACAAAGCCAAAATCCACAGAATTTAAATAAATGTAGTTTTAAATGAGTCCCATTTCTACAACTGTGTGATCTTTCATGTGAAGAATGTGCTGTACGTGTTCACAGCATAGCCCAGGCTACGGGCACACGTCTCACCAACGTGTGTGTGAGCCAAACAGATGCTAAATGTTGACATTATTAGACTGATAATAGGGCAAAAGCTGTTATTTCTTACACATTTTCATGTTCAGACAATCATAAAACATATGAATGTTGTCAACAACGACTTTGTTCTTTTGTTGGCTGACTTTCCTCATTTATGGCAAAGTCGGTTGTCTCTCTCGGTTTGTCGACATTGTGAAATAACCGGGATTAAAGTGTGTTTTCAGCGGGAATGCTCGGCATCAGTCCCAGCGGATCTGCAGCTCTGAAGGCTCCGGTTCCGTCTCCCTGTTCTGGGGTCCAGGCTGAGGTTCTACTCCAGAGTGGTGGTCTGTGCTCTGCAGAGACTCTGGACCACTTCAGCTCATCCCTTCATGTCGTTTTACTGTTGGGGGGGTCCAAAGCTGCCAGTGGGTCTGGGACCAGAACCCTTCAGCACCAAGCTTAAGTTGTGTTCTTGCTAAACTACCTTTGTTTATACGTAAACAAGTTGTTTATATAAAAAGCCTTATTCTTCTTCAAAGCTCATTTACCAGCAGAAACAGAGGAGCATGCTCTCTTATTGGCCAGGAGAGCCCTGCGACTTCTGTTCAAAGAATTTCCTTCCATGGACCAGAACGGTCCCGGTCACAGAGCTGTGGTCAGCTTCTGCTGGCCGCCGGTTCCCTGACCCAGTCAGACAAACTGATAGAACTGTTAAATGCCCCCGTTGCCTTGCTGCCCCATTGCCTCTCTGCCAGTTGCCTCGCTGAACCATGGCCTCACTGCCAGTTGCATTGCTGCCCTGTTGCCCCGTTTCATTGTTGCCTCTGCCCGTTGCCTTACTGCCGTTTCCTCTCTGCCTCTTTTCCCCGTTGCCTTGATGCCCGTTGTCTCTCTGCACCGTTGCCCCTCTGACTCGCTGCAACGTTGCCTTACTGCCCTGTTTCCTCTTTGCCCGTCTCCTCGTTGCCCCGTTGCCTCTCTGCCCGTTGCCTTACTGCTTCTCTGCCCGTTTCCCCGTTGCTTCTCTGCCCGTTGCCTTACTGCCC
>JABUIW010044164.1:4681-20962 GCA_013363375.1 Menidia beryllina
TTAATAAACTAGAACTGACAACCACTTCTGGGCACCTTTTTGGGGGGAAGTGTTCCCTCTGGTTTAACTATAGGAGCTCTCATACATTTAAAAATAGGCATGTACATACCAGGTTATTTGAATAGGTTATCGTTTATTTTCTATGGAGAAAAAACCCGAAGGCAACTCTCTTGCAGAAGCATTCATGCCAGGTTTGCTTGAGGAGACTTACACTGCTGCTGTTTATCCAGAAAACGTCGTTCAATTGGACTTCTTCCGCATTACGGCTCAGCCGGCAGCCGTCTGGACCCACAAACAGCGACGGAATTGATCGTTTTGAGGTACTTTGATCCTAATTTCTCCAAAATGCCAACACACCACTTCTGTCCGAAGCACTTCCTGGTTCTGCGTAACTGACGGAACGTTCGTCCAATGAGGCGACGGGTGAGTTCAGGCTGACCAATAGCGCGAAGCGAGGCGGGACCCAAACAATGGAGAGCACGTGACGACCTGACAACACGTCGTCCTGGAGACGGAGAAGAGGAAGACCGCTTCAAGCAAATCAGTGTAAATAACTGGCATTTCACTAATTACAAACCAGAATAATTTAATTTATTAAACTTTAAACAGCTTTAAAAAGTAGTATTAGCTGTTTGGTCAGGAAACTAAAAAACTGTCTTTGTTAAGCCCTCGTTTTGGTGTCAACAGCCGGAAATATGTGAGAGATCAATGTTAAATTTATCCCAAAACAGTTGAAAAAATGGCCTGCAAATACAATTTTTAATCTTCTTCTTTGAATTAAAAGTTTCAACAGACAGAATTGCCACTTTTCCTCCTGTGAAGTGAGGTCCTGCAAGCAGTAATGAACAAGTAAAAGCAGAGAAATGTTCTTCAAAACTTTGCTCCACTGTTCAACTTTCTTATGAAAGCTTGGTTGCGCTCAAAAATGATCTCTTATAAATTGATACATATCTTATGGGGTATGAGTGTGATACCAGTACGTAATAGGTCTTCCTTATATCTTCCTCAAGGTTAAAATATTAAGTAACAAGTCATCTTAAATATTCACAAAAGCTTGGTATGTAATTGTTTGTATATTCTTGTGCTTTAACCTGTGGCAGCAATACTGTTGAAAACAAAAACACTGCAGACTGACAATGAAAGGAAGAAGTAGCTAAACTCATCAATCTCCCTTCACAATGTTCATTTCACTTTCCTCAGTTTTTTCTTTAACATCTTCACTTTGCTTACAGTGTATAATTTAGTTCCCCCCTAATTGCATTCTGCCTCTTTGCTGCCTGGGGCTTTGTGCAGATTATGCAAAGACTTGCCACTGCTTGTAACTTATTGGAGTTTAAAGCGATTTGCCGCTCTCCCATGGGCCTCGCATTCGCATGCGGCACAGTAGTAACTATTAGATGTAATCTGTCCATTAGTCGCCTGTATTCTGCTTTACTTTACAGGACGAAGCTATTTGTTAGGAACGCTTCGCACACTCCCTCTCGATGGAGAACAGTTGTCCGACGTTTGCCTGTAAAAACAGTTTTATCCACCAAAAAACTGCCCTGGAAACGAGATATTACAAAGCACATTCATCTAAAATACTGATCTTAAGGCCTTTTAACTTTTATTATTCATAAAGACTGCTTGTAATTTCCCTACCCAAACTACAAGCACCATACATGCAAAGTTCCCCGGCCAAAGCTGCTCTTACAGTTAAGTTAGAGCTGTTAACAAATAGCTTCGTTAAGAAGCCTTCAACTATTGTCTTAATATGACCATCAAAGCCAGCAAGAGTGCGGTTAACGCGGAGCCCAAATGTTCTCCTGTTGTACTAAACGTGTGTGATTAATTTCTCCCGTTGAGTGAAACAAACCGTCGTGCTGTGCCTGTCACTCTGATAGATATGGAAAGCATTAGCATCAACTGCTACTGGGAAGGAAAACTAGGCAGGATGGATTTGCCTGACGAGCGGCTTTTGTGTGTTGCTTGTACACACGGCTGAGACGGAGCACTGTGGCTGTAAAGGAGAATAAGTCAACGTTTCAAATGATCTCCTGGCGCCATGTGAACATTTTTAGCGAATGACTGAGTATCCTTTGATCATTTCTGTAGCTAACGCAGTTACATAAGCAATTTTTCTGTGTGAATTTATTTCATTTTGTGAATATGAATATGTTTTACTTTTAATATCTATTTCATATCTTTGTGTATTTTCGATTAATATGTAAATACTTTTGGAAAATATTGTAACAATGTTATATGGAGGCGTCACCGATTGGGTTTTCACTGGATCACGTGATGCCTTTGATAGGAAGCTGTGAGTTTTTTTTACAATTAGTCTGCGTGTGTAAGAGAAAAGGCAAAGGACGGAAAAAATGGAAGAAATGGACTTCTAGCAACTCCTAACCTTCTGTTTGGAGGGGCATACGTGTTCACGGTGGTCGTTGGGCGTGCATTACGGCAAATCCGTTAATAAACGTTTGGAACCATCAGTTGGATATCTGCACTTTCATAAACCAGTGAGAAAAAGTTGGGAGAAGCTATAATTTCAAAAGATTTTTTAGCCATTTTGGGCGAAAAGACAGACAACAAACAGTTCCACTTGGCATATCCTATAATGATCTTGTTGTTAGCAAGTTCGTTTAAATTCAAATCTCTTTGTGGCTCTGTCTATTTGTACTGTTCAGTCTACTCTACGTCTCCCCAGCAGTTCGACGGCCTTTTTAATTGCCAGACATTAAAACGAATGCTGGAGAAGCAGGGTCCCCCGGGGCTGCTGGTGGGCTAAATGGCAGCACTGCTGCTGTCACCTCCTCCTACATGCAGCAATGAAGATGTGTCAACATAATCTTGGGCAATTTGCACTCATCATCAGGGGGACTGATTAATTATCCGACTGTCAGTTGTAAACAGCAGAACTGTTTCATGTGGGGGGGTTTTTTTGGGGTTGTTTTTAAAGAACATCTAACGCATTCAGCTACATTTGAATGCTGCATTGAGCTTTACTATTTTCACTTTTATTGGAACATGTTGTTGTTGTGATTTCCAGGCAGATTATCTACATTACCTTTGGTAACAATAGACATTTTGAAATTCGATAAACGTGTGTTTTACAGCTTAATTCGGAAATATTCACTGGGCCCTCTCAAATTTTCCCTAATAATTCTTGTGTGTTGAGTGTTCCTGTTTCATTTCCATCCTCCGTCCTCTCATTGGTTTGGAGGAGAATACACACTTCTCTCTCCTGTTTAATATTCTTATCTCAGTTTTCCCGCAATGTCTATGTGGGGTGAATTTTTCTCTCCCCTCTCTGTCTCCGAGCCACACAGCTCTGTCTCACTGATGGAGAAACTTCATCAGTACAGATACAGAGCGAAATGAATTTGGGGTTTAAGGAACTCAAACCCCTGATCGGAGCAAAAAAAAAAAAAAGTCCAGCAGAATTGGAGTGATAAGTTATCACGAAATGGATTGGCTCCAGTCATTATCCTGTATCGGAGCTGAATGCCTCTGATGGCTGAAGTTATCCTCTGGTGGGAATGTGTGTGAACAGGAAAGGGGGGGGATATCACACTAGTAATGCTTTTGTGATTTGTTGCTCTTTGCAAAAGGCTTAAGGAACATTTTACGCTGTCAAGCTCCAGATACGAAACAGGGCCGAGCGTAAATCTGTAGGTAAATGATGCCTCAACCAGCTTGTTTATGTCTGTTTTGCCAAAAAGGAATCCCATGCAAATGCATGTGAGATGATTTGGCTCAACATAAAGGGTTGAGCTTGTTGCAGAATGGCCGACGAATGGTCTTCACATTCAAAAGTTACTCAAAAACCTGACTGGGATGGACTGAGGTCCCGTTCCAGGTTTTGGTAGGTCTGGAGACTATCTGCTGCCATTGGGGGAGAGCTGGAGCAAGACCTGGATAAGTGGTCTGTCCATCACAGGTCAACGGAAAAACGAATAAGATCAAATTAGATCTAATAAGAACTTTCATACTCAGACTGGACACAACGTAGAATGACCAGGTAATGTGTATGTTTTTGTGTTTTTGGTGAGTGGGATGACGCTTTTTGTGTTAGCAACTGAATTTACTCGTTCTGCTTTGTTCTGTTTTATGTAAACTGGCTTGAATGAGAATTACTTGTCATGCTGTGTCTTTGTTTGTGCTCAAATCTTCACCAGTTTGTTTGACAGTCATCTTAAATCCTCAGAGGATTTAAGAAAAACTCCCTAAAATAATATGTGACGGTTCCCACTTTTCCTGCTATCTTCTTCCTGTCACCTACAACTTGTATTGAATATTGGTGATTATATGTGCTTTTATTGGCTCATCATCACATCAGATGATGACGCAAAAGAGTGTCAGATTTCTCCCAGGAAACCTTTGAGCAGCACGGAATCCAAACCAGCACGGAAGAGGTGACTGGATGTAAAGAAAGGGGCTAGTTTTCCCATTCAGCTCACATTTAGGACTGACAAAACCAATGGATTCTTCAAAGTGGTCCTTTAGACTGTCAAGTGTGATGTGAAGAGTGCTGCCACCACCAGGGATGCAACTCACTTGTTCTACCTGTCCCTCACCTACAGAATGCAGATAAATGAAATGACAATGCCTGGCCTTTTGATAGTGCATCAGTTCACCCGAAACTTCATTTTCTCTGACCCGTCGACTGCCCACGTCTCCAGCAGTGTGTGGTAAGTGCCCAAACTGAGTTTCAGGCCGAGTATTTGTGCAGATCCCTGGTTGGTCCCCCAACATGGAGCCGCTGGCCAGACTCTTCCTTTCTGTTAACACCAGCAAAGCCAGTCCAGGATCTGCTGAGAACTATCCTTAAGGGGGCTTGATATTTATGGTCACTTTTATTCTCCTTTTTTTATTCTGATTTCTGATTTCTCATACTGTTTGTCATTTTCTAAGCTGAAATGTTGAATGACATGAAAAGGCGAGACAAGACAAAATGCAATTATTCTTTCTTTCATATAGTGAGTTTTGCAAAAATGTGATTTGTTGCTCTTTGAATGAGTCTGTTGGTGAATGGACAATAGAATGGACAATAGAAATGGGCTCTGCCTTGCCTTGCTGGAAAAGCCTGGTTATGACTTTGTCTCAGCTCAGGAACTTGGACCCATATGATCTCTGGTTGTTCAATAGATTTTCCTAAATAAAAGATTTAGATATGACTTATATTCCTGCAAAAAGGTCTGATGTTGCAGGGGCAGGCAATGGAAAGGGGTTGGAACATGCTCCAGTTTGTTTCAGCGTTTATTCAGTCTCATGTAGAAAGGCTGGTCACATCAAAGTTTATTTATATTACAACAGTTAGCAAGGTAGAGTCAATCCACAAACTTGAAGAGGGGAGAAACTGAAATTCTCTGGGACTTCTAGTGTTAAAAAAGAACACACACTGAACAAAAATCACAGACTACCTGATTCCCACAGTCGTGACGATTTTCAGAGAGAAAAACATCTCATTGACGTCGTCCTTCGCTAACCTGCCACCTAAATTAGCCGCTACCCCCCAGCTAGCCGACCCGGTTGTCAGAAGACAGCTGCAGAGTTGTGACATGTTAATTTCAGCTCGGAGCTGACCTCCGTCTAATTATCCTTCAACTCTGCAAACACTGGTAGCAACAGTTAACACCAATTAATGGCCACTAATCATTGCCAGATGCCGCTCCTTTAGTCCTTTTAGTCCTTTTTCTTACACTCGCGCTAACAATTTCACACATTCGAGCGATTCAAGAATTTCTTCCATTTGTCGAACCCTCATCCCGAAAATGAACAGAGATTGAAGGGGGAACTTACAAAGACCCAATTTTCCACAACACGCCGTGTTTTCAGGGTCTGTTTTTGTTTCGATCGCTTGTCTTTCTGGTAACAATGAAACTTGATGGATCCTTCAGCAACACAACAGTCGTCTAAATTAGAAAGTACTGTCGCCTTTATTCTCGATGCGTCCAGCTATTTGGGCTTTATTCCCACTGCCAGACATCAGATTTACACTGTAGGGACGACGGGCTGTTACCATATTTCCCAGATGAACTTAACTCATTGACTGGCAGCCATTTTCAGAACAGAGAGTCCCATACTGCCAGAGTTTTTTGAGCATTTTGACTGATTTTTCAAGAGCCACAGAATAGTTTGTGCTATGACTATGTAAACACCGAACACACCAAAAGAAAGAGTAGAGTCTCTTCTTTCATCATGAAAAAAAATTTGTTTCTAACTTATTCCGTTCTTCCTCGACTTGCGTCTCACCGGCGACATGTTCTCTCATAGCAAACCGTTACCTTTTTCTTATTTGCCTACAGTCTATGCTCATCTCCCATCAAAAGTGGCACTGCCCCCTAGAGGGTCAATTTGTTACTACATACTCTGTCTAGAAGCCGATATTTACGGACAAGCTTTAGCAGATCGTCCCCCAGACACTCTCGTTGAAAAACATAAAAGACGTCTATAGACGTCTTTGGCATTCAACGGTTGTATTGAATTGACGTCTGTAGACATCTTTGGCAGCCAATGAGTTAAACACACGAAATAAGGGAAAATTACAGGGAACCGTTGAGCCTATCGATAACAGATCTAACCAGATCCAGACACGCTTTACTTCTCCCTGCTCTAACATTGCTATTTTCCGTTTAATTGTTTGTATTGATTAGTCGAGTGCGTAGTGTTTGCCGTCTCGCGCGCCAACTGTACCGTTGCCAAGGGAAAGTGTGCCAGCGTCGGCAACAGCTGTGTCACATATGCCGCTGATCAATATAAACAAACACGGCCTCGCTACGCCAGGGACGAGGATTGACAGGCGTGATTCATCTTTTGAGCCGCCGGTGGGAGACGATAGTCGTAATAAGCGGAGATACAGTGGGGGAAATAAGTATTTGACCCCTTGCTGATTTTGCAGGTTTGCCCACATACAAGGTATGTTTATTTTATTTTTTTTTTTTTTTACCTTGTCCTGTTCAGCATTATGGTAGTAGAACTGAAATCTGCGTACCGTGCAATGCTGAGCAAAATTGCTTTGCCAAGGGAGGTTTGTTAGTGAGAAGCCCCCCTTGATTACCCAAAACTGCTTTATTTATTCATTTTTGTTACCAAATTTCCATATGTCCGATAATGCCGAACCTGACAGAGGGACAGGGGGAGGGAAGAGTAGTGGAAAGGAGAGAGATCCTTTAGAAAGGGAGAGAGGGGGGAGAGAAAAAAAATTAAAATAAAATAAAAAAAATAAAAATAAAAAAAATAAATAAAAAAAATAACAGAAAGGAGAGAGAAAGACAACAAGACCATATGACCAGCTGTTATGTCTGCAAAAAGGACTCTGTTCCTTGTGGGCAATCCGAGTGGAGAACCTGTAGGAACTCCTGCAAAAGGGCACAGGGGAGAGAGAAAAACAAACAAGCAACGAAAGCAACAACAATTGTTTAAATCACGCTATACACAGTGGGGGAAATAAGTATTTGACCCCTTGCTGATTTTGCAGGTTTTCCCACTTTCAAATAATGCTTATTTTTCATCATCAGATGGTTATCAATTTTTATAAATTCATATGATGTGATTTTCTGGAATTTTCTTTGGGATTCTGTCTTTCACTGTTAGAATGTACATATGATTAAAGTTATAGATCGTTGCATTCTTTGGGAGTGAGCAAACCTGCAATATCAGCAAGGGGTCAAATACTTATTTCACCCACTGTAGATCTTCTCCAACCGCCGGGGTTAGCAGGGGCGGGTCGGAGAGATCATTCGCCCCCCGAGGTAACCGATGGGGTTCCCCACACACGGCCCCTCGCGGTTTTTCCGAGGATTAGAGCAGCGTGAATCCGCCGGGGCTTGCAGTTTTGCAATTTGTGGCGTTCCGTACACAGAGCGATGAACACAGAGATGAATGGGGACGGGTGCACGGATCGTTGGGCCCGCGCCGGTCGCACTAAAGCCGGGCAGGTTCCAGGCAGACGGTGGGGGGGGGGGATCACAGAGTGCCGCAGATTCACGACACTCCGCGCTCTATTTGAGACTCCGTGAGCCCCACCACTCCGGCTTATGATCGTCTCATCAAGAGGATGGTGTCTGATGCGAAATGATGATGAAACCTCTCTGCAAGCGCCGTTAAAAGATGCCGATGCCTACGACGTTGGTTCTTTGTTGAGGTCTGAACTCGCGCCTCAAATGGGCCAAAGTCCCGGGGGCACCGGAGGACGATAGCAGCTCAGAGCGAGTTTGACGTCCTCCTGATGAAGAGTAATGACGTGAAACGAAATTTCCCCGTAGAGTCGGATTGAAATCTGATACGGTTTCATAGCCACGTGATTTAGAGACGTCGGATTGGTTTTTACCCACGCCAGCGTTTGATGACGGAGCACAGGAAGAACAGGAAGAGCAGGCGGATGTCGGCTGGTGTCGGTTCCAAGAGGAATTAAAGGGAAGTCTGTCATGGCGCTACAGATTTTATAGATCTCGTAAGGATTTGGCTATAAATACTCACTTTAGCTTTGTATGCAATCACATGATCTATGTATATCACAGATTGTTTTATTTTCTTTTATAACTATATTTTTTGTTGAAGTCTCTGGACTGTGACCAGAGACTCTCCTTTTCTCTTTTTCTTTCTCTGTTGCATTAGATCCACCTTTAGGTCAACACAAACACACACCATTTGGTACCACATTCCAATGTTATCTGCATGAATTAGGACCTGGCCTGTTCATGCCCAGAGGTAACTGGCCAATAGGACTTGGTTGTGTCCAGTCCTCCTTTGAGGGGTGTGCCCAGCCCAGGAGACAAAGACCAATCACACACGGAGTTCGGGGCTCTTTGCCCACTGAGACCCAGAGAGAGGTTTTTGTCTGATAGAGCCCAGCGCTGAAATACTTTATCTGTGACCCAAATAAATGTCCATTTTTTACTCTTGATCTGCTCTGGTTTATTCTCAGGTTTCCAACTAAAGAATCGGGTTAACAATCTTATTCATAATCGTGTCATTTGTTCAAACGGGCTGGAAGCGTTTCCATCTGAAATCGGCATTGAACCCTTGAAATTTTATAAACATGTCTTTCAGAACAAACGTCAAGGAGGTTTCATCTCAGTTCTCATGTTGTCACATCTCATCATTTAATCAAGAACAATTTTAACTGTCAGTTTTTTTTAAGTTAGCCGATTCCTCTTGACTGATTATAAAGTATCTTTGCTGATGCTGACTTGGAGCTCTTTAATAATCAGGTTAGAAACATACACAGGGACTGATTGATGCATTTTGTGCCTTTGTGCTGTGGTCGATAACAGACCGGGACTCTGTCAGGAGTCACTGCTGACAGTTTCCTCTGGCAACCTTCCCACCGCCCTGACGTCGGGGGGGGGGGGCAGAGAAATCCACAGCTATTAACTCCTGCTCTTAACCCTCCCTGGACGAGCCATTGGACGGCGCACCTGAACTCCACGAGCGTGAAAAGCCGTTGCAATTGTCTTTTTTTTTTCTTCCCCTGCGACTGCAGCTGCACAGCTGTGGAGACACTTTATTTGTTTACAATATTTACCAGTCAATTACGTTCTAATGTGACTTGCCTGGCGTCCAGATTCGGTCTTCAGATGTGGTCTGTGTAATGACTGTGATTGTAAAAGACTGTTTAATTACACTAGACCCTAATTGTCTGTATGCAAAGCCTCCATTACGGCAGCCTGGGATCCACACCATCACCCAGACACAACGAGAACCATGTGAAGACTCGGTCTGATTATAGATATTATAGCTTCCTAAAACAAATTTTTAAATAGCAAACACAGCTAAGCTGATAACGGAGCTCTCACAACTCCAGACTCTACAAATAAATGAGGTGAAAGCAGCTACATCACACACAGGAACCCGCAAAACTCCGTACACTCGAAAACTTTTAGTAGAAGTTACATCAACAAAGGCGACTCCCGGGGACTCGCTTTGCATTGTTTTCTTCTCCTTAGCTTCAGAGCTTTTGGGAATCCTTAGATGCCTTTTCGATTGTTGAAGGGGAGGGAACCTGAGCTACAGATACAGATAGAAGATCATGTCTTCCCCAAAAAAGAATGCATCTCAAAGACATCCTGATTTAAGTCCAAGCTCAAGCGGATCTCTGAAAAAGATGAAGAAACCAAGCTGCAAACAGACGGGAAAATGCTGCTAGATAATACAAAATGATTCAGAAAATTCCCTTTTTGAATCGATTGCTACTGCCTGGTCTACATTTTTTTTTAAACATTACTAATTCTTGTTTAATTAAACTTAATTTGATGTTTATTCCCATGTCCATAAGATCACTAGTTCTCTTTAATCATAATGGAATTGGTTGGATATGCTCAAATCTGAGTTCAAATATGAGTCCATAACACCTTCGTTGCTAATAAGTGGTATTTTTTGTAAGGTAGGATGGATCTCAGGGTGGACTCAGATGCGGAGAGTTGGTAACAAGGGTTTTATTTTAACAAACGCACTCAAACGGAGTGGTTGACCAGACAAAGGTTCAAACAAGGAAGGCAAAACTATGAGAAAAGTATCAAATCAGGTAAACAAGGCTATGAACAAAGAATCAAACAAAGTTAACAAGACTATGGCAAAGCATCAAAACAAGATTAACAAGACTGTGGCAAAAACAAGTGCAAAACTCTAAATCTTACGTGGCATGGGCAAGAACAGGAACGAAAAGACAAAGACAGCAAAATCCAAAAATGTAAATCCAAAAAACTCATGGCTGACGAACAAAAGACATGAAAGCAAAAAGACACAAAAACCCAAAATGACGAAAGCAAAAACACACTGGCACAGGACCGGGGAAACAAGGACTATTCCAAGGAATCTCCAATGAAAACCATAACTTGTTTAATCTTGGAAGATAATGATTTAGAGCAGGGGTCACCAACACGGTGCCCGCGGGCACCAGGTCGCCCGCACGGACCACCCGAGTTGCCCGCAGGCCTTTTCTAAAAATAGCACAACTCAATAGTGAGCTGCGTCTAAAATGTAATTTTGTTCCGTTGCTATTCTTTTTTAATCACACTTGCTGTGGCGACGGCAAAGCGGCACAATGTGGAGAGACACTTCACTTCGTGCCACAAAAGCTAGCATGCTAACTACCCACCGGGAATCGCACTACGGGCAGAAAAAGCACATGTGAAATATGCACTCAGAGTTGCAGTGTCAAGTTACACACCAGATTACAATGCACTGGTGAACAGCATGCAATGCCAATCTGTTAAAGATTTGGTCATGAGATTTCAGATTTCTTTTTAATATGTGAGTTGATTTTTCTTTAACATTAGATAATTGCTAACTTTTTGAAACATGGTGCAACATAGTTCATGATTTGTTAAAAGGTTTTGTCAGTGGCTAGTGAAATGAGTGACATTGAAAACTCCTATGTAAATGTAGTGATGTACAGTAAGTGATCATTAGAAAATTTAACAGTTGCTGAGATAAATAGAGATAAAGTGGTGGATGTTGATATGTTTCCCATTTTGTTGTCACAGATGAGTATCATTAATGATTATTAATAAAGTATAGCTAAAAGCATATTGAGCAAATGTATTATTCCAGGAGAGTGTATCAAACTGGTAGCCCTTCGTGTGACTCAGTACCCATGAAGTAGCCCTCCGTTTAAAAAAGGTTGGTGACCCCTGATTTAGAGCCACAATGTTGAGCTAAATAAAGATGGAGGACACTTAATATGCACCTGTCACATACCATCATCATACGCTGACTCATCTTAAAGAGGACCTGATATCAGACTGTACACCTCGATCTGTCAAGAATTGTCCAGAATTCCTGCTTTAGGAGAATTAGGAGCAAAGTAAGTCGCAATAATCTATCAGGAAACGTGTTTTCATTTGGCAGGAACATCCCGATGTCAGTTCTGTTAGTTTGTTTTGCATTTCTACTGAAAACACTTTTATCGACCGAGGGTGCGGAGGAATGATTTGATCCAAACACGAATACACACTCACGCACACATTCACGTGCACACGCACAGTCTCACACACACACTGTGTCCTCAAAACCTTGGAGACATCGCACATGAAAGGTGCTCGACATCAGAGGGAGTCAAATTGGCCTTGGCTGGAAGGATTGGTCCAATCAACCTCCAGCCGTATAATTAGTAATTAGATTGGGATTAGAGTCAGCTCTGAGTGGGGGAGCGTGGCCAATTCAAATCAGCATATGAAATGTGATTAAATTAATAAGAGAAAAATTGAAATATTAATGTCCCTTTTTCCACTGGGTCTCTGTTTGATTGGTTTGAACTTTGGTTAATTATGGAGTCGCACCGACTGTTGACTATTTTTATTCAGTTTGTTATAGTGTGTGTTTCATTAGGCTTTGTCAAATATGGAATCCCATTTTGAGCTCCAGATTCAGGTAGATCCACAAAACAGTCGTAATTTAAGTGATGAGTGGATGACTGATTTCTTCTTTTTGCTTTTTCTTTGTGCTGGAAATTCTCCAAATTGTCGTTCTGTCAACACTTCAACAACTTGTTGACAGCATCTGCTTTTATTCCTTATTTCTTATTTACATGAATGACACGTCTCTGCGTGCAGTTCAAGTACATCCAGACTCAAATAAATCCCAAAGACTCGTTTGAACAGATGTTCTAATTATCATATGGTTTTAGAAACAACATTTTGTTAGATTTACTCTAATGATTTTCACTTTGATTTAAGTTGTTTTTGAGTAGTTTTGTCAACACACACAAAACGCAACAAAACTTTTCAAATTTAGATTAAAATATGTGTTTTTTTTCAATTGGTTATCACTTTCAGATCATGGGATCATATAAATAAAGGTTATAATAAATTATTAGTACTAAATTTGGTGGTGTACACTACACTGACCGGTTCAAATATATATTTCTGGCAAATAAAAAAATAAATAATTAAAATCCCGCCCAATAGGAAGCAGCAGGGTGAAGGTTTGTCCTTCCATCTGACTGACATGCTGCAGAAAAGTTCAGCCGAATGTTCACATTTCAGTTTTCCTGACGTTTTCACAAAGTGGATGAGGTCTTTTTTTTTTTTTTTTTCTTTGGACAAATGGCCATAGAATTATGAACCGGGGCATGAATAGACGTTTGGCAAATGCGCTCCATTTGATTTAAACTATTCTAGTCTCAGATAATTTACAATCAGCTCCTTTCAGGTCTCCAGCAACCACTGTGTCAAGAGAATGACCATTTGTGTCAAAAGTTTCCTGCATGATTAGTGCTTAGGCATTAAAAGGATTAATTCTTAACAATAAGCCTGTCATCGCGATCTTGATTTTTTAAAAAGATTTAATAAGCTTGGTGATCAAAGGGTCCCTTTGGTGAACTTGACAACCATTCATTTGGGAAAAGCAGGTATTTCTCCTTACCTATTAAGATCTAATTTAAAATTTGTCCAATTTCCATTATTTAAACTTCACTGTTCAATTTTGTCTGACAAAGAATAATGTGTTTGAGCCGGTGACTTTTAGAGCCTCTGGAGTAGATGTGTGTTCTTTTTTTTTTAGCATTAAAAGCCATGAAAAGATTATTTCTTCTCATTTAGACACTGTGTTTCTTTATACGTATAAAAAAAATATCCAATTTAGATGAAAATAGGTTAAATATTGTCAATGTAGCGAATGTTGGAGTTGGGTCTGATTGACTTCAACAACACACAGCTTTTGTTATTCACAGAAAACTACATTTATGAGTGAAAACAGGTGCAGAAAAGGAGAGTAAAGAGGACATGGCTTCAAATCAGAGCTGCTTAGTTAGAGCCAAAATGATGTTGCTTTGGGCTAAAACATATCAACCTCGATGTAATTGCATTTAATTATTTAAAAATGCTGCCACAACCTAAAGGTTACATATTCTCATGACATAGTCATAGCTCCTATCTGCATGGATACATTAGGGAGAAAATGAGTTAAATCAACATAATCTTCACTGAAATCAAACTGAATCATACTCATAATCAGAAATAGGTATTTTATCCCTCTTATTTGTTTCTATCATATTAAATGAGTTGAGTAAATCCCATAAAACCTGTAATAGTTCATAAACAATTAATGCACAATTAATAAAAAGGCATCCAGTTATATTGATATTAAACTGGGAATCAGTCCTGGTAAATTAATTTAATCATCTTCTCTAGATTATGTTGACTTAACCTATACGTATTCTGTGATGAGTCAGAGTAACAACAAATGAATCATTTATTTTAGAGCATTTTTTCTTCATCATGTCGCTTTTGGTTATTTAGGCCGGTTCCATTTCACCAGATCTTAATGATTTTATGATTTGGACATAGTGCCAGAGGATGTTTTTCATTTGTTGTGTACACTATATCCGTTGATATAAGAGGTGGTTCTTGGCAGAAGCATCTCTCATGTCTTATTAATGAAGATACTTGTAGTAGAGCGAGGGAGGGGTAGGAAAACTTGCACACCTCATGGGGGACGCGATCACTCAGTGCATTAAAATGTATGATACGAGGGAGCGGGTGGGATGGAGAGAGCAGAGATGAATAAATATTGAAACATCTTTATGAAATATTAACACAAACACAAACAATGAAAGTAACTGTGGGATTCAGGAGTGGCCAAAAAGCCCACGGGGGATAGAAATTCAAATGTAGCAAGCTGCACACAGTCTTTTAGACATTTAGCACTGAGAGAGAATTAGTCCTTTTCAGAAGCTTTTCAGATTAACATTATAAGGCATATATATACAGTAAATATACATATATATATATTTTTAATTATTTATATGCATCAGACAAAATAATGAATATAATATAATATAATATAATATTACATAATATAATAAAATATAATAAAATATAATGAAATATATTATAATATAATATAATATAATATAATATAATATAATATTACATAATATAATATAATATGACATAATATAATATAGCATAATATAATATAATATAATATAATATAATATAATATAATATAATATAATATAATATAATAAAATATAATATAATATAATATAATATAATATAATATAATATAATATAATATAATATAATATAATATAATATAATATAATATAATACAATATGGCTTGCTATAATATAATTATTCAATGAATCATGATATTAATCCTGGATGTGGTTACTTAATGCTAACTTAAGTTTTAATGCCAGTGGACAATGAGCAAATATAGATATTTGCTACCACCGTCCAACACATCCTGGACCCAGAAAAATGTTGCTAAAGGAACGCCGGGTGCTTTTAGCTGTGATCACAAGGGCTTCGGCCTGAGCGTCAGAGTGGGAGGAGAAGAAAGATGTGGTCGGGTCCACATCCCGTTCGGTGTGGTGCTGCTCAGCTTTGAATGGAGGCCATTGTGCTCATGTTTGCTTCAGGTTAAGACCTTGTAGGTGTTGTCTGCCAACTACCCACTGATCCCTTCACCGGCAACAGCTTTCCTACTGAGCCCCAAAGCAGTGGCAGAGCACAAAGTGTCTCCGTGTTGCTTTCTGGGCGCGTGACGGTGGGTAAGTGGATATTCATTGTTGGAGGAGCGGGGTCCTCCTTACCAACAGCAATATCCAAAAAGTATCATGGCAGTGTGGCGGGTGAGAGGAAAACACTCTGTCGCCATGGCAAACAATTGCTGTGAAGGACTGATGTGACAGGAAATTACAGTTTTTTGGGAGCAAATTGAACTCTCCTCCGCTCGGAGCCGGTCTGTTTAAGCGTGAGTTTAATTGACGATCTGTCGGGTTGTACGGATTAAACTGAATCAGGAATGCTGTTTTGTGAAGTGCGAGAATGCGGGGTCATGGCGGGACATTATTCCCTCTCATGGTAAGTACAATCATGGTGTTTGGCACCACGGAAGCACAGACATCAGTACATAGGGGGAAAAAAAAAAACGTTTTGTTATTCAAAGGTAGAAGTACAAGTACTATGTAAAAAAATTGACTTGAGTAAAAGTAGAAGTATTCTTTCAACACCATACTTAAGTGGAAGTAGGCTACGGAAGTAATCAATTTTTTTGTACTTAAGTATTGCAAGTAGAAGTATTAAGTATAAGTAAAAGTACAAGTACCGTGTATATTAAAAAAAGGCAGTCAAAAATGTAATAGATATTGTTTATATTATTTCAAACGTGTGAAAGGCCATACAGGTGTATACAAAAACGGAAAACTACATCTGCATTAGCAATCAACAGCATTTCATCTGCTATTATTTATTATTCCAGTATCAGAATCCTGAGCTGAGCCTTTATGCTAGCATGTAGCATACAGCTAGCCAGCTAGGTTAGCTTTAGCTAACGTTATCATACAG
>JABUIW010044167.1:7952-20722 GCA_013363375.1 Menidia beryllina
TCTATCTATCTATCTATCTATCTATCTATCTATCTATCTATCTATCTCCCCCTCCTTCATCCATCAATTCCTCCCTCCTTCCTTCTGAATGGTTTCAGGCTTCAGGTCTTACTAATTTTCAGCATCCATCCATCTATCCATCCATCCATCTATCTATCTGATTAACTTTTTGGCAAATTCAATCAAATTTCCCTTCTGGGATCAATAAAATCATCTATCTATCTATCTATCTATCTATCTATCTATCTATCTATCTATCTATCTATCTATCTATCTATCTATCTATCTATCTATCTATCTATCTATCTATCTATCTATCTATCTATCTATCTATCTATCTATCTATCTATCTATCTATCTATCTATCTATCTATCTATCTATCTATCTATCTATCTATCTATCTATCTATCTGATTGACTCATTGGCTGATCTCCATTCTCTCTGTTTTCTTGCCTTTTTTAGGCCTTAAAAGTGGAGTTTCTGCCGGTCAGGGGAACATCTTCCGCAACACCCCCCAAAGCGACCCCCACGCCACCTTCTCCTCCTTCTTCCACGGCGCCGACCACTTCGACATCTTCGGCGAGGCCGACGGCGAGGAGGACCTCTTCAACCCCTTCCGGCAGTTCACCTTCAGCCACGTCCCGGAGGCGGGCGCCCCCCGCAAACCCCCGCGGCGCCTGCAGGGCCGCGCGGCGGTGCACGACCTCCCCGTAACGTTGGACGATGTCATGCACGGCTGCACCAAGCAGGTGAAGGTGACGCGCAGCCGTCTGGGCGCCGACGGCCGCTCGCTGCGCAGCGAGGACAAGGTGCTGAACGTGGTGGTGAAGAAGGGATGGAAGTCCGGGACCAGGATCACGTTTCCCCGGGAGGGGGACGAGACACCCGACAGCAGCCCGGCAGACATCACCTTCGTCCTCAGGGACCAGGAGCACCCCAGTTACAAACGGGACGGCTCCAACATCGTCTACACCGCTCAGATCACCCTCAAAGAGGTGCGTTTTGCTTCCATTCTGGCAGACTTTACAGTCCGAGTCGTTGTTCTTCTTACATCCATCCAGTATCGTAACTGCTTATTTCCTAATGGGGTCCCAGAGGGGAACTGGAGCCCAACCTAGTAGTCAATGGGTGAGAGGCGGGGTCACCCTGGACGGTCCCCAGTCCATCACAAGGACACACAGAGACACACAAGGACCAACAACCACACACACTCACACTAAGATGCAGGTTTTTGGACGGTGGGAGGAAGCCGGAGAACCCGGAGAGAACGCACAGACACAGGAGAACATGCAGACTCCACCCAGAAAGGTCCTGGTTCCCCCGGGACTCCAACCCAGAATTTTCTAGTTGTGATGCCATGGTGCTAACCACCCTTTTCTTTATTTTTATGCATTTTGCAGACACTTTTATCCAAAGCGACTTACAAATTAGAATATATACAGAATATATACATGTGTATCTCCCCGTCAAAGGAATCGAACCCCGGTCATCCGAGTGACAGGTGGGGGGACACCCACCACTAAACTAACCCCCATTCTATCTACATTTATCAGAGAAACAACCATTTGTACAGATGAGATTATGGTCTAGAACAAAAAGAATAAAAAAGAACACAGTGTTCTGCTGTGGGCATCCGAACCTCCCCCCCCCCCAGCAGTCTGCCTCCGTTCCCTCAGAGCGAGAGAAGGCAGCAGCAGCTAAATTTAACCCGCTGCCCACCAGTCGCACTGCAGCCTCTCGGCCCGATCGGGCCCACGCGCCCGACCGCCCCCCCGACCTCCTTTTGCCTCGCTTCAGTCGCTGACACTCTCAACTCCCACACGCAGTCGGAAAATAGAACAGCGATTATAACATCTGTAGTTTCGTAACGCCACGCTCTCGCCTGCTTTTCTGTGAATGGTTATGCAACTGGGATACACATGGATGTATTCTGTATAGATCCTAATTTGTAAGTCGCTTTGGATAAATGTGACTGCTAAATACATAAACATAAAGCATAGGGCGGCACGGGGGGTGTGGTGGTTAGCATCATGGCCTCACAGCAAGAAGGTTCGAGGTTGGAGTCCCGGGGGAACCAGGACCAGAGGGTTCTGGGTTGGAGTCCCCGGGGGAACCAGGACCAGAGGGTTCTGGGTTGGAGTCCCGGAGGAACCAGGACCTTTCTGGGTGGAGTCTGCATGTTCTCCTGTGGTCTGTGGGTTCTCTCCGGGTTCTCCGGCTTCCTCCCACCGTCCAAAAACCTGCATGTTAGCTTGACTGGACTTCAAACTGCCCTGCCTTTCGCCCATTGTCCACTGGGATAGACTCCAGTCCCCACCCTGACCCCATTAGGGAATAAGCGGTTAGGATAACGGTTGGATTGTTGTTCCACTGCATATCTCTAAGGGCTTGCAGGACTAACTCTTTGCTTCTCTTCTGTCTGCAGGCTCTCTGCGGCTGCACGGTGAACGTTCCCACGCTGGACAACCGCATGATGCCGCTGCCCTGCAGCGACGTCATAAAGCCCGGCGCTGTGCGGCGGCTGAGGGGGGAGGGGCTTCCCCTGGCCCGCAGCCCGTCCCAGCGGGGCGACCTGGTGGTGGAGTTCCAGGTGCTCTTCCCCGACCGGATCCCGCCGCAGTCCCGCGAGATCATCAAGCACAGCCTGGGCCAGTGCTAGCCCGCTAGCATGCTAGCTAGCCAGTTAGCGCCGCGTCTGGCTCCATTCACGAGCACAGCCTTGACAAAAACAACAACAAAAAATAAGGTGCTAAGATCCCAAACCAATCACAGGCTCTTATTGTGCTTGGACAAGTGGAACTGAGCTGGATATCTGAGGGGACTTTGGGAGGAAGAGGAGGAGGAAGAGGGGACTTTGGGCCCAATCCGGTTGCATTGGCACGTGCATGGCGAGCGCGTGCACGGCCAGAAAAGCCTCGGGTGTCTGAGGGGCGAGCATTCTCTGGAATGAAAAGCTTATCTGTACTGTTATACTTGCACATCTACGGCAGGATATCAGTGTGCTATTCGAGTCTGTATAGACTTCCTTAAACGTATATGGTAGAAGTATGCGAAGAGAAAAGCAACTTTCTTATTATTACTAGTATCTTTATTCTCATTAGAGTTATATGGTGCTCATATGACGGATTTTTGCATTGATTTATTACAATAGCAAAGTTTTCTTGTCTACAAAGATCTACTTTGTGTACAAAATGAGAAAATATTGTCTCTAAAAGAGATTCCCTTGTCAATGTTCTATTGAATTATTAGAAACGTTTGTATATACTCTGCAGTGAGAGACGCTGATGTATTATTACCTGATTTTAAAGCATGAAAAATAAATAAAAAAATCAACAAAATTACCTTTCTGTGATAAGATTTTTCCCGTTTCTCCCTCCAACCATCACACACATCGAGACAAAGTGGAGCTTTGTGTCTTTAAGAAAGAATTTAAACGGAAAATCCCTCTTTATTCTGCCTTTTCCCAACAGCTGCCACTCATTTTGGATCAGTGCTTAAATTTTTATACAGCATTTCCACCAAAAAAGACTAAAGAACAGATTCCTACTTTAGATCGGAGGGTGTTAATGTGCATAAAGAAGAAACATGGAAGCCTAATGAGTGTTTGAAGAAACAGGGAAAGCAGAATTTAGTCATTTTTCAGGCTTTTTTAGGATCATTTGCAGACATTGGCTGTTAGTTGGTAGTTTGCCTGACCTTTAATTAAGCTGCTTCCCCTTGTTTTTTTCACAGGTTTCTCCTGTTTTGGTTTTATCTGGAGGATATTAAACACTGAGTTAAGGTGATGGGGGTCTTTATTACTGGGTCTCTTTGGCAAAAAAGCTGTTTTTTCATCGTACATCTGCACTGTGAAACCAGCTTATCTGAATGTGAGGTGGAGGATAACAGCATTTTGGCGTCTTTCCTCTTAAGGCTTACCCTGGAAGCCTCTGGTTACAAACAAATGGGACAAAGCTCAAATCAAATCTTGTTGTACGCATGCATAATGACAATAAAGGCTTTCAATTTCAATTCAATTCAATTCAAGACGTGTTTGTGTCTTGTCTCCTTTATCTGGACCACTTGAATCAATCTTAAATTAACCTTATTTATGTTTATCCTCCACCTTTTCTCCCTTTTTTCAGGCTTTTTGTAGTTATGAGCTCTTGCATCCCTTGTTTTATATATTTTGTTTGGCAGAATATTCCAAATTACTGATTTTCCTTCCGTTTCCTTCCTGAGAAAAGACCCTGACAGACTCTAAACTGCAGGCTTCGTTAAATATGAAATATTCTGCATCCGGATTTGACAAAATGATGCCAAAACTCCACTTTTTGCAGCTCGGAACAAAACTAGTCTGAGTACTGGAGCTTTGGGTGGAGAAACGGAAGCCTGGACGTTTGTTTGCTGCGTTTCAGTGCCATCCAGCGGCCAAAAAAAATAAAAATAATAATCAAAAGACACACCTGCTCACCTGTAACTCAAAGAGGAGGCCGGCTGCTCGCTTTGACAGGCTTAAAGACTGACCCAGGGCCGGTTTCAGACTTCTGGAGAGACTTTGGATAACTTTCTGGGAGACTTCTTTGCGCAAAGCGGTGCGCCCTGATTGGGGACGTCCGGGGGCACCTGCGCACGCACGCGCGCGGGGAAGCGTGCCCGTGGCGTGGGATTTTCTACACTTCGCCCCCGGGAATGAAATGTCTCAACCAAGTCAGACCACGCCGACAAACCTGACCGAGAACCGTCCCGTGACCAGCCTGACCCTGGTGGTCCTCCTCCTGATCCCGTGCGTGGTGGTCCTGCTGCTGCTCAACTGCCTCTTCCTGGGATACAAACTCCTGATCCTGTCCAAGAGGAGCGGCAGCAGGAAGACGCGGGTTGGGGGGGTTCCGGAGGAGATGCACCTGCCCAGGTTGGTGGTTTCGGACGTGGCCGGGGGCGCGTACCTGTCCGTGTCGGAGCCCGTGCTGCCGCTCCCGGTCACCTCGTCCCGGGCGTCCTCCCGGGACCGGGCCGGGATCAAGCACCGGGTCCGGCTGCTGAGGCCGGACGGCGGCTCCGGAGGCTCCGGCGGTTCGGGGTCCCTGAGGGCGCCGAGCAGCATCCGGGCCGCGTCCTCCCCCACCGCGGGCTGGTGGAGCAGCGCACCAAACCTGAGGCAGCCCGGAGGGTCCGGGTCCGAGAGCAGGGTCCAGCTGGTTCCTCCAAACTCCCCAACTGTGAGTGAGCCGTGAAGCTTCATGCTGAGCTTTGTAGCTCCACAGCTCAGCGTGGAGCTCCACACTTGGCTTCATGCTAAGATGCTGAGCTTCACGCTGAGCTGTGGAGCTCAGCGTGGAACTCCAAAGCCCAGTGTGGAGCTCACTGTGGAGGTCCACGGTGAGCCATGGAGCTCCACGCTGAGATCCGAGCGAGCCTTAGAGCTCCTTGCTTAGCTTTGGAGCTCCACGCTGAGCTCTGGAGTTCCAGGCTGAGTCATTGAGTTCCATGCTGAGCTTTGGAGCTCCACAGCTCCATGCTGAGTCGTGGAGCTCCCCGTTGAGTTTTGGAGCTCCACGCTGAGTCATGAAACTCCACGCTGAGCTTTGGAGCTCCACGCTGAGCTTTGGAGCTCTTCGCTGAGCTTTGGAGCTCCACGCTGAGCTCCACACTGAGTCATGGAGCTCCATGCTGAGCTTTAGAGCTTCACGCTGAGTCATGGAGCTCCACGCTGAGTCATGGAGCTCCACCTTGAGCTTTAGAGCTCCACGCTAAGATGTGGAGCTCAACGCTGAGCTCCACGCTGATCTTTGGAGCTCCACGCTTAGCTACATAGCTCCATGCGGAGCTCCAAAGCTCAGTGTGGAGCTCCACAGTTCAGCGTGGAGCTCCAGGCTGAGCTTTGGAGCTCCTTGCTGAGCTTTGGAGCTCCTTGCTGAGCTTTAGAGCTCCAGGCTGAGCTTTGGAGCTCCTTGCTGAGCTTTGGAGCTCCTTGCTGAGCTTTAGAGCTCCACGCTGAGCTTTGGAGCTCCTTGCTTAGCTTTGGAGCTCCTTGCTGAGCTTTAGAGCTCCAGGCTGAGTCATGGAGCTCCACGTTGAGCTTTGGAGCTCCACGCTGGGTCATGAAACTCCACACTGTGCTTTGGAGCTCCACGCTGAGCTTTGGAGCTCCACGCTGAGCTTTGGAGCTCCAGGCTGAGCTTTGGAGCTCCATGCTAAGATGTGGAGCTCCACGCTGAGTCATGGAGCTCAACGCTGAGCTCCACGTTGAGTTATGGATCTCCAGGCTGAGCTCCACAGCTCAGTGTGATGCTCCACGCTGAGCCATGTAGCTCCATGACTGTGGAGCTCCACAGCTCCAGGCTGAGTCATGGAGCTCCACACTGAGCTTCATGCTGAGCTGTGGAGCTCCACGCTGGATCCTGGAGCTCCACGACTCAACGTGGAGCTCCTCGCTGGAGCTCCATGATCCAACGTGGAGCTCCATGACTCAGCCTGGACCAAGCTCAGCTCATTGTGGAGCTCCAGGCTGGGCACACCGGAGCCTGGCCTCCTCTTCCTCGCTCCTCTTCCTCGGGTCAGGCGGGTTCTCCGTCCCCTGCAGGACGTCGGGCGGGCGGCGCCGCTCCGGCGCAGCAGCACTTTTGAGACGCTGCCGTTCCACAAGGTGGTGCTGGAGTGCGAGTACGGCGACGCCCCCCCCGGCCTGAACCTGTCCGCCGTCGGGCCCGGCCTGGACAGCGACTTCGGGGCCAGCGCAGGTACTCCGTTCCCCCCGGAGGGTCCAGGGTCCAGGATCCAGGGTCCAGAGTATAGGGGCCAGAGTCCAGGATCAAGGGCTCCAAGGTCTAGGATCCAGAATCCAGGATCCGGACGAGCCAGGGTCCAGGGTCCAGGTTCCATGATCCAAGGTCCAGGATCCGGGGTCTAGGGTCCAAGGTCCAGGATCCAGGGTCCGGGGTCTAGGGTACAGGATCCGGGCTTCAGAGTCCAGGATCCAGGGTCTAGGCTTCAGGATCCAGGGTCGAGGATGCAGGATCCAGGGTCCAGGGTCTAGGGGTTTAGGGGTCCAGGGTCTAGAGTCCAGGGACCAGGCTCCGGGGTCCAGAATCCAGGGTCCAGAGTCTGGGGTCCAGAATCCAGGCTCCAGGATCCAGGGTCTAGGATCCAGGCTCCAGGTTCTAGGATCAAGGCTCTAGAGTCTAGACTCTAGGCTCCAAGGTCCAGGATCCAGGGTCCACAGTCCAGAGTCCAGGCTTCAGAGTCCAGGGTCTAGGGGTCCACAGTCCAGGGTCCAGAGTATAGGGGCCAGAGTCCAGGATCAAGGGCCCAGGATCCAGGGTCTAGAATCCAGAGTCCGGGCTCAATGATCCATGGTCTAGACTCCAGGCTCCAGGGTCCGGATTTGCCAGGGTCCAGGATCTGGACGAGCCAGGATCCAGGGTCTGGGGTCCAGAGTCCAGAGTCTGGGATCCAGGCGCCAGGATCCAGGCTCTAGAGTCTAGACTCCAGGCTCTAGGATCCAGGATCCAGTCTCCATAATCCCAGGGTCCAGGGTCCAGGCTCTGGGCCCCGGGGTCCAGGTTCCAGGATCTAGGATCAAGGGTCCAGAGTCCAGAGTCCAGGTCTCTGACTCGGGTCTCTCCCCTCCCAGGCGTGTCCCTACGGATCCTGTCGGCGGACAGCGACGGTCTGTCCACGGGGGCCCTGTCCTCGGCGCTGGAGTGGGACTACTACGACCCCTGCTACGTCAAGCAGAACCACATCCCCCGGCACCAGCACCCCCGGCCCGCCATGGCCCTCAAGCAGTACTGGGTCTGAGCCCGCTTTTAACCCGAGCTTTTACCCCCACACGTTCTCCATCACAGTCACCGATCGCTCACCTGTTTTAGCTTTTTTCCATCCAACCAGAGACACTTTTCCTCTTCAACCTGCACTTAAATCTCCACCGTGCACATTAATCCCTCACTCGTTCACTCATGTGACGCCACCGTTTCATTTCTAATAGTTCAGTCCGTTCTGAGATTCACTTGGACCCCCCCCGCCCCCCCCCCCATCCCCTTCCACCCCCGCTCACTTTTTAAAGTGTTTTGATCCAGTCAACCCATTCAGATCTTTTAATAAAAATGCTTTCTCACAAAACTGTAAGAAGTTTGTCTTTTCCATGTAGAATAAGGCCTAAAGTTGAGACATTTAAGGATTTAAGGTGGATTGGTTTGGGCTTTCTCTCATGTGGCCACAAGAGGGCGCTGTAGTTTATTTTATTTTAAGTGTTTTGATCCACTCAACCCATTCAGATCTTTTAATAAAAATGCTTTTTCATCAAACTGGAAGCATTCTGTCTTTTCCATGTAGAATAAGGCTTAAAGTTGGGACATTTAAGGTGGATTGGTTTGAGTTTTCTCTCCAGTGTGGCCACCAGGGGGTGCTGTAGTTTATTTTATTTTAAGTGTTTTGATCCAGTCAACCCATTCAGATCTTTTAATAAAAATGCTTTTTCACTAAACTGGAAGCAGTTTGTCTTTTCCATGTAGAATAAGGCCTAAAGTTGGGACATTTAAGGTGGGATGGTTTGGGTTTTCTCTCATTCGCTGTTATGTGATTTAGTTTAGTCTGCCAGCCCGGGTCTTCATTATTTTAAGTGTTTTGATCCACTCAGCCTATTCAGAGCTTTCAATAAAAATGCTTTTTCACTATACTGTAAGAAGTTTGTCTTTCCTTGTAGAATAAGACTTAAATTTGGGACATTTAAGAATTTAAGGTGGGATGGTTTGGGTTTTCTCTCCCGTTTGGATAAATTTTAATAAAAATGCTTTTTCACAAAACTGGAAGAAGTGATGAACCCATGATTTTATAATTGCTGTTGTTTTTTTATAAAAAAAAAAGCTGTTCTAAAGCCTAACAAAGCAGTTGAAATGGAAGGGAAAGCTCATGTGGAATTCTGCAATTTTCCAGAAGCTTGTTGCTACAGAAGAAAATTCCAGAATGAATGTCACTCTGTTTCTGAGTTAGCTGAAGTTTGATTATTTTCCTGACTTTAGTTGAAGAAACAACAAGCTCTGGGTAAAGAATCAACGCCAATGAAAACACAGAGGAACACTGGTACCTCTTGGTAAAGCCTTTCTCCTTTTTTATTCTAATTTTTTATTAACTAGTGCAGGAAACAAGATAGCAAATTAGAAAAAACACTTTCTTCATTATCTGATTATTCTATTTATTACAAGCAATAGGAAGAAAGAAAACAGAATGATAGCGATTCTTAACGAACAATTAACATAATTTCACATTATTATATTATTTCTGTCATTTCTATGATTTATTACTTCTGTTTCCGTTTGTTTTTTATTTATTTGTTATTCATATACAATGGACAGATGAACTTGTCAGAGAGCTGTGAGAGTTATTTATTAGAAATCTGTACATAACTATGAAGCCTTCCTGTTTAGTATAATCATTCATTTCAAGATACTTGGAACTTTTCGTTTTCTGACTCAGGACAGAACATCTATTATGGGGAATCAGTGTTCGCCTTCCTCTGACCTCTCGCTTGAGGAAAGGTACCCGCTCCCCAAGCGCTACGAGTGCATTAAGGTGGTGGGAAACGGGGCGTCGGGGGTGGTGCTCAAATGCCTGGACGTCTACACGCAGAAACTAGTGGCCATAAAGTTCCCCAGAGGCACCAGGACCCTGAGCAAAGAGGTAGGACGCTCACAGCCCGCTTCTCTGATGGTGCGCGTGCACGTGCACGTGCACGGGCGTGACACGGAGCACCGTTCGTGCCTCTGCAGGCCAACGTCATGAGGCTCCTCATGGACCACGGCCTGGATAAGAAGAACATCATCAAGTTCCACGGGCAGTTGAGCGTGAGTTCCTGTCTGGTTTTCGACATGTGCGACGTCAGTCTGTGGGGGTACATCAATCAGAACGAGACTCCGATGCCTCTATGTGAGATCAGAGCTGTCATCCAGCAGGTTTGGGTTCTCCTTTTGTCCACAACACCTCATCACTTACTAAGAAATGTATTCTACTGGTCAGACCAGCATATATAAAGCTGTGCAATGCATCGTAAGCAGATTGTTTCTCATCATTTTTACATCTTTAATTAATTTATTCTGTGTTTATTCTTGTTCTGCAACGGCCTGTGGGTGGATTTTTAACGCTTTAAAGCCTGATCCAAGAAAAATGTGAAGAATATTGGATTTTTTTTTAGTCTGAAGTCTTCCTTTGGCCCCTTGAAGAAAAAAAAACTGAAATTATTTTGATCAAATTAGCGTGCAATAAGTCAAAAATATATTTTGGTGTAGTCTTCTACTGGCTGTTTTCAGGTATATCTGAATGTGTACAACAGGGGTTTGAGCAAAGCTTTTACCACTGAATGATGCAAAAAGTCTCAGAACCAAAAGACTTCAGAAACCGTATCAATCAACTATGACACATTTGGCATTATTGGGTTAAAGTGCCTTTTCAATTTAGAGGTAGTAGCAGAAGTTTTTCAGCATGTTATCAACTCATTTGTCATTTGTCTTTTTGTTTTTTCGTTATTAGCTAGCCGTTGCATTTCAAGCCCTGAAGAAAATTGGAATTACCCACTGTGATTTGAAGCCGAACAACATCATGGTGGTGAATCGTTACACGAAGCTCTTGCAGGTCAGACTGATAGACTTTGGCTTGGCGATGCAAAGAGGTGACGTGTGCCGATCCAATATCATACAGGTCCCAGCCTACAGGCAAGTTCTATAACTCCAGGGGAAAAACTGAACATTTTGTGCTGTATTCTTAAATGTTCGATCTATCTACAAGGTCCCAAGCTCTGCTAACGTTGTACTTGTATAATTTGGTCATATTTTTGCAGTATCCAGTCTGTTAAAGTTTATAATGTTTGCAGAGGACACAAATTTCTTTTTTTCTGGAAAAAATATGGATGAAATAATAAAAACAGTAGAAAAAGAGTTAGCTGAGTTGAAAACATGGTTTGATTACAAGAAGTTATCGTTAAATGAAGGAAAAACTAAATTCATGGTTTTCTCTGGTAATCGGAACTATAATAATGTAAAGTTATGCATAAATGGAGTTGAAATCGAAAGAGTTTATGAGACAACATTTTTAGGGATTATTATAGAAAATAAACTTAGTTGGAAGCCTCACATAGGATATATTAGAAATAAAGTTGCAAAAACTATTGGAATACTGTTTAAAATAAAAGACTTAATAAATGTTAAAGGCTTGCATGTTATATATTCCTCTTTGGTTATGCCTTATTTGTCTTATTGCTCAGAAATCTGGGGAAATGCAAGTAAAACAACTATTGATATATTAGTTAAGTTGCAAAAAAAAGCTATAAGGGTTATAAATAAGGTGGGTTACCGTGAACCAACTGATAAACTCTTTATTCAAAGTAAAACATTAAAATTTAAAGATATTGTTTATACAAAAATACTGGAAATAATGTATAAAGCATTGAATAAAAGTCTTCCTTCTGGTATTCAGAAATGATTTAAGTTAAGAGAAAATAAATATAATTTGCGAGGTTTGTTTATATTTGAATGTGCAAAAGAGAAAAGTCAGATAAAGTCTAGATGTGTTTCAGTTATTGGTGTGAAACTGTGGAATGAATTGGATGATGAATTTAAGTTATGTCCTTTCTTGGTGAACTTTAAAAGAGCTTTAAAATGTAAAATGATAAAATCTTACGTTCTTATGTAGATCTATACATGTACTATGTACTATGTAATCTGAATTTGAAGAAATAATAAGCTTTGCTTCCGCCTATTCCTTTTTTGGTAAACTGTGGGTTTGTCTATTGTTTTTTTCTTTTTTTCCTTTTGTTGTTTCTTGTGTTTAATGTGGACAATTTACCAAAATAAAGTGAAGTGAAGAAGTGAAATTCTGGGTTCTATATATTGATCAGTTTTCTATTTCAGGGCTCCACAACCCATGCTGGGGCTCCCGTTTACAGAGGCGTTGGATATATGGTCCTTGGGGAGTGTCATGGCGACAATGATGTTCAAATGTCTCCTTTTCCCGGGGCATACAGACTATGAAAACGTCAGTAATTCACTATTAACTTAACTATTGACTCCCCTAAAAAACACTTTTCAAATATATATTTCATTTATGTGATTCTTTAAAGCAGTTTCCATCTTTGTGAGCCTATCTCTGAGATTTTTCTTATTTACACAGTCAAATTTTCTCTATATCATTCTCACAATGGTCCATTGTCATTATCTAATCATTCTTTATCCTAAGTCCTTTTTGATGTGATGACATGTTATTATTTACTTCATCATATTTAATGGTTCTGTGCTCTGTCCTCAGCTGATATATATGGTTGATCTATTGGGGCTTCCACCAAGCAAAATGATTGACGCCGGGCTTTATTCATCACAGTATTTTAAAAAGACAAAATCCAATCAGTGGGAGCTGAAGGTACATAAGTCCCTATTTAAGTAAAAATTAAGTTAATAGACACTTGAATCTTTATTGGGAAAATTATGTATATTAAATGTGTCGCTTTTTTCTAGACGCCCAGTGAAAACATCATGGATCAAAGGTCCTACAGTTTCCGTAGTTTTGAAGAAGCAAAAAAAGTAGGTCATCAGTGGAACTCACGAAATGTGATGTCAGGGATTAAAAAATGGAGGATGTCTGAATTAGGGATGGGGATCGTTAATATTTATTGATATCAATACTTTTATCGATACTCCTTATCGATCCGAGTCTTTATCGATACCACTATCGATACTTTTCTGTTATTTGGTGGAAAGACGATGCGACAATATTTAACAAATAAATAATTGTATTTTAAATTAAA
>JABUIW010044169.1:8505-31972 GCA_013363375.1 Menidia beryllina
GCTGTCGCGCCCGCGCTGCCTGCTGCTGCTGCTGGCGCGGGGCGCGCGCCCCGACGCCTTCGACGCGGCGCTGCAGCGGCTCGCGGGCTGCGCGCCGGCGGAGCGCGCGCGCGCGCAGCGCTGCGTGGACTTCCTGCTGCTGTTCCTGGCCGAGCCGCCCGCGCCGCGCTGCCTGCGCGAGGAGCCGCAGCGCTGGCGGGGCCTGCTGGGGAACCAGGTGTTCGGCTGGCTGCGGGGGGTGTCCCCGCCCCCCCTGCTGCTGCAGGCCCTCCGCTGCCTGGCCCAGTCCGGCCCGGACCAGCTCAGCTCCCTGCCGGCGTTCCTGCAGCCGCACCTCGGCCGGTGACGGCATCTGTTGCCCTGGAGACCGCCGCGAAAGGTGCCGGGGTGTTGTAGATAAAAAAAAAATGTAAATAGACATTCAGCAAAGCGGGATCAAGCTGGAGCCACGGGCTGAGGGAACACAGTTTGTTGGTGTTCCAACTGTTCCGTTGAAACATTTCCGAGCCAAATGGCAGAAAAAGACTGTCAGGGAATCCCCCGCTGAGCTCCGGACCAGTTGGCTCCAGCAGAACATACAACAGGACAGTCCACTGGAAGTGACCGCCTCTTAGATCTCCTCCTTTGCGTCCATGTCTGCAGAAACCCGGCGTTTCTGTTGAATAAAGTTGTTTTGAAGAAGCGTGGTCTTTGTCTCTATACCTGCATGTGTGAGGCGCCCCCCATGTTGTTGCGCTCTCCTCGTGTTACGTTTAGGACATTACACGCTGAGGGGTAAGACTCTGTTTAAATATCTTTATTGATTCAATAAGACCGTTTACAGTGAATCTGTCTGACCAAACGTCTGGCTCACACCTCGGTTTCCCGTGGAAACCCTGCCGAGTGGGACCAGCCGTTCTGTGTTTCTGTCCTTTCGATGAACACAAAGATCTAATCCCTACCGCTGCGTCCCCCAGGCTGCCATCAGGTCCAGATCCAGGTCCAGGTCCAGGTCCTGGTTGAGACTTTGTCCTTTTCTTCATCAAACAAGAGATGGGGGGTTAGTTTGACTGGGTGGAGCTCTTAAACGATTAAGTCCCAACCGGCACCGTAAACCACACAAAGAAGTGAGTCGACCTTTTTAGTTTTAGTATATCGGAGTCTAACGTGTGCTCTTACTGGATCCTACCCCATAAGATATAAGGTCAGGGCAGATCTGGAGGGTTATCCGGTCGGTTTAATCAACACAGAGAGGGGGGGAAACTACTGGACAGTGAGTCGGAAAGGCGGAATGATCTCATTTCGTTAAGCTAAAAAAGTCCCTTTGAAATGGTATTAAATAAAACTAAAATCCCAGCATTCAATGTCCTCCCGCAGAACCAAAGAGAACCTGGCTGAGAAAAGCCCCTCGGGATACAGTGTTTACACATGAGGCATGAACTGAACAATTCCCTTCTGACGCCCTGCAGCCTTTCACAACTTTAAACGCCCTCATTTTTAGCCGTTTGTGACGGCTGGATGTGCCCTTAGATGCAGGCACATCCAGCTAAGATACAGTTTGAATGGGAGCACGGCTTTCTTAGACTCTTCCTGACTGGGACAGGATCAAATCAAGTGCGCTGGAACAGGAAGGAGGCCTCGGCTGCAAACAGCTCGGGACAGTCGGAGCAGGAGGAGCACGTAGAACTAGCGAGCTGTCAGCAGCCTGAACAGGACAGGTATAAATATTAGCAGAGTTACAGCCAATGAGAAGCTGTCTGGACCTCCTAAAACCAGTCTCGCTTTGCATTGGTTCCTCCCCGCCTTTAAGGTTAAAGTGCTTCCGGTTAATACAAAAACTAAACAAAGTTCACTTGAGTTTCCCTCGTGTGCTTGCCGTCACAGGAAGTGATGTCACCGGCTTGTTCGGTGACGATCCAGCTGTGACAGAGGTTCACTCGTAGAAAGTTTTTTCTCAGTCCGACCACCGACAAACAGAGGCGACGGCGATGCTAGGGCTCAGATCAGCTCCCACTCCTCGTCGATATCGTCCCCTCCGAGGGCGGGGCTGGAGGAGCGGGGCCTGCTGGGAGTCTGAGGGAGGAGCTTCGTCAAGCGGCGGGACAGTCCGCCGACGAGAGTCACCGCCCACAACTCGTCCTCCGGGGTAACTGGACAGAGAAACAGATGCACCACAGAACTGACTACCGGTCGCACACAGCCCTACATAACCTCGCGACATGCCATAACTCACTCTAGGCGATCTATTGTTACACATGAGGTCCTAACAGAGAGACAAGGGCAAACGGGCCATGACGTCTTCTGATATAGCGCCTGAGCCTGCGTGTTGGTTCCTGTATAAGGGTTTACAAGGTCGGACTGTTAGGGAGTCGCTTGCATAACTTGTTGAGCCATTTGACTCACTTGTCAATCGGGGAGTGGCAGTCTGCCGTTGGCCCGACTCAGCCGGTTTGGAACCACCGATGAACAGGTTCTAAAGATGTGACTAACTCTAGCTGTACCATCCCCGAGATCAGTGTTTTTCAACCACTGTGCCTCGGTACACTAGTGTGCCACGAGTGATAGTCAGGTGATACCGGCGGTACCGGGTCTGCTATGTGAGATGATTTCAGGAGCGGAAACAGTCCAGCATCTGAACTCTTCTCCTTTGAAACGCTAGAAAAGAGTCCTACCGAAACACGATGGAGCAGATGTTGTAACAGAGGCACCAGATCGGATTTAGTCCATTCTCTGTAAAGCCAAAGAAACATCTGAGTGCACTCCAGGGATGCCACCTTGTCGCCGATCCTGTTTGTGATTTGCATGGACAGGATCTGGAGGTGTGGTCATAGAGAGGGCCGTGTCTGGTTTGGGAATCTTAGCGATGTGGTCCCACTGGTTTCTTTGCAACATTTAGCTGCCACAATAAAAGTCCAGTGGATGTGGTTCTCAGTGATGGGGAGTGGGGCTTAGTCATGTCTCCAGATGGAGAAGATTTCAAGCTATGGTTCCAAATTTGTTCCACCTATGCTCATATATCCGAGTAGAAACCTAAAGACTGTGGTAGTGTGTACAAGAGGCTGAAATGAGTTTCTGAGGAGGGTTGGGCTCAGCCTTACAGCCTTCTACTCCTCAGAACAGAGTAGAGCAGCGGTCAGTCTCGGCTTCTTCTGACGCGTGAAGAAAGGGCGGTCGCTCTCACCTGTGAACCAGTTGGCGTTTCCCGGGATCTTCTTCCAGTAATCTCCAGCCGGGTTTCTCTCCGAGATGCCGTAACGTCTGGCCAGTTCTCCGTTCACACAGCGAACCCAGGCGGTCCGGCAGCTGAGGACCAGCTGGCTGACCGCTAGCCCTGCAGACACACACACACACAGGTTACACACTTCAGCAAAACTCTGAGACGCGAGATGACCGCACGTACCTGGAACAAGTTCCCAGCCCGTCCCGACGGGCATCTCGTCGCTGAGACCGGTCCGGACAAAGACGCACCCCCTGTTGTCCAGAGCCCAGAGGAGCCGGTCGTTTGGACTCGTCTGGATACTGACCAGCTGCACTCCCATTGGCTGTGGTGACATGACATCGCACTGACCCGGACAGGTAGTACAGAACCTAACGTGGGCTGAGATGGAGTGGGTCTTACCTGCACAGGAGGTTCTAAGTGGATCCAGGCCGGCAGCATCATGCTGGGGTTGAGAGGCTGAGTTCCCACTCTAAAGTAGACCACCCCCCGGCTGTCCACCGCCCAGACGTTCTGACTGCCGCAGCTCACGCTGACCAGACGGATATTTCCTGAAGAAACAGGTGCACACATTCGTCAACATCGCAGGGGTCCATGGAGGGTATCGCCCGTCTTCCCGGGCAGACTACTAGTTCCTGTGTTTGTTATCATTAATTTCGAGATGCTCTCACGAGCTACCAGTCGACCCAAAATACTGTAAGCAGAGTTCTGAAGCTCCATGAGCAACCTGGACCAGGCCCTAGACTTCCATTAACTCATTGACTGCCAACCATTTTCAGAACAGAGAGTCCCATACTGCCAGAGTTTTTTTAGCATTTTGACTGATTTTTCAAGAGCCACAGAATAGTTTGTGCTATGACTATGTAAACATCGAACACACCAAAAGAAAGAGTAGACTCTCTTCTTTCATCAGGAAAAAAAATTGTTTCTACCTTATTCCGTTCTTCCTTGACTTGCGTCTCACCGGCGACATTTTTCTCATAGCGAACCATTACGTTTTTCTTATTTGCCTACAGTCTATGCTCATCTCCCATCAAAAGTGGCACTGCCCCCTAGAGGGTCAATTTGTTACTACATACTCTGTCTAGAAGCCTATATTTACGGACAATCTTTAGCAGATCGTCCCCCAGCCACTCGCGTTGAAAAACATAAAAGATGTCTATAGACGTCTTTGGCAGTGAACGGTTGTATTTGAATTGACGTCTATAGACGTCTTTGGCAGCCAATGAGTTAAAGGTTACACCGGGCTTTGGTGTTCTGACCTTAGAAGCTGAGACACACGCATACACACAATAGCTCCCGTCTACACTACCCCCCTCAGAAGAAGAGTAACGGTATGTGTCTGAATGAGTCAAAACAGCATGTTGGGAGGGAAGTCTGTCCCTGTTTGGTTTTGTTTTGTTGTTCTGGTGTAAATCAGATAGGTTCAAATGCATAACGGAATGTTGGTTTAATATCCCTCCAGGTTCCACGACATGTAGGGAAAGATTTGTGAGTTTCTGTACTTTTTTGTCGTCCCAGCACACCTCGGCTGTGCCAGGCTGCACACAGGCCACCTGACACTGTGTGTGTGACTGAGCCACTGGAAGCGCTCTATCAGAAAAACACTTGTTGATTGATAACGGTAACGGGCGGTCAAATTCCTCCCGTCCAGCACCAGAGCAGCTGTCTCACAGAGGCTGCGGTCAGCGGCGTGTGCCGAAACAGCCTCCAGCCTGCCCGCTCGCCCAACACTCGGACCGTTGCAAACGGTTTTTATCCAATTCAATTCAATTCAATCTTATTTATATAGCGCCACATCACAACAACAGTTGTCTCACAGCGCTTTCCAAACAGAGCAGGTCAGACCCTACTCTGAAGTTAATTACAGAAACCCAACAATTTCCACCATGAGCAAGCACTAGGCGACACAGGCAAGCAAAAATTTCCTTTAACAGGCAGAAACCTGGAGCAGAACCATGGCTCATTCACACTGACATGTGCGTTACCGGGCTGGGACAGACTGTTTTTCTGCGTGTCTGCAGAGTAAGTGAGAACAAGTCAGGGAGTCATGTGGTGTCGGATAGTGAGAAGGGCAGAGCGCCTAAAAACAGACCTGACCTACCAGTTAGGTTACAGTATGACACACACGCCCCCCCCCCGACAACAGACGCTGAATTACATAACCTGTAAGTGACAGTGTGATGGGGGTACGCAGCTGACACTGTGTGTGTTAATGTCTGCATCAGAGAGTGGAACAATCAGGACGTTTCTGCTCTGCGGGGGACAGCTGCAGGTCAGGCCTCTGTCCGCTATCAGCCGGGGGAGGGAACACACTTACCGAGGGAATGTGGCCACTAAAGTCCCATGTGTAAACGCATTCTTTGACCAAACTCCGGAACTGGACGGCATGGACAGCTTTTATCCGCTCACATAAAGTATTCATTCACTCGTTCTTTTGACCGCACGCAGTGTGATAACACAATGATCAATCTGAGTTGAGGACACACATGTAACCGTGCGTTTATGGGACAGATGAACAGATTCAGTGATTTTGTCTCATGTTTTTAGGTCATGAAGAGATAGGGTAGACGTGGAAAGGAGGTGGAGATAGTGCCGTGTGTGTGTGTGTTTAAAAAATCTGACATATACAACCCCAAACGTAATATTCCACAGTCAAAGGGCATAGTACAAATAGAAAAGACGATAAAAAAATATGAGAAAACCGTGAAAACCAGCAGCAGAGATCAGATTCCTTCAGTTTCAGCTTCTCCTCATTGGCTTATGGGTTAGGATGAAGTGCCCTGAAACACCGTGTGCTTTGATTTGGCCCAGTACATAAAAACTGCTTTTCTGAAGAGTTTAAAAGCAATTGTTTTATTGGGGAACGTACCAAGCTGACTGAGGTCCAGGGGGGTCCAGTGCAGACCGGAGGGACAAGACGGAGACAGCGTTCGAATGCTGACTCGGCCATGACTGTCCAAACCCCACAGAGCATCGCGACAGGCCGACAGGTGGGCCAACTCCACCTGGACTCAGAGAAGTAGGAGAGATGCGACTTGTAGTCAACCACCGCCCTGACAGGAAACCAGCAGAACAAGGCGCACACACACACACACACACACACACGAATGCGCTCCAGAACATTCACCGACACGTTCGTACTTTTGTTTCTTTTCACCGAGAGTCTGAGGGGGGATATATCCAGAGAAAGTGTGGGTTGAATGTTGGCTTTTTTGCGTTCCGACATGACCCGACCCGAGGTGTGTGTGTGCGTGTGCACGTGAAAACAGACGCCGCCTCCGGCGCGCTTACCTCCGGTGGGAGAGGGACGGAGGAAGGGCGGAGCTCCCCATCCTGATCCCACACGCAGAACAAGTCCTTCCTGCTCTGGGCCAACCACAGAAATGTGCCTGACACACACACACACACACACACACACACACTTGCTGAGGTTCGCCGGACACGGGAGCAGCGCTCCAAACGAGAGTTGGGTCCGAGCGTGTTACCTTCTCTGTGAGGCACGGATGAGGATGTGATGAAGGTCCACCTGGTGGCTGACACCGTTCCTCTAGGAACAACATTCTGCCAGAAGGTTCCTACGGGAACCAAATGCAGACAGCAGCAAAGTATTGCATGTAACGTTAAAAAAAAACTACTTCACCAAACGAGTATGCTCATGAAAGAAATGGACTCTTACAACCAGTGGTGGGAAGTAACGAAGTACAAGTACTTCGCTACTGTACTTAATTACAATTTCCGTGTATCTGTACTTTACTTAAGTAGATTTAATAATGGATACTTTCTACTTTTATTCCACTACATTTAACAGTAAGTATCTGTACTTTCTACTTCACTACATTTCTATACAGCGTTTCGTTACTCGTTACATCCAAGACGCATTTCGTTTTTTTTTATTTGTTCAGTAGTTTGAAAGTATCCAATGGCGAGAGCAGAATCAGTCCGCTGAACCAATCCAAAGCGGGAAATAACCATTAGGCCCTCCCTCAAGAAGAGCAGCACAGTACGCAGGACCTGCATAAAATATCTAAATCTAAACTGTCACAGGGGGTAAACACAATAAAAACATGCTTTATCTGCAGCATTGCTCATTAAAATGGTACATTACTGATTTATTCAAACTAAATACGATAGGTACACTTATTGACATTATATAAGCCGTTAGGTATTATGGTTGGCAAGTACTTTTACTTTTAATACTTAAGTAGTTTTAAAAGCTTGTACTTTCTTACTTTTACTTAAGTAAAATAATAATGTGGTACTTTGACTTTTACTTGAGTCAATTTTTGTCTGTGTATTTGTACTTTTACTTAAGTACATTGTACGAGTACTTTCTCCACCACTGGAGTCCACGGCCTCCACCTCAGTTCCCTCTAGTACGACTGGTCTCGGCTTTGGTCTGGACCTCCCAAAGTCTATAACCAGCTCCTTTGTCTTAGAGGTGTTGTGTGGCACCAAAGGGCAAAGGCGCAACGCTGTCACGTGTGTTTTCGTACGCCGGCTTATTAGAGTTTTTCTGTTTCACAGGGAGTGTGTAAACCCATCCTGCTGCTCGAGGAGAACTCGGGCGTGGTTCAGATGGAGTACAGTCACCAGGTGCTGCTGGTGTCCACGCAACACCGGTCTGTGCTTTACTGCACGCAGACGCAGGAGGTCCTGCAGCTGGGCGTCAAGCCCCGCAAGAGGTACCACACGCACACGGCGTACAGTCTACACGTGTAACGGGAAGAACGCCTGTCTGTTGTCGTGCGTTCTTGACGGTACGTGTGTGTGTTTTTTTCCGCAGCAGCGGCCGGTTCGGAGCCTGCTTCCTGCCGGCCCTCTGTAAGCAGAGCGATCTCCAGGTGTTCGCGGCCAGACCCGGACTCAGACTGTGGCGATCCGACGTCAGGGGCCAGGTGGAGGACACCCGGCTGCTGAAACCCCTCTTCAGCGGAGAGGTGCGCAGCGTGTTTCTTTCTTTCTTCTTTTCACGAATATTATTTAACTCATTGACTGGCAGCCATTTTCAGAACAGAGAGTCCCATACTGCCGGAGTTTTTTTGAGCATTTTGACTGATTTTTCAAGAGCCACAGAATAGTTTGTGCTATGACTATGTAAACACCGAACACACCAAAAGAAAGAGTAGACTCTCTTCGTTCATCAGGAAAAAAAAAATTGTTTCTACCTTATTTCGTTCTTCCTCGACTTGCGTCTCACTGGCGCCATTTATCGCATAGCGATCCATTACCTTTTTCTTATTTGCCTACAGTCTATGCTCATCTCCCATCAAAAGTGGCACTGCCACCTAGAGGGTCAATTTGTTACTACATACTCTGTCTAGAAGCCTGATATTTACGGACAAGCTTTAGCAGATCGTCACCCAAGCCACTCTTGTTGAAAAACATAAAAGACATCAATAGACGTCTTTGGCAGTCAGCGGTTGGATTTTAATTGACGTCTATAGACGTCTTTGGCAGCGAATGAGTTAATTGTTTATTCTGTAAAACAATTATAAAGAATGACTTCAATGTCATAAAAGTATTCATTCATTCATTCAGTTTTTCCGTTTTTTGCTTTGCATGGCATATAAGCACCACCAGTCTCATGTTAAAGCCCAACCTCTTCCATCCATCCATCCATCCATTTTCCTCCACTTATCCGTGGTCAGGTCGGGGGGGCAGTGCATAAGGAGGGAGGCCCAGCCTTCCCTCTACCCCCTCCAGCCTTGTCCTGGGTCCTGAGCCCCTCCCGGTTGGCCGAGATTCTCACCCTAGCTCTAAGGGTGGGGCCAGACACCTTGCGGAGGAAACCCATTTTGGCCACTTGTCAAAAAAGGCCCGATAGGACTCAATGTTCCCTACCTCCCTGAGAATGTGTGTAAGGTTTCTCGGAGGAGGGAGTTAAAGCCTTAAAGATTCCTCAAACAAATCCGTTCAAACAGCCAGGTGGCTCGTTGGTTTGCTGAGCAGTTTTTCGGGAGGGAGCAGTAACTCCTGAATGGCGATCGCCATACACCTCAATGTTAGTTATTGGTGAGTTGATGTGCTGTTACTCATGTGCTCATGGGATCCTTTCCCCCCGAAAGAGTCTGAATGAGTCACATTCGGCTCATTGGCCTGAAAACTAATTCATATCAATGCATAACTGGACACACTAAATTCTACTGTAGGAGCAGCACTGTGAGGTGGACATAACTGTTGGAGTTGGGTGGTATTGGGTGGTATTATTCAACTGATTTGACCCTTTCAGTACAGCTTTGTACGCTAACGACATTTTCTTCTTACACCTCTGTCTCCGCCCACTTGTCTTAATGTCTCAGATACCTCAGTTCGAGATGTTTCCTCGCCCCGGTCCAGTTGGAGCTTATCGTCCAGCGGACAGACAGCTCGGTCTGCTCAGCTGTTTTTTCAGAGAGGGCTGGATCCTCAGCTGGAACGAATACAACATCTACGTCTTTGACTATCTCAGTGAGGTACTTTATTCATTTGTACCATTTGGACCATTAGGAAATCCTGTTTTGGATTTGAACAAATGCACAAACCCTACTGAACATTAAAGCTTACCTTTGTGAGATATTTAGAGTTGTTGGTACCAAATTAGCTCAGTATGTCTAGTGTCCCCTTTATTTTCTGAAAACAACTGAGACCAACGTTGTCACAGTGCTGGTGATCAATTCAATTCAATTCAATGGCATCAGCTTCAGAGTGAGCCTCCAGTAAATCTGAACTTTTGATTGCTATTGTATATTGTATTAACTCAGTCTGTTGCTGATGTATCAGAATGACGCACACTCATTTTTATCAGTCAATGTAAAAATGTGTGTGAATGCGTTATTTAACCAGTGAAAACAGCTACTGTGTTGGCACCAGTGCTTTTTCTATGACTAAAGATTTACAATATGAAAAAACAAATGAGTCAATTATTACTGTTTGTTATTTATTGACCGTGGGCAAGTTGAGATTTGAGTTGACCATCGAGACCTCTTTAATGCCCCACTTACTGAGAGGTTGGCAAAATTAGAAAATTCCAGTATAACGATTTCATTAAGATGATCTCAAAGATGATAGTTATTTGACAATTATTCTGGGGGATTTATTTTGTATACCAAGTAGGATAAAGGCAGAAAACACCTGTTTTTTTATGCCATCTTCTAATATATAATTGTATATTGAGAACCTTCCAGGACAAACTCTAACTAACAGGAACCACTTCAGGAAGTTTCCATACAAGCCTTAGATATAAGAGCATATTCCGGCCCCCTTTGTGACCATTAGAAAGTTGGATTCCACACTAGATTCTTGGGTGGTTTTATTGACATTTCCACTTCTTGGTGCTTGGATGGACAAGTTACATTTGCTACCTTATATATTTAGTTACTAATTTGCATACTTTAACTCATTGACTGGCAGCCATTTTCAGAACAGAGAGTCCCATACTGCCAGAGTTTTTTGAGCATTTTGACTGATTTTTCAAGAGCCACAGAAAAGTTTGTGCTATGACTATGTAAACTCCGAACACACCAAAAGAAAGAGTAGACTCTCTTCGTTCATCAGGAAAAAAATTTTGTTTCTACCTTATTCCGTTCTTCCTCGACTTTTTCTCATAGCGAACCGTTACGTTTTTCTTATTTGCCTACAATCTATGCTCATCTCCCATCAAAAGTGGCACTGCCCCCTAGACGGTCAATTTGTTACTACATACTCTGTCTAGAAGGCGATATTTACGGAAAAGCTTTAGCAGATCGTCCCCCCAGCCACTCTCGTAGAAAAACATAGACGTCTTTGTCAGTCAACGGTTGTATTTGAATTGACGTTTATAGACGTCTTTGGCAGCCAATGAGTTAAAACTGCATAATTTCATAAAGTGCTCCATTGCTAGTTGGGTGTGGTGACCATATGAAGGTGAAAGGTCAGGTTATCAGGTTAGCACGTCCACCTCTGTCTCTAACGCCACACATCCTGCTGCATATGTCTGCTGCTTGCAGGTGATGATTGGCTCTTTGGAGAGCAGTGGAGACATTGTTTCCGTCTCATCCTGTGACAATGAGATCTTCATCCTCAAAGGAGACAGAGACATCATTCGCCTTTCCAACAGCCCGGAGGGAATTGCCTCAAACTGTGAGCATTTATTCCACCGCTCATAGCTGCTCAGACTCGCCATCTCGTCAACATTTACTCCTACCTCTTTCTGTCCCTTCAGTGTCGGAGTTCTCCATGCGTTTGTCCTCGCCTTTGACCACGCCCACCGCCCTCCAACCGACTGGGTCAGTCGAAACGGCCCAACCGATCCGAACCATGGCCATCATAATAGAGGGCGGGGGCCGAGAGGAAGCGAGAGGCGGGGAGAGGCTCTGTGAGGCGGGGCAGGAAGAGATGGAGGAGGGAGGGGTAGAGGAAGTGGAAGAAGCAGAGGAGCAACAGCAGCTGGAGGTGGGTCGGCACATAAAACCGCATCGTTAGATCTGTGTGCTAATGATACGAAACCATGTTAAATGTTTCAGTTGTCAATGTGAAAACCGCTGCAGATAGATTCCAGCAGCTGAAGTAGCTGAAGTGGAAGCAAGTCGAATGCGTACAATGGTAAAGGGTTCTCAGGGGTTCTTCTGTTTGGTCCAGAAGAAGGTGGCAGGTATCCTGAATAGTTTGCTATTATGAGCAAGTGTTAAAGCTCATCAGAATTCCGGTGTGCAGGTCTCCATGAAGCAACCCAGAGCAACCCCTCACGGCCAGTGGTTGTTTCAGGCAATAGCCCCCCAGTTAAGCAGCTCATCCTTAAGCTGGTTTTGTCCATTTTCACAAGTGTAGTAAGATTGGGAAACCAAATCTAATGATGGTGTGAACAGGTCTGCCATACCATTAGAAACAGGAGTCTCTGGAGTTGCTCGGGCAGAGAGCCGTCAGGTTGAGGTGGGGATTCTCACAAGCTCTGGATATTCTATCTTAGAGGCAGGTACTTCAAGTGTATGTGGTACCAGGGCACCTCTGACCAGTGTTACCTTCTGTAACACACTGCCATGCATGTCTTCCAAGATTCCCTAGTTGACAAAGAACCAAAGAACAAAGTGAGGCTCAGTGGGACCAAGTTCTCCCACGCTGAACTTCCAAACACACATATGAGCAAGGTACCCCCCCTCCCAAATCTCTCTCACCAAGGACTCATTGCTCCACCCTCCTTTATACACAACTGCAGGTACGATTGGCAACTTGTCTACGTAATTTTCTTTAAATCTAGTCCTTATTTTCCGGCATCTGGAGGACTGCTCCATCAGAATTTCATTCAATTCAATTCAATTCAATTTTATTTCTATAGCGCCACATCACAACAACAGTTGTCTCACAGCGCTTTACAAACAGAGCAGGTCAGACCCTACTCTGAAGATAATTACAGAAACCCAACAATTTCCACCATGAGCAAGCACTAGGCGACACAGGCAAGGAAAAACTTCCTTTTAACAGGCAGAAACCTCGAGCAGAACCATGGCAATTTCATCCATAACACTAAAGGGTCTTACCTGGACTGTCAGCCATACTATGCGGTGACCAGTTCCACTAAAAGTTTGCGCTTGTAGCCTTTTGTTCCCTCTGCATCGGTTTGCTGAATGGAGAATGGAGGGAGCTTGAGAGCCTATTGGTACACAAGGCAAAACAAGTATCAGCAGGAAGACGAGACATAGAGATACCGAAATAGAGGATGTCAGTTCCGAAGTTCTATCAGTAAATGAAAATAATCACAAAGTGAAATCAGTGTCTTCTCAGCTCACTTGTATCTGTGTAGTAGAAACTGTAGTGAACTCATCTCGCTATTGGACAAAAGAGAACACGTGCTGTTATTTGGTTGATTCATAGGTTGGTTAACATACCAATTTATGAAATATCAGTGCACTTGTTTGCTTACCTATTTGTTTAGCTAGTTGCTTTGCCAATTTGTAGAATAAGTCCAAACAAGTTTAACCAAAAAATATTTATTTCTCACAATTATGAAGGCTGGAGGGTTAGGGTTAGGGTTAGGGTCAGGGTCAGGGTTAGGGTTAGGATTAGGGTTATTAATGTAGGCCACCAGTCACAATAACATCAGTAACAGGTCAGTTTGAAACCAAAGACACTAACTTCTCAAAATTCAGTTAAATTTTTGGGGTCTTTGTTTTTATCCTTGTGGTATAGAAAATGGTATCGAGTATTTTCCTGAGTATCGGTATCGAGTTGATCATTTTAGTATCGTGACAACCCTATTACAGACTGTAATGAACAGGTGGAGAATCAGAATCAGAATCAGAAATACTTTAATAATCCCAGAGGGAAATTATTTACTTCCTTTTTTAAATTATTATTATTATGTGTCACAATGCAACAGCAATGCAACACGTCTGGTCATTTTTGGGCAGAAACTGATTTCTACGTTGCATAATAAATCATATCAGGATATTTTAACATCAAATCAGCCTTTTATTGAACCAGTGTCTTTCTGTGTGTTCCCTGTCTGCTTAGGGGTTGGAGCTGTGCCCTCCGTCCGGCAGTTCGGTCACTTCCTGGGACAGTTTCCATGGAAACACTCCGGTCGCCGGTTCTTCTGAGCAAGGCTCCAGACGCTACAGCGCCCCGCTGGGTCAGGAGGAGATGCACCAGGAGCTGGTGGTGAAAGCCATCAGGGTGAAGAAGAAGAAGAGGAGGCGGCAAGGCGAGCGGACGAAACGGGCAGCGACGGATGGGTGGTCCTGACTCACTCTTACGACTGACTTTTACTCCTGGTTCTCCTCAGACAGCAGCAGCGGGAACCGCCTCTCCGAGAGCAGCTGCTCGGACTCGGCCTACGTGGTCCAGGAGAGCAGTTGCAGCGACGGAGGGAGCGGGACTCCTCTGAGCGACCGCGCCTCCCTCACCGGGCTGGACCTTCAAAACCAGGATTCCCCAGAACAGGCCCATGACCAGAACTCCCAAGAGGCAGCGGAGGCAGAGGAAGGGGACTGTTCCTCCAGCCAGTCGGGGTTCGTAATTCAAGAATTGAAGATCTTTTGGCGCCATCTTTGTCTCCATCTCACTGATAGTCTCATCGTTACTTCCACTTCTATGCCTTATAAGCACTCCCTGCTCTTTTGCAGTGTGAACGATACACTGAACCAAGACGAGGCCTCAGATGTCGTTCCCCTGACGCCAGATGTGGATCTGCTGCTGGAGTGCACCTTCTCCTACATGCACCGATCCGGAGAGGACGACGTCGCCAAGGAACGGCCAGCGCACGAGGAGGAGGAGGACGAGGACGAAGAGTTTCTCAGCCCTCTGATCGGACCACAAGAAGGGGCTGTATGTTGTTGTTCCTGACCTTTCATCACACATCGGCACTAGGGATGGGACGGTTTCTGAAAACCGTCCGAACCGTTGGGTTCGACTGTCTCGGTTCGGTTCGCGTGTGTTGCGTACGGTTCATGCGCTGCTCCTTTTTCTGAGAGGGAAGCGTGTTCACTCCACGCGCTACTGCGACCAAAGCCAACCACCAGTAGTAAACAAGAAGAAGAAGCGAAGCAGCGTAGCCGATAAAAATCAGACGTGCCAACAGCAGTTTCTAGGTCTGCTGTATGGGACCACTTTGCATTTAGGGGGAAGCACTTGTTGGAATTAGCACTGTTTCTTCTCTTGCAATGCCAGAATCTCACCTACTTTTAACCTCAGACTGTCAGAATAATGTATCAAATGTCAGACTGCTTTTTTCTTTCAGTTTTAACCCGACTATGCAAGACATAATAGATTTTCCTAACAATCAACATATACCGAACCGAACCGAAAACCGTGACCACGAAACCGTGAATCGAACCGAACCGTGGATTTTGTGAACCGTCCCACCCCTAATCGGCATTAATGTCTAAAAACACCAGGTTTTTAGACCTACCTGGGCCGTTGGTTTAGTACCTTAGTTCAGAGTTTTCCAACCCTGGTCCTCGAGGCACACTGTCCTGCATGTTTTCCAAATGTCCCTATTCCAGCACGCCCGATTTGAAATGAAACAAAGCAAACGTGTGTGAGTGTGTTTCACAGCTCGTTCACGTGGCAGTCCTTTTGAAGCTGAAAGGTCCCCTCTGTGTTAACTAGGAGGACAACACGCTCCCCTTAGCCGGTGCGGCAGACCAGATGTTCTACTCCACCGTGTCCGACCTGGACAGGAAGCCCAGCCTTTCCAGCGACGAGGAAGGAGACATCTACTGCCACGCCGCCTCCGCCCCAGACCCCCACGCCCGTCCGCCCCAGGAGACGGAGCAGGCGGCCGGCACGCAGACGGACCCGGACGCTGACCGCCACAGGCCCGAGCAGGTTCGTCCTCCGGTCAGTTTTTTATATTTTATTTTTTCAAAGTTTTCAATACAACATTAGTAACACAGAACAGTTCGACATAGAGAGCAGTTAACAAAAATGCAGTTTGTTGAAAGTAACAATGAATCATGAATCATTTTGAGGTACAGCACACCTTACCCTGTAGGAGTCCCATTTTGACCAAAGTTTGTGAAAAATGTCAAGTTTCAGGTGGATTTCAAAAGTAATTTGTTCCATATTTCTTATTGCAGTCATGGTTTCAATCCAGTTTGAAATCGTGGGGGCTGACTGTGTCATCCATTTCTTGGTTATGGCTTTTTTTCCAGCAGCAAGCGTTATATTCCAAAGACATTTATTTACTGTGTCCATTGCCGGTGTTTTCAGTCCAAGGTACATGGTCCTGAAGTTGAGGGGGATGGTGACATTATAAACACTTTGCATTATATTGTTAGTTTCTTTCCAATATTTCTGGATAACTGGGCATTCCCAAAACAAATGATAATGATGTGCCTTTAGGCCGGTCAATTCAATTTCAATTCAGTTTTATTTATATAGCGCCACATCACAACAACAGTTATCTTTCCAAACAGAGCAGGTCAGACCCTACTCTGAAGTTAATTACAGAAACCCAACAATTCCCACCATGAGCAAGCACTAGGCGACACAGGCAAGGAAAAACGTACTTTTAACAGGCAGAAACCTGGAGCAGAACCATGGCTCAGGGTGGGCGGCCGTCTGCCTCGGCCGGTTGGGGGGGGGGGGTCAGCACCTGGAACGCTCTGGATGAGCACGAACGGAAATGCGTTGTTTCGTTTGTTGCAGTTGGCTGAAAGCTGGATGGGATACTCAGGACCAGGATGCGGAATACTGAGCCTGCAGGTAACGGACAGGTAGGTCAGCGGGTGGCCCTCAGGTGTCCGACAGGTGTTTTTTTTAAGTCATCTAACTGTAGGCTCATCGGTTTCAGGTACGTGTGGTGTCTGGACTTTAAAGGAGCGCTGTTCTGCAGCGCTTTACCTGAAACCGGACTCAACTGGCAACGCTTTGAGGACAACGTCCACCAGATGGCAATATCACCCTCAGGTGAGCTGCTGGCTTTTTCTTTAACCCTTTCGTGCATGAATTATGATCATTTCAGTCAGGATTTTTTTCAGTGTTTTTTTTAAAACATTATAAAAAAGTATTATTTTTAGGGGGGAAACTGTGTTCATTCATGGATTTCCCCAGATGTCCACAAACAGTACATGTTTTAAAATGTCTTACTAATAAAATACTGTATGTTACAGTGTTAACACAATGCATGAACACATAACTTGGCATGGAAGTCTCCTCCTATCCAAAAATTCAGTACTATCTCATCGCTTTTCTCACTCCAGCTCATTCAACCACTTGATTCATTTGAGTCTTTCTCAGCTCTAACAGTAGACTGTTGTGGACATTTTAAAAAATGTTTAATGCACCATGCTCCGGTGTTAATTTCAAATATAAAAAACCCATATACACACAAGAAAATGGCTGTTAAATAGCTGTCCACTCTATGCATGAAAGGGTTAAACGGTTAGAGTTACGGGATATCTTTGTTTGAGCTGAGAGGGGAGGTGTGTAGCTCCAGAGGGATGTTGATTTCAACACACGTCATCAGGGAACCTGCTGTGGAAGGTGGAGCAGAAGAGCATGACAGCCTTCGCCTGTGCCAAAGTGTCCGTCAAGGGAAAACGCCACTGGTATAAAGCCGGAGAGCACACCAGCTTCGTCGCCCTGAGCGACGACTCCGCCTGGATCATCAGGACCAACGGGGATCTCTATCTGCAAACGGGTAACTCCACCCCTGCTCCATAGGCACGTCTTCAGTCACAGACACGAAACGATTTGAATTATAGGCCTGATTTTTATTTTTTTTTTTTAGATACAGCGCCCAGAGTCCAGCAAATTGCGAAAAAATGACTAACTGTGTCACTTACTTTCTGCTGCAGTCTCTGTTAGGATGTTCCAGTGTCAGAGGACTTTCACAGAGAGCCAAATGACAGAGAAATCAGCCTTATTTAAGCCTGTTTTTTTTAGGCCCGCAGCTACTTTTCCATTTAGCTTTGCACTCTCCTTTTTAAAAATGTAACAGATGATGTGATGTGTACCACTCAAGCCATTGTGAAGGCAAGGCAAGGCAAGTTTATTTGTAAAGAACATTTCCTGTACGCGACCCTTTCAAAGTGCTATACAAAGAATTTAAAAGAAGAACAAAAACAAAACAAAGAAAGAAAATGAATCAACCAAATAAATTAGATAGATGAAATATAAAGGGTGCATCTTCAATCACATTGGTAGACAGAGAGCAGTAATAATCCATATGGTCAGGATGATGGGCCTTTAAAATGCAAAATAGGACTGTTTTTGAATGAAAACAAGCCATTTTAAGGCAGAAAGGAACTTGTCTCAAAATGAGCAGCAAGTGTTCTCTGTAATTAGAAAAAAATCTGCCCTCTGGCCACATACACTTGAACTCTGTTTTCAACATTGCTACTTCTTAAATTAAATCAATTAGAGTTCGAATAAAAGGCACACAGACAGATCCAGTTTACAGTGAGGGTCCGTGCTGTAAGGAAAATGCATTCCGTTATGACCATAACCCACCTCAAGAGGTATTTTCTCTGCTTGATACACACTCAACGGCCACTTTATTAGGTACCCCATGCTAGTAACGGGTTGGACCCCCTTTTGCCTTCAGAACTGCCTCAATTCTTCGTGGCATAGATTCAACAAGGTGCTGGAAGCATTCCTCAGGGAGTCTGGTCCATATTGACATGATGGCATCACACAGTTGCCGCAGATTTGTCGGCTGCACATCCATGATGCGAATGTCCCGTTCCACCGCATCCCAAAGATGCTCTATTGGATTGAGGTCTGGTGACTGTGGAGGCCATCTGAGTACAGTGAACTCATTGTCATGTTCAAGAAACCAGTCTGAGATGATTCCGGCTTTAGGACATGGCGCATTATCCTGCTGAAAGTAGCCACGTTCAAAGTCACTCAAATCCCCTTTCTTCCCCATCCTGATGCTCGGTTTGAACAGCAGGAGGTTGTCTTGACCATGTCTACATGCCTAAATGCACTGAGTTGCCGCCATGTGATTGGCTGCTTAGAAATGAAGTGTTACCGAGCAGTTGGACAGGTGTACCTAATAAAGTGGCCGGTGAGTGTATATGGCTGGTTGGATAGTCTCAGATGGATGTCATGTCTCGGTGTGACCAGCAGGGGGCGTCCTGTTCCTGGGTTTAATGGCTTTAGGTCTGAGCACAAAGATACAAGTGACCCACTGTGCAAACCCACAACATGGCTCTCACACCCTACAATCATGAGCTCTGAGGCCCGGTTCTGAGTCCATTCTTCAGGCCGAGAGCCCTCTGACAGCTGCCCATGCGGTGGGACAGTGAACCAAGACTCTTTAACCAGTTTTAAAAGGCTGGATACACACAAACAGTGTTGGGGAGTAACGGATTACATGTAACGACGTTACGTAATTTAATTACAAAACAAGAGTAACTGTAATTCGTTACAGTTACAATGAGAAAATATGTAATTCAGTTACAGTTACTTCCGAAAATATTAGGAATTACAAATTTAGTTGCATTTTTTAAAAAATATAAAGGAAAACCATTGCAAAATATGCAACTCACTGATAGACGAAGCGTATTGATTTACTAATATTTGACTGTTTGGTGTTGATGCATGACAAACGTTTATCGATGTCTATGACCTAGCCTAGCCTAGACTACCTAGCCCACCCAACTGTAGGGTGACCAGACGTCTTCTTTTTCCCGTACATGTCCTACATTTCAGACTAGGGTTGACAAAAGAATCGATACTTAAAAAAGTATAGATACTAAAATGTTGTATTCGGATACGACTGACCTGCCGTCGCTGCGCCCCTTTCGTCCGATTTATGTATTTATTTAAGTTGTTTACGATCATTATTATTTAAGTTGTTTACGATCTGCTAGCTGCGGCCAATAGCTAATAATAGCATGCTAAAATTAATCATGGTAAAACCTTAAAGTAATCAAAAGTAATTAGTTACAATACTTTTTAGAAGTAATCGAAAAAGTTACACTACAATTACATTTTAAACAAGGTAACTCGTAACTGTAACGGATTACATTTTTAAAGTAACTTACCCAACACTGCACACAAAACTAAACTGGATTGGATACTGTTGCCGTAGTAAGGGGCTGTGTGTGTGTGTTTCAGGTCTGAGCGTGGAGCGCCCGTGCGCCCGCTCAGTGAAGGTGGAGTCTCCCTGCGTGTTCAGCCAGGTGTGCGTGAGAGGCGGCGTGGTCTGGGCCCTGAGCGAGCACAAGGCCCTGTTCTACCGAGAGGGCCTGAGCAGCTTCTGCAGCGAGGGCGACGGCTGGAAGTGCGACACCGTCAGGTACTGCCGGAGCGAGGGACACATCGGCTTCGTTTAGGCACCAAAACACCTCGCCTCAGGCCCCTTTTTTAGAGGAGAACAGGGGTTGTCACGATACTAAAATTTTCAACTCGATACCGATACTCAGGAAAATACTCGATACCATTTTCGATACCACAAGGATAAAAACAAAGACCCCAAAATTTAACTGAATTTTGACAGGTTAGTGTCTTTCATTTCAAACTGACCTGTTACTGATGTTATGGTGGCCCGCATTAATAACCCTAATCCTAACCCTAACCCTGACCCTACAGCCTTCATAATTGTGAGAAATAAATATTTTTTGGTTAAACTGGTTTGGACTTATTCTACAAACCTATTACACTATTTTAACATAATATTATGGATAGAGTTTAATTAAGTGTTCGAAACATTAATTTCACTATTTTTAAATTAATGTCTATATTGCCATGAGGCATTACGATTTTCTTGCCTGCGATCTCCCTATTGGTGACTTGGATGTGGGCGGAGTTGGATATGTACTTGATTAATGGTAGCACGTTATTATTAGCCATTAGCCGAGGCTAGCAGTTCAAGGCTAACATCTTGTTAATGACCATGAACAACGTAAAAAAAAACCCATAAATAAATCTGAGAGAAGGGGGGCAGCGATGGCAGGACAGCGGGGGGTATCGATACTTTTGAAAATGAGTATCGTATCCGGAGACAACATTTTTGTATCGATACTTTTTCGAGTGTCTGTACTTTTGACAACCCTAGAGGAGAAGAGATAGGTCCAAAACAGACAAGGACATATCTGTATCTTTATCTGCCAACTTATTTTTTCCAACCTTTCGCTCTTACCTGCTGGATTGGTCTTCAGATAGTCTAACGTTTAGCCCCTCCCACTTTCAGAAGAGGCTGTGGGCTTAAACTGGGCCGGACCACAACGGTTTTGTGTGTTTTTAACGTTTCTCAGCTCAAAGAGACGCACAGCCACCGTTCTCAAGAACTGTCTCTAAAATCCTTCTGTTTACGCGGAGAGTACAACCTGTCATCCTTCTAGAAAAAAGATTTTATAGCAGAGTGTGTGCTTAAGGAAAGGCTGGACGCTAACGGACATACAATTCACCTTACAGTACAGTACAGGTGCACTGTGGAGACAACAGCAGGCAGCGCTGGGGTTGGTATGCTGTTTTTTACGCCAGACCAAGTCCAAAAAAACAGCTGTGCGCATGCTTAAGTGTGTAAAACAGTTTTGTGTAGCAGTGCCCTCATAGACAGAGTAATGCAGAAGAAGATTGTATACAGAAATGCCCATCCACCAGTCCTCTCGCACCTTTACAGACAAGACTGGATATTAGTTTGTTGCTCAGCTCATTTTGGGGGATTAGCTAGGGCATGTGTGTGTGTATGTGTGTCTGGATATGTGTGTAGAACAATTAAATTCAATTCAATTTTATTTATATAGCGCCACATCACAACAACAGTTGTCTCACAGCGCTTTCCAAACAGAGCAGGTCAGACCCTACTCTGAAGTTTATTACAGAAACCCAACAATTCCCACCATGAGCAAGCACTAGGCGACACAGGCAAGGAAAAACTTCCTTTAACATTCAACAACAATGATATTCTGCAGGTATTTTCGGCAGTCGAAGATGTGTTTCCTTCTCACACATAGGGCTGAGCTTCTCAAACCAGTGCTCAGTCCAACTAAGTTGAATTCTTTTACTCAATAAGATAATGACGATAATAAACAAAATACATGTTCATTAATCCTGCCGATCCTGTCGAGAAGTGCAAAGGACATGTGTGCGCGTGTGTGCGTCTGTGTTGCAGCGAGGCCCAGGGCCTGGAGCTGATATGCGTCGCTCTGGGAGATGGCGGGACGGCCTGGGCTCTGGACACCAGCGGCAGCCTCTGGTTTCGGACGGGCATCTGCGCCTCCAAACCGCAGGGCGAGGACGACCACTGGTGGCAGGTACGGTCCGGCCGCGGGCGGCTGAGCGGGCCTGTGTGTAACGGGGGGCTCATCGGCAGAGATGTTTAAAGTACCGGAGTAGAGGAGTGGAGTAGAAGTACAAGTACTATGTAAAAAAGTAGAAGTATTCTTTCAATACCATAATTAAGTAGAAGTATGGAAGTACTCAATATTTTTTGTACTTAAGTATTGCAAGTAGAAGTATTTCAAAAATTGCTACTCAAGTATTGAAAGTATAAGTAAAAGTACAAGTACTGTGTATATTAAAAAAAGGCAGTCAAAAATGTAATAGATATTGTTTATATTATTTCAAATGTGTGAAAGGCCATACAGGTGTTTACAAAAACAGAAAACTACATCTGCATTAGCAATCAACAGCACTTCATCTACTATTATTTATTATTCCAGTCAGAATCCTGAGCTGAGCCTTTATGCTATCAGTTAGCATACAGCTAGCCAGCTAGGTTAGCTTTAGCTAACGTTAGCTGCTACGTCCTGAGTAAACAGAACTGAACTAGCGCTTATTTACTAGCTTATATGTCATTGTATTTTTTAATTTACCTTGATATGCTTCTTCAGATTAGATGGGGAATTTTTGAAGGATATAATTAACAATCTTTCGGGAGGCTTTTTTTAATAGGCTACGTTTGATTGTTCAAATCGCCCAATGAGGAGCCAGCTTCACAAACCCTGACAGAGCTATGTATCATTACGTTTACATTTCAGTAACGAGTAATGATTCAGCCCGTGAAAAATCCATCGGAGTAGAAGTATTGAAATAATCAAAAATATGTAGTGGAGTAAAAGTAAAAGTAGGGGGAAAAATATCTACTCCAATAAAGTACAGATACAGCATTTTGGTACTTAAGTACAGTACTTAAGTAGTTCTACTTCGTTACTGAACATCTCTGCTCATCGGCTGGACCTGAACCTGAGGCGGGTGCTTATGGCCGACTTCTGTCCCTCCACCAGATCAGCATCTCGGACTACGTGGTGTTCGACCAGGGCAGCCTGTTCCAGACCCTGCTGCAGGCCACGCAGAGCGTCGCCACGGTGACCAGGGCCCCCGTGGAGCGCGTGGTGGCCTTCCTGTCCCAGTACTCCCAGTGCCAGCCCAGCCTGGTCAGCGCCAACGCCGGCGGGGTGTGGGTGGCGTCGGGCAGGAACCAGCTGCACCTGGCCCGTGGAAGCCTAGTGGGTCAGTAACGTCCAGCAGAGCTACTGTCCGGACGAACGGCCGCCTCACACACACTCATGAAAAGGAGAGAAAAAGTCTAAAACATGAAAATCTGACAAAGATTTGGTTAAATACATAAATGTAGTTTTTTTTTTAGACCTGCAGACACACAGTTTTAAGCAGTGGTGGAGAAAGTACTCATACAATGTACTTGAGTAAAAGTACAAATACACAGACAAAAATTGACTCAAGTAAAAGTCAAAGTACCACATTATTATTTTACTTAAGTAAAAGTAAGAAAGTACAAGCTTTTAAAACTACTTAAGTATTAAAAGTAAAAGTACTTGCCAACCATAATACCTAACGGCTTATATAATGTCATTAAGTGTACCTATCGTATTTAGTTTGAATAAATCAGTAATGTACCAT
>JABUIW010044171.1:1663-11805 GCA_013363375.1 Menidia beryllina
TAAATTAAATTAAATTAAATTAAATTAAATTAAATTAAAATTAAAATTAAAATTAAAATTCAATTTAATTCAAATTAAATTAATTTAATAATTTAATTTAATTTAATTTAATTTAATTTAATTTAATTTAATTTAATTTAATTTAATTTAATTTAATTTAATTTAATTTAAAGATAGAACACAGTACAGTTGTGAACACAGATACTTTTCCAACATTCAAACAATGTTTTGCCTTCATCAATTTAAAAAACAACAGCAAATGGCAGCTTGTTTTGCCTGAAGTTTTGATTAATAGTAAGTATATTTTTTTGTCAACTGTCTGTATCTCAAGAGAGGAAACGGACACATAAATAATGAGAAGATTTCATCAGACCCATCTTAGTGCAGCACAGCTCGTTACTATAGGTCATCTAATTAATATGCCGTCCACACGAGGAACAGAATCATTCCCCATCATGGCCGACGGCGCGAGCAACAGAAGAAAGATCGGCCATTAAAATATCAGAATCAGCAGCCCGGTATGCTGTCACCTGACTCCCTTCAGATGTTAACAGCCAGATAAAAAGCTTACCTTTCAGCCCAGTAAAGTTTCTACAAGGCAAACTTCAGTGAGACCTATCAGCTGCAGGATTTGGTTTCATGTCATGTTGCTGTTTAACCCTTTAATGCCAAATGTATCATATTTGATGCATAGGGTTTCTGAAGTGTTTTGCGTCTGACACCTTTTGCATAATTTAATGGTAAAAACTTTGCTCAAAATCCTATTGTACACAATCAGATACACTTGATAACAGGGGGCAGAAGACTACACAAAAAATTATTAATATTAAAAATGTATTTCTGTTTTTTCTTTTTACATATTTTGTTAAAAGGCCAAATAAAGACTTCAAACCAAAAAAAAGTAAATTTCTGTTTTGTTTTATTCTTGGATCAGGCTTTAAAGGGTTAATTGCACTATAATATGTCATTTTTTTGTGTTTTGTTTTTTTTTTACCTTGTCCTGTTCAGCATTATGGCAGCATACTGTGCTATGCTGAACAAAATTGCTTTACCAAGGGAGGCTTTGTTAGAGAGAAGCCCCCTTGATGAACCAAAACTGCTTTATGTGTCCAATAATGCCGAACCTGACAGAGGGACAGGGAAGAGAGAAGAACAGCGGAAAGTAGAAAGATCCTTTAGACAGAAAGACAAAGGGGGAAAAACAAGAAAGAAAGACAACAAGACCATAAAACCAGCTGCTATGTCTGTAAAAAGGACACTGATCTTTGTGGGAAATCCGGGTGGAGAACCTGTAGGAGCTCCTGGAAAAGGACACAACATAGACAAAAGAACAAACAAGCAACAAAAGCAACAACACTGGAATATTAGCGAGCTTCTCAGAATTGTGCAGCAACTGTAAAGAAGCTTATATCATTCAATAAATCAATCAATAGATCAAAAGCTTTTTATTTGTCCCAGTATGGGCAATTTTTCTGCAGTAGTAGTACACATTCACACATAAAAAACATGAGAAACACATCAAATATTTTCAAAATGAAAAAGTTAAAAGTAAGGTGAATAAATAAATAAATATGAGGATGAATAAAGTGAAGGCCTATATGTATGCAACGTATGTCTATCTGCTTTATATGATATAATACCTCTGTTAAAACACTTTCTGTGCTGTATTCTCCAGCAGGGTGAAAATTAGATTTATTCTGAAATGTAGTCATTTAATTCCTCTGCCTGAACTTCATTATGTGCTAATCGTTTATCTGTTTACTAGAATGGGAGTCCAGCTGCTTTATTCTCTCCACTGCTGTTATAATCCAGTAAACGAGCAGCATAATAAGATATATTGCGCGTGTACTATTTAGATCCAATCCGTGCTTATTGATCTGTCTTGGGTTTGATGCTATTTCCCTTCACAGGACGTACTGAGAACAGTTACATTTCCTGGACAAACAGTGCCGGGGCAGCGTAACCTTTTGGCCAGACATTGACCCCAGTTAGTCTGCAATTGGCAGAAATGGTTTTTCGTGACACTTGAAGGGTTTTGGAGCACTTAAAGGTGAACTCAGATTGTTTCAATGAAACTGTTACGCATCAAGCGTTTACCAAAAGCGTCCCCATAACTCTGAGTGCTAAAGTCGAGCTTTGTTACACTCTGAAATGAAGTTACTGTGTAATAATTACTGTGGTGCGCTTGAGAGAGAAGGCTAACGCGTTTTAAAAAGGTTAGCATCGGGCTCAAAGCTTTTAGTTTATGGCTTCAAAGTATTTTAAAGTTAACGCATGTTCATACAAAGTTCTAAATAAATAAAAAAAGTTAATCCATATTCATTTTGATTCGGGAAACATTAAACTAAATGACAATCTTGCTCCTCTATATGACTGAAACTACTTTAGACCAAATAAATAATAATTCCAAATACTATGATTAAAAGTTGAATTTAAAATGGCATCAAAACTTTCACGTTATTTCCCCGTTCCGGTTTAATTCCTGCTGTGCTCTGATTCTCCGGCTTTACAGGCAAATATCCAACACTTTTCCAATAAGGATAAGTATGGAGGTGAGCTTTTATGCTATCATTGCTCTGCATCTAAAGCTTCCTAAGAGTTCTTAGGTAAATATCCCTTTCAAGACATCTTCTTTTTGATTATTTAATTATCTAAAGCCTGTTCTATTTTCCCATGCAAATCGTCCTGTTGTCCTCCACAGTGGACATGCCATGAAATTAAAATTAAAAATATTTTTAAAAAAATTTAAATTGTAATGTTCTTTTTTTAGGTCCAAATACATGGAAAATCACAACAAAAAAGAAATTCCAAATACTATAATTAAAAGTTTAATTGAAAATGGCATCAAAACTTTCTCGTTATTTCCCCGGGCCGGTTTAATTCCTGCTGTGCTCCGATTCTGTGCTCTGATTCTCCGGCTTTACAGGCAAATATCCGACACTTTTCCAATAAGGATAAGCATGGAGGTGAGCTTTTAGGCTATCATTGCATTGCATCTAAAGCACACAGTGGGCATGATTCCCAATTTCCAACCCAGCAAATGGGATCCGCTCAGGGGGCCTGTCCCAGTCACCTGAGTTTGAGAACTTCCATCGGAGTAAAAGTTAAAATGGCATCAGACGTCAGCCATACGGGGTCTTTACCGAAACAGCACGGAGCTGTTATGGCACGTTTAAAGAGGTTAATGTGGCCGTGTGATGATAAATCCCAGGTACTGAGGATATAAACGTCAGCTCGGTACCTGTTTTCCCACGGATGGCTGTAACCCGCAGAATTATGCACACAACTTGTTAGCCTGAGGGAGGGAAGTGGCCTAAATACAGATATATCCTGTGTTAGAAAAAGCCCTGTAATCAGACACCATTGAGTCACAATCAGACGCACCAAAAAAGCAGGAGAGAGAATCAAAAACGTCTGTCACTGAACTCTCAACTGTTTAAAAGGAATCAGACAACAGAATTAAACAGATTAAAAGATTATTGCGTCATGTGAATGTAAAGTCCATAATGGTTAAGGGGATATTACAAAGGAAAAGTGACCTGGAGATAAAGTTTACAGTAAATGGATGTTCTTGAACGCTTCTTTTAATACAGTAAAAACTGTGTAAATCTATATGTGATTTTACAACATCTCCTATAATAACTGCAAAGATAATGCCTTTACCAGCTAATTAGCCAGTTAACAGTAGCAGTAGATACCTATAATTTATCAGACTCCATTCATTCCTTTATGTGGTGATCCATTAAATTTAAATTAAATCGGGGAAGCCCTGTCACCATGAAGGCAACGGTAAAAAAGAAGTTAGCTTGTTGCTGCCTAAGTACCAGTTTCTCTGATCTGGTAAGAAATGATCCAGCTAAGATATTTTATGCTGCATTTCTGCATTTAAAGATACCTCAATAGAAAGCATTCATAGACAAATCTCTACATTCTTAATGAAAATACTGAAACGTGAAATTTCAATTGTTTGGATTAATCAGCTTTACTAAAAGTAGTGGTTTTAAAGTGATGTGTTTGTTGTTGTACTATCACTGTCAGAACTGGTCTACTGTTTCTATCGTTTGGTGTTATGACAATAAATGAATCCATTTAAGAAGCTATTTGAAGAAAAACTTGAGTGATTGTGAAATTACGGTAAGTTTAATTAAATAAACATTTAATAAACTGTAGTAGATGCATTGTTCAGACTTTGTGTCCAAAATGCAGCTTTCTCCACACCAATCTTTGTAGAGCATTTTGACATAGCTTTTGTCAATTTACCGTAGGTTGATCATACATGCCATTATATTCTAGTTCTTTATACTCGGTACAGCAACCTGCTGTTAAAGTTTGGTAAATAACTGATTTCTGCACAGGAGCTGTGAGCTGTGAACTATTCATTCCAGTTTGAACTTAAAAAATGATAGTTTCTTTGAAAAGAAAACCCCGCAAGAGTCATAAACAAAGGAAATACAAGAATAATATGACAAAGCCTGTAATCTAGAGTTAGTTGTGACAAATTAGCTTTAGTGAGTTAATATTGGGTCTGATATCCTTAAACTGAATTACCAGAAGCATTAGCATATGAATGTAAAGTTGCCCAAAGCAAAGTCTGTACGAGCAGGCATGATTCACAGTGCATCAAAAACTAATGTGCGTCATTGAGGTACTTGTTTTCTTTTTTTCTTGATGTGGTGAAATATTGAGATAACATCAATTGGGGAAAAATATCCTTTCCCTGCTCCATGACAACATTAGCTATTCGCTAAAACTATTATATCACGATTCCTTCAGACAGCAGTGATGGAATCTGATAAGTATTTGTAGAACAGATTGCTCTCAATTGGAGAAAATGATTAAATAAAAGTATGTAAATGGTGTAATTAGGGTTTTTTATTTGAACAGCATGTTGGGAACCAGAGGGCGCTAAGGTGCAGCAGAGAGGATGAATATTAATGCAAAGTTGATTAAGAATTTCCACATCTAAACTGAACACCCTGCAGGCAAAACGCTAACAGAACAAAGCAAATTATCGAGGCGATTTTAATTATCTGGGTTGTGTTTCCTCAAACATCCTTTGTCTCTTTTTTTTGTAGCTCAAAAACAGACTTCTTAAAAGATCAACACGATCTGGATGTGGACTTTGTGTGGACACGCTTCAAAGATGTGGGTTTAAAAAAGAAAAAAACTGAAATAAAAGCATAAATAAGAGTAACACAAGGCATAACTGACCAATTTGGGCAAAATCTTGAGTTTGATTTGACACAAATACTACATCATTCAAACTAATAGCCTTCGGATCAGTCACATTTTCAAGTTGTTGCATATTTAAAAACAGTTACATTTCAGTTAAGAACAAACATCCACTTAAAAAAGTGTGTTTTACACGTAGAGTGAGCTATAGTATGCTAAAGTAATAGTAGTTATTTCCACATTCTAGTAGCTAAGAAAGCTAAGAAAGTTAACAGATTCATTTAAAATCAAATAATGCAAAAATCAACTCTTATGTTCTGTTCAGTCCAACCAATTGTAAAATGCTATTTTGGGAAAGGCAGACATGGATTGCAATAAATCTTGACTTTGATAAACTCAAAAAGTGAGGTGGAGAAAGCTCCCATCAAACACAAACCTCCATCTTAAGTAGGACAACAAACATTAAATCATTATGACAGACACGGCTTCAGTGGAAACATCATTGGAAATACGATAAATATTCATGAATGGACTCTCAGCCTGTAATAAAATGTCTTTTACATCTTCATGAACAAAAGCTGGAACAAAGGCATCCTTGTTCTCTCATTTGTTTATCTGCTAAATAAACATATCGCCCGAGACTGAAGGGAAATTTAATCTCCAGACAAGGTGATGGACTGGAGGCTTTTTCCCCACATTGGAGGAGGCCATAATTCTCATTTGTTTAAAAAAGACACCATCAGATAGGACCCATCTATGTTTTCTGTAAAAATCTGGCTACATTGTCTTTTTTCTGTTGATCTAAAACAGGGGTGTCAAAACTTTAAATTATTATATTTGGCCCTTGAGACAATGACGACCAAAAATGATGAAAAGAAAGGCAGAAAACAGGAGTTTTCTGGACAAGTACATTTTATTTTGATATTTAATTCAGAAGGCTGCGGATAGAAAAATGTTTTAAAATTTTATTTCATAAATAATAATCATAAATTGATGTGTTTTTTATTTGAAATTTGATTTTGCTTGTCTCCACTGTTAATTTATATACAATGTAATAAGAGTTGCTTGTTCCATATTCAATGTTAAAGCCAAATTTCTTTCGTTCCATGTTAAAAGGTTCATTTATTCAATCTTGGCCAGCGGCCTTGTTCAGGTTTTAAATTTTGGCCCACTGTGTTTTTGAGTTTGACACCCCTGATCTAAAATGTTGCAGGTTGTAGATAAAAGTGCTTTAAGTACAGATTGATGGGACAGTTGTTCATCATACTATACTTTAAAGCTCTTTTTTCTTAACTCCAACTCTCTACATTTATCATTTCTTAACCCTTTAAAGCCTGACCCAAGAATAAAACAAAACAGAAAATTACTTTTTTTTTGTTTGAATTCCTTATTTGGCCTTTTAACAAAATATGTAAAAAGAAAAACAAAAATAAAATGTAAATGTTAGTAATTTATTAATAAGTCAAGATTATTTTTTGTGTAGTCATCTGCCCCCTGTTATCAGGAATATCTGATTGTGTACAATAGGATTTTGAGCAAAGTTTTTACCATTAAATTATGCAAAAGGTGTCAGACGCAAAACATTTCAGAAACCCTATCTATCAAACCTGATACATTTGGCATTATAGGGTTAAATCAAAGCTCTGAGGTTGGTTGCCTGACTAATCCCACCACCCAAGAAAAGTAAAGTCAGGATTTCTGTGTTGTGAAAATGGGACAGTTGAGTTCACTGTAACTGCCCCAAACAATGCCCCGGCCCGTTTGCTGCCTCTATAAATAGGGACACTCCTCCTCCCTGCAGCACGGCCTTCCACAGCGATGCACAATCATCACTCGGGCCGTTTTGCTCTGGTGGCCGACACCCCTGACTAACCGGATCACATCAGCGCTGACATACAGTCGCTCCTAGTTCGCTCTGACCTCCCAACGCCTCCATCTCCCTGCAAAGAAACGGAGGAGAAGTTACGGTCGCCGTTGTTTGATGGCAGAAAACAGGAAGGATAAAACTGGATGTTCTGTATTACGTATCTTTTTATTTTTTCAAACTTTGTTTATTTGGTTTTTAACAAGAATTGCATAGCCATACATTGGCAATGTGATGCATATAAAACAAACCATACAATTCCCTTGAGTTATAAAAACAAAACAAAAAACGCAACAAAACGACCTCCAATCACTCCCAGGCAATAAGAAAAAGTCATAAGAAAAAGGACACACGCACACAAAAAAGTTTTGAAATAGATACAAATTAAGATGCATTCTGCTACACCAAAAAAAAAAAAAAAAAAAAAAAAAGGAAAAAAGTACAGTTTGTGCCCAGGAAAGCAAATACGGAACCATAAGAAAAGGAAAATCCGAGAAAAAGGACACAGGATGAGCAGACAAATACATACCCGAAGGACTACACTGGGACAGACTGTATTACGCATCTAAGGAATGGTTTTGTTAACCCGATTCTTTAGTTGGAAACCTGAGAAATATCAAGGATCTTTCTCTTTTTTTGGTGACTTATATGTGGATTTCTTACTACAGAACGCAGTGATTCTTTAGTTTGAAACCTGAGAATAAACCAGATTGGATCAAAAGTATAAAAAATGACATTTATTAGGACACAGTTAAGTGTATCAGCTGGGATCTAACAGACAAAAACCTATCTCTGGGTCTGTGGACACAGCCAGAGACTTTAACACAAAAATATAGTTCTATAAGAAAATAAAAAAATCTGTAATTTACATAGATCCTGTGATAGCATACTATGCTAAAGTGAGTAATTATAGCCATATTCGGACACTTTAATAGATTTAATTGCCACATTTTACAAGCAGTTGATGATAAATTCACTGTAATCGTGTCATGATTAATCTTTGTGAAGTCCTATTGGCTATTTACCTCTGGGCATGAACAGGCCAGGTCCTAATTCATGCAGATGACAGGAATGTGGTAACAAATGGTGTGTGTTTGTGTTGACCTAAAGGTGTGGAACAAAGAAAGAAAAAGAGAGAAAAGAGAGTCTGTGGACACAGACAGAGACTTTAACACAAAATATAGTTATAAAGAAAATAAACCAATCAGTAATCTACATAGATCATGTGATAGCATACAATGCTAAAGTGAGTATTTATAGCCATATACTAACAGTTTCAATGATCCTGAGAGAATATGAAGTGGTAAAAATTCCATCTTTCTCCAGTATTGGATGAAACAAACTGGATTGAGGACTGTCCCCATGAGGACGCTACTTCAGGGACATCTGACAAAGTGTGACAGACTGCAATATCAGGCTGTGGAATTGCTTTCTTTAACAATACTTAAAACAGAGTTGGACTTTGCCTACTGTTAACTCGCAAACAGAAAACATTTAACCCTATAATGCGAAATGTGTCATAGTTGATAGATACGGTTTCTGAAATATTTTAGATCTGAGACTTTTTGCATCATTCAGTGGTAAAAGCTTTGCTCAAACCCCTGTTGTGCACATTCAGATATACCTGATAACAGCCAGTAGAAGACTACACCAAAATACATTTTTGACTTATTGCACGCTAATTTGAACAAAATAATTTCTGTTTTTTTTTCTTCATATGTTGTTAAGAGGCCAAAAAATACTTCAGACTAAAAAAAATCCAATATTCTTCATATTTTTCTTGGATCACACTTTAAAGGGTTAATGATACAGAGCACTGATGGTATAAGTTGAATCCTGTTGTTTGTGCAGGAAATGTTGCAGAAGCAGAATCACATTGGGACATCTGACCCAAACATTTGCTCTTTTTTCAGGGAGGTCAGCAACATCAGACTTTCACAGTCCTGTCCTAAGCGCCGTTTTCTTTTAAATGCACCATAAATATTTCATGCAACGCCGTGCAATAAAGTGAAAACGACGAGTCACTTAGCCAAAGGGCAATCCCTTCCCCTCTTTGTCCAGGAGCTGGGCAGAAGAAAAAAAAACCCAATGACGGCAGGGCTGGCGACAGCAGATTTTTGGATTTGACACGTTGTGACAACTCACAGTATCGGCCTCGCAGTCAGAGGGCTGATGTCGCATTCACAGTGCTTCCAGTCTGTTGACAACAACATAGGAGTCACGCTGGGCAGCTTTAAGGTCAGAGGTGGTCTCATTGCATCACCTGTTTGCTCAGGTTGCTGCCAAATAGCTTCAATTATTCCCACATCTTAACCCATAAATAAATTCCTCCAGGCTGTTTTTGTTGCGCAATCAAGAGAACTGAGATTGACAACAGGTAACAAGTCAAACTCCGGTTCATTTTTAACTCAAAAAGTCTGGTTGTTTTCAACGTCTACAAATCATCAAAGGCCTCAAAGACTTCTGAGCCCTCAGATTTGACAACACTGTCCTCTGCTGGCTTTAAGATGGACTACAGGATATCCACATCTGCTGGAGCAAACAGCAGCATGGCCGAAAATGAATAACTGACATCCTCTTCTGATATGAACGTATCCATGTTTTTACTCAAAATTCTATTAGTTAAAAATGAAAAAGATGTCTAACGCTTACAAAATTGAATACCAAATAACTTATGCCATAAAAATTATATTCTATATGCCATAAATCAACTTCTCATGCAATTAATATTTTATGTTATCATTAACATAAACTAATTTTATATCAAGAAATGTAATCTTGCATCAAATATACCACTTTGTTATTAAAAAATAAATAAATGTGATGCATTCATACTAGGCGCAATAAATTGAAATGAGAAATCACCACTCCCAATATTAGTGCCTGCATCTTTATCTTTGAATAGAAAAGTCATGATTTCATTAGTACTTTCACTCTCCTGTGATTCTCCATTAGATGGTTTTACCAAAATATTTGAAAGTTTGAACAGCTTCTAAATTTATCAGAACTCATGACAACATGACAAAAATAATAATAATTAGATAAAAAAATGAATGAATAATAAATAAATAAATAAATAAATAAATAAATAAATAAATAAATAAAT
>JABUIW010044171.1:11815-30296 GCA_013363375.1 Menidia beryllina
AATAAATAAATAAATAAATAAATAAATAAATAAATAAATAAATAAATAAATAAATAAATAAATAAATAAATAAATACCTTTCTTGTTGTCTATATTGGACGTTGTCCTGGGTGATCAGGAGGACGAGAAAAAGCAGTAAAATGGCCCTTTTCTGTATTTTCCCAATTATCAAAGGCTATTTTAAACACCAAACAAGGCATTAATTAATGTGCAGCCTCTTTAGAATAATTGTATCAATTTCCGGGACGTTTTTTTTCTCTACACCTTACTCAGCCTCTGCTCATCTCGCGAGATCAGGGGTTGCTAAGTAACCAGAGTCAACAGTGCCGCTGATGTGTCGCTATTTGTGAGAAATTAGAGGAAAATACCGAAAAGACGTGCGATGGAGGTAAGTTTTGATTCTTGTTAAATGGTTGAACTTGTGTAAAGTCGATAAACGTCCCGTTGGCATTCAAGCTTTGACCTTTGTGACAGTATTACACGTATGTACTGTATGTTAATGTTTAAGGACTAATTCAAACCGGTTGTTGAAAGAGGTCCTGACGAAAGTATTTAAGCTGCTTTATGTCTTCTCTATGTGTAATTTGCAATAGTCAAACGTGTCTACCATTAAAATATTTAGTAAAAACACAATATCAGGTCATTTTAATGAACTTGGGAGGGAGGGAATATATTCTGAATCCTTTATGTATGTAATTGTTTTTCTTGTCACAAATTTTTCTCGAAATCTTTAATTATATACCTGAGAGTGTTGGAGTGTGTTTTTCATTTTGATAAAACTGCTCATCTCTTTCTTTAATTTACCTTAACTCCTATATTTAAATCCTCTATGTACGGAATTGTTTTTCTTGTCACAAATTTTTCTCGAAATCTTTATGTGTTGGAGTTTCTTTGTTATTTGAATAAAACTGCTAATCTCTTTCTTTTACCCCTGTCGTCTGTGCCTATGCTGGTTTTCCAGGAGCAGGATGTAACAGGAGCAGACTCTTTTGAGTCCATGGAGGAGTTCCAGGCTGTCCTCAGCCAGCTGGTCGGGGACAAAAGCCTGGACAAGATCCGGGTCGAGTACGAGAAGCTCATCCAGGCCCTGAAGAAGTCACGGGAAAATGAGCAAAGGCTGATGTCGAAATGCAGGGAGCTGAATGCAGAGATTTTGTCAACGTCGACCAAAGTGTCAGCTGCTCTGAAACTGTCTCAAGAAGACGAGGCAACAATAGCGTCACTCAAACGGGTAAATAAGCATAAAAACAGGTGTTCTGGTTCAGTTTATGCACCTTTTACTTATTAATTTGTGTGTCCATGGCTCTGAGTCAGCTTATTTTCCAAATCCAGGAGTTGTTTTACTTCCTGAAATATTTAATGAGAAGTTGTTGTTTTTTTCATTAAAGTTTTTTTTAATTTATTTAGCTTTTATAACACAGTTACAAACAGATGACATTCAACAACAAAAACCCAAACACCGGCAGCAACAAGGAACATGACAGCACTTATCAGTTATCTATTCATAGATATATCAATGCGCATATTCATACTCGTAGTATACACCACACCCCAAATCCCTTAAGAATTTTTACCAACATTGTTGTCAAAATATATCAATATATCCATGCTTTCTGCACCCTAGAAATCGTGACCTCATAAGCAGCTGTCTCTGACATAAGTTGAAGCCATTTCTTGATTTCTGGTCTATGTGGGCTCTTCAATGAGAAGTTTTTTGTCAGATAAAATTACATCTCTTACATTTCAGGAGCTGGACAAAGCTTGGAAAATGGTCGATGCCGCCCATGAGGTAGAGAAGAAGGATAAAGAGAGTATCAGGAATTTAAAAACAGAAGTTTCCAACCTTACAAAAATGGCCGAACAACAAGCTGGCCTTTCCACAGAGAAGGCACGGAGGTGAGGGCGCTATCCTCCCAACACCTCCTCCCTTTCCACTTAGAGGACCTTCTCTCATTATCTCCCCCTCTCTTTTCTCTCAGTGATCTCCTAAGGATGACCGAAGAGTTGACGGATCAGAAGAATCAGCTGGAGAGAACGGTAGAGGGTCTGAGAGAGAAACTAAACAAGTCCATCACAACGCAGCAGGAGATAGAGGCCCAACGGGAGAATGTCCTCCAGAGTGTCTCTCAGGTAAGTCCTTACAGAAAACACACACTTTTTTTTCAAATTATTTTTATTTAAATAAATGATAAGATAATACCAATAAGGAATACAGTTCACTTCTTTTTTTTTTTTTTGGATAAACATATACTTGTGCAGGTATAACTTCTAATATATACATACAAGAATAAATGTTGAAGTAGTCACACCTACTACATATACAAAAAACAAAAACAAAACAAAATAAGAACAATAAAAGAAGAGAACAACACACCCCATTCCCACCCTGTCTCAGCCCAACATATTCAGCAGAAAATTAGGATAAATTATAATAATAATAATAAAAATCTATTTAAAAAAAACATCAGTAAAGTACAGCAACAGGCACACACATTTAGTTGGGTAGGAGCTCCAAATCTGAAAAATAAGAAAGAAAACACTGCCATTTTTAGAAAAAAATGTCTGTACATCCTCTCATTGTATATTTGATTTTCTCAAGTTTAAGAAAAAACACGTCTTGCAAATAAGGATGTAAAGGCTATAATATATTTTTGCTTTGAATTTAATACTACTAAGGAATCAGAAATCCCAAGGGACTTAGACTTTTCTAAACGTGTGGACCAAACTCTGTACAGTGCAAAAACCCAGTAGGGGTTTAGGTGGGATTTGAACTGAGCTGTGGACCTACGAGGGGAAACAAAAATAACCAAAAAACTACAGGAGCTCCTACAGCTACACCCAGTTTGAATCAAGCTCTTACATGAATGTCTGCATGAGCCCAGCTCCAGCAGGAGCTCCAGGTACAGCAGAACGAGATTTCCAGAGAGATGAGGTTGAAGGAAAAGCTGGACAAGGAGGTGAAGCAGCTGCACGTCGACATGGACGCCAAGATGGCTGACATCAAAGCCCTGAATGTGCAGGGCCAGAAGGCCAAAGAGGAGCAGCAGAGACTGGAGCAGCAGCTTAAAGAGCTGAAGGTATTGTAAAAAAAACTAAAATCTGAAATGCCTCCCGATAAATTGCAAAATTGTATATGACCTACTGGCCTTTCACACGTTTGAAATAATATAAACAATATCTATCAAACTTTTTACTGCCTTTTTTTAATATACACAGTACTTGTACTTTTACTTATACTTGTACTTTCAATACTTAAGTAGCTATCCACTTCCACTTAAGTATGGAGTTGAAAGAACACTTCAACTTTTACTTAAGGGAACTTTTTTATATAGTACTGAACTACCAACAAAAATTTTCCCAAAAGTTCCGTTTTTTTTACAGGAAATTATCATAGGTAGCATAAAAGTCAACATAGCAGTCATGTGATCGCAGCTCTGCAGACTTAAGCTGTCCTGAAAGGGAGTTTTAAAGATAAAATTTTGAAATCTATCCAAACAGTTTGCAGACTTTCAAAGAGTATTTTTTAGCTGCATAGCTGAAATCCTTCTGTCAGGCTCATCTCTAACTAAGGTGTTAGGGTCAGGTTGCTGAGCTGTGCTTTCTTCTTAAGGTTTTAGCAAATCCCAGAGATGTGCTTCAGGTAAATGTCAAATTATACTTTGTCAAAGAAGTTCCTGTAGTATGAAAGACTATTTAATTAACAATTGAAGCATTTGTAAGTAGACAAAAAGTAGGCACAGATAATATCATGCATATTGCATGTGCATTTATTAGGCAATGTTTTCTCTCCACACTGACATTTAAAAAGAAATCCAATGTTATTGTTATTTCTGTAATATTAAACTCCTTTTGTTCTGTCCAATGCTATTGTATGTCAGTTAAATCTGCTTACTAGAAGGACATTCTGTAAAACCTGCCATGTCTATTTTATGCGCATAGGCTACTTGTAAATTCAGATTGATACGTTAGTTTAGGTTGCATACCTCTTCCTCCTTTCAGATCCTGCACGAGCGCTCCACCAAGGAGCTGGAGCAGATGCAGGTGAAGAACACCAAACTACAGCAGGACAACGAGCAGCTCTCATCAACCAAAGATCGCCTGTCCCTGGAAAACCAGCAGATAACAAATGAGCTGAAGGTATGCTCCCATCCAACAAGAAACCCCCAGCTTATTCATTCACGTTAACATTTACAAAGAATAAACAGAGTACGTGTGCAACCACTTGGGGGCGCTGTTTACTATAAAACATAGAAAAAGAGCAGAGACACACTAAATCCTGCCGTCCTGACTCTAACAAAGCCCCTTTTCCTCCCTTTCTTTATAATCCATGGTACACCACCTCCCTTCCCACTGGTTAGATGAGAGAAGATGAGGTGGGTCACATACGCCAGGAGGTTGCCAAACAAACAAAGATGAGGGAAGCCATCCAGAAGAAGTTCCACCAGTTGGAGGAGCAGAAATCTGATGTAGAAGTTCAAAGGGAGACCCTCAAAGCTCAAATCACTGGTCTGGAGAAAGGTTGGAAGCTTGTCTATCTGTGTTTTATTCAGTCTTTGAGTCTAAAGCAATGTGCTAAATATTTCAACGTATCAGTAAACAAAAAGAAAACAGATTACGTAAATATTACATAAATATAACTGGGTGTTAGCCTCACGCTAGTTCGGTTTACAAGCTGTTTGTATTGAAAACTCACCAACGACCACCTCATCTCATCAGTGCATCTCTGCTTAATGTTTATGGTAAGTTTATTCATTTAGCAGAATAACTCAGACTCATTACTGTAATGAGCTAAAAATAATGAGACAAAGACCCATTGGAGGGCTGTTGATTGGACATTCCAAACTCCCTATAGGAGTCAGAATGAATGTGCATGGTTGTTGGTCCTTGTGTGTCTCTGTGTGTCCCTGTAATGGACTGGGGACCGTCCAGGGTGACCCCGCCTCTCCTCATTGGCTACTGGGAAAGTCTCCAGTCCCCCTCGACCCCATTAGGGAATAAACGGTTCAGAAGATGGATGGATGGATGGAAAGACTCAGGGGAAAATGGATATAGTTCTTATGATGTTTGAGAGCACTCAGAGTCCTCAGAGGATCTAAAGTTACTCCGAAAGGACTGATTTTATGTACAGCCAAGCTAAATCACAGGAAATTACATCAGAGAATTACAGTTACTGGAGAAACTCAGCCTCTTACCTGAGTCTAGATGGCTCCAGATGATTATTCCTAACTGGGAACTGGTAGAGATGTCCATTTTTCTCCCTCTGCAGAGCTGGAATCTTCCCAAAAGCAAGTGGATGTTGACAAAAAAGCCAAAGACGAGCTGATTCGAGAGCGGGATAACTTAAATAAGGTAGGTAATAAGCTAATGAAGTGCTAATTTCACAATGCCCTGTAATTACTGACATGTCATAAAGGCTGGATGGAGAGCAGGTTCCTATCTTAATGATCCAGAGTAAACACGTCTCATTTATGCTGGTTTCCTGCCACAATAGAACATAATAAAAGCTGTGCAGTCCACCGAGAAACAGCAGGACTTCGTCAAGCTCCTGGAGCAGGACAAGAAGGCCTTAGAGCACGAGATCAGTGGCTACCGGCAGGAGGCCCAAAAGCAGCGTAAGATCATCCAGCAGCTGGAAAAGGAGCGGGACCGCTACATCAACGAGACCAGCAGCCTCATGCAGAAGGCACAGTACAGTTCACCCTATTATTTATTATTATCTATTATTTTATTACTACTTCAGTCTAAGCCGGGGGCACTTTCCTTCCTCCTACAGGTGCAGCAAAAAATGAACGACGTGGAAGTCAGAGAAATGGAAATATTTGACTGGAAGAAGAAAGTGACGGAGGCGGAGTGTAAGGTCAAACAGCAGGAGAACCTGTTGGAGTCTGTTGTGTCTGAGAGAAACCTCTACAGTAAAAACCTCATCGAGACTCAGGTAAGAACGATGGTTTGTGTTGTCCAGTTTGAAAAAAACCTTCAAACGACACACGTTCCAACCTGAACGTGGAGTTTTCCTGCAGTTGCTTCCCAATTTTGGTCTTTCAGCAGCTATTTGGAGCAATCCAGAGTCAGGAAAGCTGTCAATGTGATGCCCAGAGTGTGTTTTATATTCTATATTTTAGTTTTGCTATGGAGTAAAAGTCTGAAAACAATCAGTTTAACATTAGAGCACTGATATATTTTTTTTCATTTTTCTGGTTGAATAAATTCCATTTAATGCTAACACAGTCTCATTGTGAGCAGCTGAAGACAGACTTTGCCTTTTCCCTGGACTGTTGTGTTCGACTCACCTTCGGTCTCTCCGCCTCAGGAGGAAATTGTGGAGATGAAGCGAAAGATGAAGACCATGAACAACCAGGTGACCCGGCTGAGGGACGAGATCAGTGGGAAGGAGCAGGCCCTGGCGAAAGATCAGCAGGACTACAAGCGCCTGGAGAAGGAAAAAGAAGCCTTAAAGGTGCTGTTGAATGCTGCCACAGGCAGGGAAAGGGGTCAAAATAAGAAAGGACACCACCAACATACAGCTGGAAAACAGCTCTGGTTCATGTGGCTGAAATCCAGCTGTAAAAAATCAAAAGGGCTTTATCAAAGTAGTTGGTAGTGATTTCATCTTAGAAGGAAACACCATTGGCTGTGCCTCATGTCCTAAACGAAATACATGGAGAGCAGCAGTATCTCAGATTTACAACTTTACAACTACTGGCTGCTTTCCCGGCATGATTCATCACAACAGAGTCCTCCAGTTATGGCTACTTGAAGTTGTCTTACGGTTTTAATGTCCACTCAGAGTAAAATGAGGGAGACAGGCTTCAACTCTGAATGTTAAAATCCAGGCTGAAAACGCTTCTGTTTAACTGTGCAGATAGAAATTGAATGTATTTTATCTTCACCCTTCACTTTTCATCTGTCTAATTTTTAGTCTTATCAAGTGTATCTGATTGTGTACGATAGGATTTGGAGCAAAGTCTTTACCATTAAATTATGCAAAAGGAGTCAGATGCAAAACATTTCAGAAACCGAATGTATCAAATATGATACATTTGGCATTACAGGGTTAAATTCTCTCTGAAACACTTTGAATTGTCTTGTACACGAAATGCGCTTTCCAAATAAACTTGCCTTGCCTTGAAAAAAGGTCTGATCATCTCTGTGTTTGCCGACAGGGAGATCTGCAGTCCATGAAGCTGCAGCTGGAGGAAACGAAGCAGCGTGTGGACAGTCAAAAAGCGGAGCAGCTGAAGCTGCAGAAGATCATAGCCGACACGGAGGGGGAGCAGATCCAGCAGAGGAAACAGCTGGATCAGGTACACTGGAGAACCGGAGAGCTAATCTATGCAGGTTATGGCAGTGTTTCCCAATCCTGGTCATCAAGGCACCCTGCCCTGCATTATTTCCAAGTTTCCCTGCTCCAGCACACCTGATTCTAATAAATGGAACGACTTTTCAGCTATGCAGAAAGCTGCCAAAGTCCTATCAAAATTCAAGTGCTTAAGGGTACGGCTCCCATCTAATTGAATCCTCTTGTAAAGGATTATGTCACAACTCGATCACTCCGTTCATCAGTGGACTGTGGTCTAGCGGTGCCTTCACCACGCTTAAGACCATCCAGACTGTCTGCATGTGTCTTTCCAAGATGGTGGAACGACCTACCGAGCGCTACAAGAACAGCAGCGTCCCTGTCTGTCTTTAGGAAACTCTTGAAGAGCCCCCTCTTCAAAGAGCATCTCCTATCCTAACCCTAACCCGTACCTCTACCCCCCACAACTCCTTCTGTAGTCCCTCTACCCCTATCTCTTGCTGTCACCACTGACTCTGATCAGTGTTTCTCCTCTGTATAGTGTGGTGAATTATGGGATGATTGTCTTCAAATAGCTCAGAGTGAAGGTGCTGCAGAAAAAACTCTGCTGAGGCAGAACTTGGTCAAACAAAAGAGGATTTTATTGTCAGCCAGGTCCGAGTCAGAAGTACAAATTGATGCATCAAGTCTGGCGAGGTTTCATCGCCCAATGTCAGAGAAAATTCAGCCTAATTCTGGGTGTGCCTGCCCTTATATTTGGTCATCCCGTGTCTGTGCTTTTTGTCTTACACCAGGCTGTTTCTATCAAGGTGTGTTGCCAGGCTATATTTTATCCATATCCTGAATGTTCGCTTTTTGTCTTCTGCCAGGTTGTTTCTCTCCAGGACTGTAGGCAGAATGTATTTCATCCCTATCTTGAACATCAACCCTACACTCTACTTTAGGAATGTGTTTTCCCAGGTGTTTATGCTCAATGGCCAGAAGAGTCTGTGCTTAATTGGGAGCTTTAGACACTACAATAGCTTATTGTCATAGTGGTGATAAATGTAATATTGTGTTTACTCTGTAAGTCGCTTTGGATAAAAGCATCTGCCAAATGCATAAACAACTTAAACATAAACAAATGAGCCGAGGCTGGAGCTAAACCGGCGTCTGACCACCTGCTCCTGTCTTAGGTGAAAAGAGAGCGGGACAGTCTGGGCAAGCAGCTGCTGCATCGCAACGACGAGCGGGCGCTGCTGTACGAGAAGATCAGGATCCACCAGTCCATCCTCAGCAAGGGGGACTTCCACTACAACCAGAGGCTGGAGGACATCCACCTGCTCAAGCTGGAGATCAAGAAGCTCCGGCGCAGGAAGAGCATCCTGGACAAGACCCTGCCCAACACGGAGGAGCTGAGGTAAAGAAAAGCCCCTCTAAAAAGATGGAGACAGACGGCGGGATGCAAGCAGAGAGGACACAGGGCAAGTTGGATGACCAGAGACAGCTGTAGGGAGAGTAGGAGAGGAAGATTTCAAAGAGAAAGGCAGCAAGATGAGGACAGATTTAAAGTCGAAGGTAAGAGTAACCTCCAAAGGAAGCAGCAAAAAACACTTAAATTTTATTTTTTGCTTAACTCATTGACTGCCAGCCATTTTCAGAACAGAGAGTCCCATACTGCCAGAGTTTTTTCAGCATTTTGACTGATTTTTCAAGAGCCACAGAATAGTTTGTGCTATGACTATGTAAACACCGAACACACCAAAAGAAAGAGTAGACTCTCTTCTTTCATCGGGAAAAAAAATTTGTTTCTACCTTATTCCGTTCTTCCTCAACTTGCGTCTCACCGGCGACATGTTCTCTCATAGCGAACCGTTACCTTTTTCTTATTTGCCTACAGTCTATGCTCATCTCCCATCAAAAGTGGCACTGCCCCCTAGAGGGTCAATTTGTTACTACATACTCTGTCTAGAAGCCTGATATTTACGGACAAGCTTTACTCTCGTTGAAAAACATAAAAGACGTCTATAGATGTCTTTGGCAGCCAATGAGTTAAAAACCAGATTCTTGGCAGTCCCCATTTCCCTTCATACGATAAATAATCCCAAAAGTCGAGCAAGTGTTTTCCAAAGAACCGGTATTTCTGAAGGGGAACTTCTGGGTAGATGCAGTTCTCAGGTGTTTAGCTGCTATTAAAGTGAGACGCTTTGCTGCAGGCAGGAGATTTTCCACCTGCAGAAACAGCTGCTCAGAGAGAGGACGAGGTGCAGCGTCCTGGAGGAGCAGCTGAGGCCCATAAACATCCACAGGTGGAGGCAGCTGGAGGTGAGCTCCTCGTCCTGGACCATTCATCCAGTGGCTATTCTACCTGTCTCCCAGTCTTCCAAGAACCAACATTTACATGTCTGGTTTCAAGAGCAAAAGACAGAATTTTTCCACCACTCTCTCTCTCTCTCCTCCAGGGAAATGACCCCGGAAAATACCAGCTCATCCAGAAGGTTCAGGCCCTGCAGAAGCGGTTGATCGCTAAGACCCAGGAGCTCGAGGAACGGGAACTCCTATTACAGGTAAACCCTCAATGCAAAATTTTCTGTGGGCAGTTGCTAGTTGGTTGTGAGATGTATTGTTTAACAGGAATTGGCTCTCCTTTGTTTGGGCGACTGGACGGCAGTGGGACAGATTCTGCTTCGGCTTGGATCAGTTTGGATCTGTTCTGACTGAGGAGTTTTCTCTTCTCGTGCCCTCACGCAGGAAAAGGAGAAGCTCTATGTGGAGCTGAAGCTCATTCTGGCCCGCCGGCCGGGTCCAGAAGCGGCCGAGCAGCTCCAGCAGTGCCAGTGGACCATCCGAGACCGGACCAGAAAGCTTAAGGTCCGATCACATCCCCGATTATGTGGCCTGGCTTTAGTCCCTCTGTCTGAGTCTGGTTTCCACTGCGATTCGGTCCCAGGCCCGTAGACTTCTCTAAGCTTCAAAGGAGACATATTATACCCTATTTCAACAGGTTAAACTAGTTCCCTGGTGTCCTAATGTAATGTCTGTGACAAACTTTGGTCAAAATCCCATAAGGATGAAGCCCAATAGCAGTTCAGTCCCCCTGCCAAAACAGCCCCGTTCAGAGCGCTCGCTTTGGAGTGCCTGTCTCTTTAAATGCAAATGAGACACAGGCAATCCGCCCACTTCTTCCGGGAGGTGTGCCCACGTCAGCACGCTAACGCTACCATGCTAACGCTACCATGCTAACGCTCACGCTACCACAACGTCTGCCACAGATAGACGGAGTAAGCTGAGGTGGGGGGCAACATGCAGGTGAAAGGCTGGAATATTATAATGAGCTAGAGCTAATGACGTCAGAAACTACCCACTCCTGAAACCTCCTGATTTATCTCCTGGATTGAGACTGAGGCAGCACACAAAAATATGTCTGAGTCATTTTTTTTCACACTTTGCCTGCTGATAGGCCCTCCACAGTCCCAAATGTACACAATCAAATGATTAAAAACTTGGTTTTGCATAAAATGTCCCCTTTAAATGTGGCTGCACAGGCGCTGATAGCGGAGCTGACGATGCTCGACTCAAAGATGAACGAGTACAAAAGTGAGAATCAACGACTGGCCAACGAGCTGGCAAACGTTAAGAAGAAGTACCTGAGTCAGAAGAAGCTCCACAGGTAACGTCCGCCTTTGCTGTTTAAAGCCTGTAGCCCAGAGAGAGCCTGTCCTTAAAGCTTTTTGTGTCTCAAAGTGAGCAGAGAACCAGGACGAAGCTGGAGCAGCTGGGACCTCTGCCCCAGCTGGGCAGCAGGCCCCATTTCACCGGCGGAGGCTTCAGGATCGACAACCCTGTCAGACCACAGTGAGCACCACCAAAAAAGCCGCTTCGAATCCGAGGTTCTGGCCCCGTTTCTGCATTTCCAGGTGAAAAACTTCCTCTGCTGAGACCTCAAGCTGATACAAACTAATTTTTCTCCCTGGGGACATCTCAGTCCCCTATTTAAACAATATATTAGTTTTTTTAAGCCTCTGATCAACTCAATGTGTTTAAGGCGCACCCCAGAACCACTAAAAATTGAAGGGAAATTCATAAAAAGAGAGTTATTGAACCTCTGATGCTGATACTGAACAGAAAATCCAGTATCAGCTTGCAAGTGAACTTCAAAAAGAAGCTTTAGGTTTTGGCTTTTTGGAAATACGGAATTATTTACTCCAGGTTTTGCTCAAACTTTTGCATTTAAGTGCTGACGCTGTACTGTTTGTCACCTTTGGTTGCCTTCCTTTCAAATGACTTCCTGCTCATACTCTAATATATAATGTTGGATCCTAGATCAGGTTTTTTAAGCTCCCGATTGGGACTGTTTCACTTCTCTGTAAAGCACTTTAAAGGGAACTTCAATCTTTGAATGTCTATTTCTGGCAGTGCTAATAAAGAGATGTTTTTTTTACTCTGGGCTTCTCTGGCAATTTTTTTTAAAGCACAGAAACCAGAACAGATGTATCAGAGTTTACTGAGCTGAATTTGAATGCAAATGCACAGTGTTTTCGATGGAAGCACTTTTTTTCACGGGCATGTTTTTCTGTTTATTTTTAGTTATATCACACTGAACTGGTCCCTCATATTTAAAGTAAGGAGACACATAAGGAAGAAGAAGCATGCATATCTGAATATATGCGGATAATTTATTTGTCCTGTAGCCCTGGTAAAAACCACTAGATGGCAGAAAAATATAGTTTATCTGAGAACAGCAGCAGCACCTCATGATGAAACTCAACTGCTCCTTTCCATTAATAAACATTTTAATTAAACTGTTGTTATGACTAACGCTGAGACAAGACAGAATCTGTAACATTTTTATTCCTTTGGTGCCTTCAGAGAATAAAAAAACAAAGGTTTTAGCCCTCAAATGGAAAAGTCACTCCACTATGCAGTGTTTAACCCCCTAAAGCCTGACTTAGGAAATAAAAACTTTTCTTCATCTGAACTCATTGTTTGGATCTTAAACTAGATTTTAAAAAAGTAATCATATTTTCCACACTTTTTTACCATAAAACAAAAATACAAAAAGAAAGCAACTATTCTACATAACAGTTTTGTTTTTTAAAACAAATGTCGAACATGGTATAAATTATAGATAGAGCCTTATCCATCCAGGATTTGAACCAGGTTATTGATTTAAACAAAAGCCAAATGTTTTGCTTTTTTTAAAAACTTTTTTATTTTTTCCTGTACCAAGAAATCTGCCTGCAAACGTTGTGACCAGTTATCCCACTTTGTCTTGCTGGGGACTCGTGTCCTTCTTGTTCTTCTCCGCTGCTTTTCTGAGTCGTTCCTCGGCCGCCACGTCGCCATGGTAACGCCGGCCTGTGCATTTCTGGGCTGTGTTGCCTTAGAAATGGGAGGCCTCCGGTAGGATTAGTCTCCTTCACCACCCCCCCCCTTCCTTTTTCTTTTTCTTTTTCTTACCCTTGTTGAGATTTAGATAAAGAAAAGGAGCCTGGTGACGTTTGGTTGGTCCTGATGGGGAAATCTGTTTATTTTCGTGCCTTACGACAGAAGCAGGTGGACTTGGATCCTCTTCCCGTCTTTGATTTGCTCATCTGATTGCCAACAACTGAAATATCTTCAGTTGTGGGCGAGTTCAGCCCTAAATATTTCCCATTTGGGCAAATTTGGAATCATCATTCCTCAATAAATGCCCCAAAATATCCAGCTACTCTGAGAAAATCTGCTTTGAAACTGTCCCTGGCTGCTTATTTAGCCGAGTCTTTCTGGCTGAAAAAGGCTTTATCTCTCAAATCTGCTCTTATCTCAGAGCCGGATGTTCCAGGCTGAGATGATACGAGCCTGTAATTACACGACTCAAACCCGCATGTGAGTCCATGTGTACATGTACGGGACGGTGTTTGCATCTGTTTGTTCAGCAGGGGGTCTGATATTGGAGATTTTCTGAGGATGATGCAGGGAGACATCACAACAGAACACAACACAACAGCTGGTGTTTGGGATGCAGGGTATCGCACAAATAAAAACAGAAAATGTACGTTCAAATCCCAAATTGGTGTTTCAGAGAGATCCCAGAGCACACAGTGGTAGGTCTCTGTTTCCTACTTTAAGTGTCTGTAAACATCTGGAACTGTGTGGAAAATAAGGGAGAGGGAGCTCTTCTCCTGTGATGGCTGTTAAAATTGTTTTATGTAGGACAATCAGCTTTCACTCTACAAGGCACAAAAACCTGGAATACATTACCTGCAGAACTGAAGGGAGAGTCAAACTGGGTCCTTTTTAAACATAAACTTAAAGACTTTTTATTGAGAGGTCAGACATGTGGACATTAATAATCTGACTGTCTTGATATTTTATCTGTGATGTTTTAGTGTGTAATTTGTTCTGTTGTGTCTTGTGTGCAGTCACTGTGTTTTGTGTAAAAGCCTAACCGGGGACAGGCATTGAGAATTAGCATTAGCTAAAATGTTGTAGTGTGTGACATATTTCATGAAACTTGTCCCTATCAAATAAACGAATGAATAAATAAAAATAAATGTGAAGTTATGTGATGGATGCAGCTCCCTCAGGAGAATGGGGACCGTCACGGAAACGGGTCCAGAAGCAGAACGGTGAGGAACCCGCTACGGGAAGTCCAGGGAACTGGGGTAACAGCAGGTCAGAGGTCAGGTACACACAAACCCAAGATCTGAACTTAGCCGGGTCACCAGAGTGGTTTAGCCTTGTCTGATGACAGTTTTAGGATTTGGTTATAATTACTCACTTTAGCATTGTATGCTATAAGATGATCTATGTAAATTACTGATTGTCGTATTCCTTTTATAACTATATTTTGTGTTAAAGTCTCTGGCTGTGTCCACAGAATCTCTCCTCTCTTTTTTTTTCTCTCTTTTTCTTTCTCTGTTGCATTAGATCCACCTTTAGGTCAACACAAACACACACCATTTGTTACCACATACCTGTCATCTGCATGAATTAGGACCTGGCCTGTTCATGCCCAGAGGTAACTGGCCAATAGGACTTAACAAAGACGAATCAAGACACGATTACAGTGAATTCATCATCAACTGCTTGTAAAATGTGGCTATTAAATCTATTAAAGTGTCAGAATTTGGCTATAATTACTTACTTTAGCATAGTATGCTATCATGATCTATGTAAATTACTGATTGTTTTATTTTCTTATAAAACTATATTTTGTGTTACAGTCTCTGGCTGTGTCCACAGACTCTCTTTTCTCTCTTTTTCTCTCTCTGTTGCATTAGATCCACCTTAAGGTCAACACAAACACACACCATTTGTTACCACATACCTGTCATCTGCATGAATTAGGACCTGGCCTGTTCGTGCCCAGAGGTAACTGGCCAATAGGACTTGGGTGTGTCCAGTCCTCCTTTGAGGAGGCGGATCGAGCCCAGGAGATAATGCCCATCACCCAGATCTCAGGGCTCTTTGCCCACTGAGACCCAGAGAGAGGTTTTTGTCTGTTAGAGCCCAGCTGATACACTTAACTGTGTCCAAAAAATGTCATTTTTTATACTTTTGATCCACTCTGGTTTATTCTCAAGTTTCCAAGTAAAGAATCGGGTTAACAACAGTCAGGTGAGGCTTCCATGTGTGGTTTCACCCCCCCATACGATCAGATATACACATTTTCAACATAATAAATAAAGAGACATCTCCAGATTCTCTGACTCTTAATGGATTTTCACAAATATTCTTCCACAACAGCCTTTTTTCCAGTTCCTAAGATCTGTAAAAGTCTTCCCAAGGAATGGAGAAAGGCCTCAACTCTGACACAGTTTAAGTAATAGTTTAATTTAGTTGAACTTCTTCATTTTCTGCTTTTAAACTCCATGTAAAGCGACTTGAATGAATCTTGCCTTGCCTTGTTGGCGCGGGTTTTTTTTTGCTTTTTTTGCAGATTCCCGGGCCTCCTCCCATTTCTGCTGTGGATACTGAGGTGGAGGCAGCTTAAACTGATTTATTGTACAAGAGGACGGCATAAAACGAGCAGAGAAAGGATGTCAATCACATCACCGCTGACCTGAGGAACTTTGCATTGTGCGTTCTGACTGTGATTATGGATTTTAGCTGTAGATGAAAGATGTACAGGCCAAAAATAAACCCCACTGCCCAATCTGAGGCCCTTGGATACACTCTGGGATCAATGTGCTGGGATAATAAAGCAGAATCATTGGGATATTTTCAGAGAAACAAGGTTTAATTAGTCATTTATCAAGAAATTAATGCGGCACCAGGCTTTACTTACCCACCCTTATTATGCTCTATTTGTCTGGAAATACCAAAATGAGCCTGAACTGTAACTTTTTCTTTTCACTCAAACATAAAGCAGCTGAAATTTAGTCAGAATGGAAAGAACTATAGAACTAACTGTTCTGCATCTTTTCTAAAGAAAACTGAAACATATTTATTGACTTCCTGAGGTAAAAATCTCTGACGAATTGGTGACAGATAAGAGATGGAAAAATCATCCTGTTCTTTGGGGAACTGTGTTTAGGAAGAGATTTTCTGAATCTGGGGCCTGTCGGCAGTTCAGATTGTAGTTAATTAAGTCATTTACGATTATTTAAATTAGAACTATCAATCTAAAGAAACACACTTAGTTGTATTTTAAAGGGACTCAAGTCCACCAGTGTTTTCTTCTGGCTGTGAGGGGATTTTAATGCATCTGTTTGCTAAATGTTGTCAAAGCATCTGTATTTTTTAATGTTCTTTTTTGATTACTAATAGAAACAAACTGCAGACATTTGAAATATTCAAATTTTGATCATTTATCCTCCCTCTGGATGCCTTCCTGTCCCTTTTTTGTGCTCGTGCACTGGTTGAAAACTAATGTTTTTGTATCCTCCCGGGTCTGTGGAGGAAATGTTTAAGCATGCAAAACGAGAGGGAGGGATGGAGAGAGAGAGAGAGGGGGGGGGGGGGGGGGGGAGAAAAGCCGGAAAAGATTGAAAATAAAACGGTGGGGAACACAATGTGTGCATCATCCTTCAGTAACGAGGAGGCAGGGACAAAGGGAGAAGCCTGGTGGATGGAGGGATGGAGGGAGAGAGGGGGTGCTGATGATGTCAGAGGCCCGGCTCTGCGCATGCGCAGTGCGTGCTGGCGCTGGTCTGGCCGTTGATTGGAAAACAACGAGCAGTGGGAGGACGGATAAGGGTGAGGGACGGGACACGGACCAGAGCTTCTTCTCACCACGCTGCCATCTTTCTTCCCCCCACCTCTGATTTATTTTTTCCTTTTGCCTCCTCTTGTGTGTTTTCGTTTCTCTTGCCTGGAATGACTGTAACTGCTGCGGTTCGCTGGCTTTTACCGGACGGGAAAGCGCAGATTCTCCATCTCTGAGAAGATCCGGGACTCCGATCTCAGCCAGAAAAGCAGCGGCCCGTCTATCTGCAGGTAAACAGCCCCCCCCCCCCCCCCCCCCCCCACACACACACACACACCCCATCCTCCATCCTCCTGCCGTCCATCCTTCCTGTCCTGACCCCCGCGCGCATCATCCTGTGCCGTCATCCTCATCTCGTTACCATGGTTTCCTCCATCTCCCCTCCTCTCTGCTTTCTCCTTTCTGCTCTTTCTCTTTCTCTCCCTCCCCCACTCCTTTCTTTTTCCTTCTCTCCGATGAGCTGATGACATGCCTTTCGCTTAATTTCCATTTCTGCCACTATTCTGTGAATACTAATTCATCTTTTTTTATTTATTTTGGAGCCACTGCCTTCTGCTCCTTTGACGTGAGCGTGACTGAGTCATGATGAAATCCTGCTGTCAGACCGGGGGCTTTTTTTGGGTTTCTTTTTTAATGAAGTCATTGCTAATTTGTGCTCGGAGCCTTTGATGACGAGCAAACAACTCTGTCCCTCCACATTCCTCACAGCTTTTCAATCCCAGAGAGCTCATTTCTGCCGATATTTCCGTCATTTATCAGTATTGTAAACATTTGTGCACAAGCTGGAGATTGGATTTGACTATTTCTGAGCGTAAAAATCTGAATTTCTCGTCCCGATTAGATGTTTGATAACCCGCTCTGATTTGGCTCGATTAGCATGGACATACCTGGCTGCTCACAGACACACACCTGAGACCTCCCACAGTCAGTGAAGGTCACACAGGAACACAGAGAGGTGCCAGAGGGCAGAAAAAGGCAGAACAAAGAGGAACTGTCCCTCCTCCAGCCATCATTTCCTCATTTACAACCATAAAAACGTCCAAATGTCTCTGCATCAGCTTTTTGGATGATGCACCGGGATTATTTTTTGTTGATATTTGTCTCCAACAATGCCCACTTTTCATTAAGCCCACTGTGCCAGGATAATAAAGCAGAATCATTGGGATATTTTCATAGAAACAAGGTTTAATTAGTTATTTATCAAGGCACTAATGTGGCACCACAGAGGTGCATTGATTGACAGAGTAAAGGCTTTACATACCCCCACTTATTTTGCTCAATTTGCCTGGAAATACCAAAAGGAAGCTGAACTGTAACTTCTTCTTTTAACTCAAACACAAAGCAAAACGTCCAAATGTCTCTGCATCAGCTTTTTGGATGATGCACCAGGGTTATTTTTGTTGTTATTTGTCTCTAGTAATGCCCACTTTTCATTCAGCCCACTGTGCCAGGGTAATAAAGCAGAATCATTGGGATATTTGCATAGAAACAAGGTTTAATTAGTTATTTATCAAGGCTCTATTTGCCTGGAAATACCAAAATGAGGCCAACTGTAACTTCTTCTTTTAACTCAAACACAAAGCAAAACGTCCAACTGTCTCCGCGTAAGCTTTTTGGATGATGCACCAGGGTTATTTATTTATTTATTTATTTTGTCTCTAACAATTCCCACTTTTCATTCAGCCCACTGGTGCTGAAGAAGTTTAAAAGGGACTAATTTCAGTGGTCAGTCACTGTCACAATAGATGTTTTTCCCCCTATGAAGATTCTATCTGCTCCCGGCCATTTTCTGAAGTTTGAATCCAGACATGAGGCCTGGGATTGTGAAAGATGATATCCGGCCGTGGAGCGAGCAGCACTTTGCTGACTGGCGTGATGAGGAGGAGGAGGAGGAAGAGGTTTGCACAGGCTGTTTTTTTAAATGAGCCTGTCTGTGCTCAGCCACTTAGGCCGAGCACAAAGGTGAGATTCAGGCCTCGGGGCTGTATCCAGACTGCGCCAAACGGCCCGAC
>JABUIW010044172.1:0-10676 GCA_013363375.1 Menidia beryllina
CAGCTAAAACATAAACATATTTAATTTAACAAACATTAGCTATCACTAACAATCTCTACAACACTTTCTCTATACCTAAATTTCAATCTATCACATTAAACTGTAAAGTGCATAGTTTACGTCTCCCCTTCAATTCATAATGGTCTCTTCCAGAACCTGTAAACGGTGCTCAGGCCCCCGTGGCATTTTTTGGCCTTAACACCCTACAGAGGAATATCATTTGATCATTTTTAAAACACTATCAGTGAACTCGGGAAAAATCTCACACTATTTCAAAGACTAGTCTCAGTCATACTATATTCTATCAGTTTGTCTGGTTTATTGACAGGACAGATCATCACAAACTAAAACAAAATACTTTCACCTGGTTCTCTGTGTAATTCATTTTTGGGAAATTTTTAAGTACATCAAAACAAATGATAATGACCTTCATTATGTATGTTTACTAGCCCTTGACTAAAAGTAGGTAGAGGGGGATTGGACAAACACATTACAACATCTCAGAGCCCCATCCAGCCAAATTGTTAAAATATATTTCTCATTTGTTGACTTGGGTATCTGCAGGTATATACACAAAACCCTTCATAAGGCTTTTTTTAATACAATCAGACAATCTTGCCCCACGTTGAATCTTTTGTGATCTGAAGACACTAGTTTGTCTAAAGGTTTCACTGCTGTGTTTTTGACAGACCAAATACTTAACTTATTCTTTTGGGTGACTGGGCTGCATCAGTTTCCGTTGATTTTTTTGCAGAAAAATATTCCTGAAAACTTTATTGCTGTGACATCAATAGAAAACTTGAAAATATACACTCAATATACTCATTATGTTTGATACCTTTTCCCCTTTTTTTCCACAGTTGGATTGCAGTAAAACAGCAAGTAAGTAATAAATAAAATAAAATAAAACACTAAATCTTATTTGCTTTCACTATTATCGGATCATTGTCTGATAGGTTGGATATCATATTTATATTACAAGCATACTGTTGGCATTATTGATTGTGATCTTTCAGTGAGGTATTCCGAAGTTATTCACCGTCTCACATGGCATCATCTTCATATTGTATGTACAACAGCTTTTTTCAAACCTGAGGTTACTCAAATTGTCTGATTTCATTCTACTTTTGCCATTTCGATTTAAATGGAAGTATCAACAAAGAGATTTATTTAAAAAAATGTTTTATGCTTGACTTCTTCACTGCCAATTTTTGTTTAATTATAGATAACTGTTATCGTGTTTGGTTTAAATGCACATAAATATAGGTCAGTGTTGAAATCAAGCTAAAATTAGTGAAGATAATTTTCAAATCAGAACAGCATAGTGAGGCAAGCTTCATTAGAATATGAAGCAGTTTGTGTTAATTCTCTTTCTAATGCAGAACGGCACCTTCTTTTCCACCATTTAGCTGCTTTCTTTAGCTTCTAGCCAAATTGCCCTGAAGTATCACCCCCCGCTGAAAGCCACCCTCTGATTTCTCCTTTAAAGTCATTCCAGCTCAGGACTGCGGGGGCAAACCATTCCCATACTGCTGGTGTTGGTTTGTGTTTAATGGGGCCTGAGGGCATTAAATGTGGCCAGTCGGGGTACCTCCTCATGCCACGTAAAGAAAGAACAAGGGCCGCGGTGCGTGGCATTTATGAGTGTGTTTGGGGATGCAGTTTGCTGTTCTGTCGCAGGTATCTGAAGCTCACAGGGAGTGAAACTGACACATGGGCACTGACTGTGAAACAGGATGTGGATAGACATCATTTAGATAAAAGGCTCTGAAAAAAGAGAGTTACAAAGTATGCACATTTACAGAAAACACACACACACACACGTGTATATATATATATATATATATATATATATATTATTTATACATAATGATACATAAATTAGACATATATATATGTACATTTACATTTAGTCGAAAATAATCTTAAAAGGAAGATGTATATATATATATATATATATATATATATATATATGTATAATTTATGTATCATTATGTATAAATAATATATGTATAATTCATTTATTGTCATGGGTGGTAGTCAATGTAATTCCTACTTATGATAAAACATAGGATTACAGTTAATTTAAAGCTCTATCGAATGACAAGTTTAATCAAAATGTATCAGAATAAAACACAAATGTGTCACTTGTGGAGCACAATTAAGACCACACTGCCACCCAACAGTCATTATTGCATCAGTGAATGGAAAATGTTGAACAATGGGACAAAATTTCAGAAAAGACTCATTTCAGTGTCACAAAATCAAGCATCGAGCACTAAAGCAGTCCATGCTTTGTTGTTTCCCATCACAAGGACTCCACTCTGTGGTAACAGCTTCTTGTCTGTGACTGCAGACATACTTATTTAGTTTGTTAAAAGATTCTGTGGGGTTGGAAATGAATTGGCCACTATGAAATAGTAGAATATGCTATCCAGGAACACCATGTTATATCAACGGTCCACGGTTGAAATCATGCTGAATGTAAATGCATATTTTGAAATATTTTACTAGATTCTGAAAGTACAAGTTTAATCCTTAAAGTGGACATCAGAGATAATTATGATAACTTATTTTTTGGCTTATTCCCATCATAATTGACAGCAAAGATTCTTATTATGACATTTGTAAGGGTTCTTTCAACATTTTCACCTCAATTGATACGTTTTCAGAGCTTTAGACTAAAGTTTTCTAACCAAGTGAAACAAAGGATAAAAACATATTGTGTCTTACCCACTATTTCACACCACATGAGATGGGAATACATGCATTGTGGAGCCCTGTTTTGTTGCAGTGGTGGTGACCCTCTTCAGGTTAGTGCAAACCTGTGACCTTGGCGCTCAATTTGTTGGATTTCTGCTGGGAAATGTGAAGCGGTTAGCGGCCGCGGGGGTTCTGTAAAGACCAAAAGGCATGAGAGGAAAATTACACTGGGAAAAGAAGCTGAGAGGAGGGTGTGCGTGTTGTAGCTAACAGTGGACCATTCCACCCAATTTAACAGCAACACTGGGAAGTGTGCCATCCTTTCGTTTTGGGTTGAGCCGTTTTTCACATTTTATAACTTTTACAACTTCAGTCTCTGGCTGTTTCAGATGTTACTGCATGTACAGACTGACTTGTTTGTATCTTGAACAAGTTTTTTTTTTTTTTTTATAGTTATAAAAGATCCATAAAACATCCATTAGCTGTCATGTCTGCAATGCCACTGATGAAAGGACGGGAACACTTGGAACAGCCCTTAAAACTACACACCGTGTCCACACGCACATCTGTCAGATAGTAAATATATACTCTTGTGTGACTTTCAGCTAATTAGACAAATTGTAACTAAATTCATTTGCACAGGTTGATTTATTAAATCAGAAACTAAATCGGAAAAAAAAAAACATCTTGTGACAGTAATTGTTCTTTCACTTCCTGACTGCATCTGTTCTCTTACCCCACATAAAAACTGCTCATGAGAGTGGTTCAAATAAATGTGCAAGAACAAATTCTACATCAATGCTTGATTATGGAATGAGTTGAGATGTTATAATTCTATTTCCTTTTCAGTTCTTTAATCTGTGGTTGAAAGAAATATAGTTTAATCTTAATTAATTCTGAACCTATAATGCCTGCTAAACCTTTCACATGGCAATACTTCCTTTGAAACACAAGCATATTCAAGTTTAGAAAAACAGAGCCTTTTGTATTTGTCACGGTCTCTGCTGATGTGATAATGAATTTTAGTTTACATGAAATTATATGGCATCAACCTCAAATTGGGCTAAACTAACTCAAGTAATGTCAGGCATAGCCAGGATAATGCAAACATTGTGATAATAAACTGGGAAGCTGGTCAGCCTTTTAAATGAAAAAAAAAATGTATTAGTGTTTATTTTTTTAACTCTTTATTTGCTTTACTACAATGCTACTCTCTAACACATTAAAACTATTAGGTTGAGGTTAGGTTATTGCTTATGTTAGGCACAAATTATGGAAAAAATGGAAAACCTTACAATTAATATCTTAACAAACAATATTGAACATTGCAAAAACTTTGCATATTTTGCATATTAACGGGCAACAGAGACATGTGGTCATTACCAACCAGGTACCTTAGGTACCCTAAATATCTGTATTGGTAAACATATCAGTTTCCTAAATCTCCTGCCAAACCCAATTAAAGTTACTAACTATACATGTTGTCCAAACATTATGGGATTGGCCTTTATTAATTATATGAATCTAAAAATTTGGAAAAACTTAATTATATCCTTTGCTTGCATGTCCTTTCAAAATATTTTGAACAAATATGCAACTACCATCTATTGAAGAGTGCATTGAAAAAAATATAAATAAAACTTATACTAAAAGGAAAAAAAGTTTTGTCCCCATAAAATTATTATCTGTGGATGTACTTGATTGTCTACTGGATAATCAATGATCTGTGTTTGTGGATGCATGCTCCATTTAGATTGAAGAAAAGCTAAAAGAAACAAATTAATATTATCCATGACTATGGAGCTAAGTGCCGTTTTTCCTCGGATCAACTTGGCTTTAAAAATGGTCCCAACAGAAATTTTGGGAAAGCAGAAGTGTTCAAGTTGAGAAAAAATATGATTCACAATTAAACACCTACTCTTCCAGAGGCCCAATAAGATTATAGTGAATAAATTGAATGGAACGAGTGTAAATGTGAAATCAATAAACTCTGAAATATGTCTGTGGTTAAGTAAAAATGGATGTAGTGGACACACCTTTGTCTTTGCAGTCATCCTAGCTTGTAATATAGCTATCACTAACTAAAGCGTTATCTGTTTCAGGACCATGGAGAGCACACCCGTTGAAAGGCAACCAGCACCAGGGACAGCACCAGGGACGCGTTCTGAGAAGGAGATGACTAATTGCCTCAGAATGACAGCATTATGGTTAAAGATGTGGTAAATAAAAAAATAAAATAAATAAAAAAATAAAATATATAATAATAATAATAATAATAATAATAATAATAATAATAATAATAATAATAATAATAATAATAATAATAATAATAATAATAATAAAATGACAGACCATTTTAAAATCATTCTTAAAAACTACAAAAAATAACTCTGTGAAATCTGTAAACTGTTTTAAACTTTTCACATTTAATAGTTGAAATTGCAAGTGCATGAGTTTCAATGTCCACAAGGACACACTCGATCTATTTAGGAAACAGAAAAAGGTCCACAAGTAAATGCCAATACCATGGCCAGTGGCCAATTTGAGTATACATGCTTACTACATTCTGGATGATTCAACCGGTTTGGCTCAAAATGAATCATTTCGAGGCAAACATTCAGAGAATCATCAATGAGTCCCAGAAATCCTCCCAATGCAAGAATTTTGAATAGCAACAATAACTCTATACTCCGCTAAGTCTAAGTTTCAGCTGATTTTGGAAAAAATATATCAATTGTTCTACATGGGAAAAAAAATTAGAAGACAATATAGGCTTTTCTAAGGGTGGGTGATCTGCTTAAATCAGCAGGTATGCTAGAAATGAAAAACAATTGTACAGTAGAACCTCTACACACAAAGTGAATTCATTCCGGTACCTACTTCTTATCTTAAAATATTTGCATGTTGGTTCAAATATTCCCATAAAAATACACTTCGTATAATTCGTATAATTTGCTCCACACCTCCAAACCTATGATGACTCTTTAATAAATGCTGCAGATAATTACACATAACAATAAAACAAATGCATAATATAAGAGAGATGTAAAAAAAAAAAATGATAAAGAAATAATCGACTAGTTTATTTTTTTATTTTTTTTATTTATTTTTTTTTATTTATTAAACTTTCACTACGGGAACTTTAAACTATCTTAGCTCAATTATTTTTATTTAATTTGACTATTTTATCATTTTTTTCTATGACTTGGACGTCAGAAATGTAAATTTACTTTGGGTGTCGAGTCAAATATGCGGTCTAATTTAAATTTGTATGTTGGAAAATTTGTATGTTTAGGCAATTGTAAATACAGGCTCTACTGTATATTGTATATCAAACTACTGAGCCTCCAAATCAGACACAATGCACTTGCATCATTGTGGTACAGTCTTGATAGCTTTAATGTGCTTCCATGTATCTGTGCAGAAGGACAATTTCCGTGGGTTTCACTCTGTTGCTAAATTAGACTTCGTTCCCAGCACATTGCTGTCTGATTGTGCTGCATCACTCAAGCAGCACTGTTGCATCAACCCCCCTCCTGTCGAAGCCTTCCACATACCGATGCCCGGACTACTCCACAATATGGCCGCCTGGTGAGCTGCACATACAAAGACATCAATTAGAGAAAGGTTACCTTGCACCTGCTGCTGGCTGGTGGTTTCCCTGGTTCAAGAAGAGGCACAGAGAGAAAATACAAGAGGCAGAGCTGACCCACATCCCAGTTACCCAACGCCCCCCCTTTCCCCTCACATAAGCCACTCTATATTTTCCAAATCTGGCCAAGTGATTTAATTTTCAAAAGGTCACCTTACCAGTTTTTGGCTCCCCTCTGATTTTTTTTTTCAAACAATAGCCATGAAAAAAAGAACATTGTTCACCTGAGGGTCTTTGTTTTTGAACATGCAAATGTAGGCCTGGGCATTGAAATGCTTTGGATTCCTCTGGTATTTTATAATTAGCCACGGTGCTATCAGATTCAATATGTTTTTGGCAAAGGATTTGTGTTTATGCCAGTGGATATTTACAGGAGCTGTGGAGGTTAAATTCTTAAGCCCATCTTTTTTTTTTTTTGTGCATCAGATTAAACTTCATACCACCACCACAGGCAACAGGCAAACTGGATTCAAAATGATAATTATAGCAAAGTCCTATTTGTAACAAGGTTAGAGGGGATGTGCGCATATGTGTGTTTGTATTTCTTTCTTTGGTATGGCATGTTGGTATTTATCTAATATTGTATGTGCTGGAGTGTGTGCCGCAGATCTTGACAATCAATCCATTTCTACCCAGTTTTAAAGCACACTTTAAAAAGGATGAGGAGCTAAGATGCCGATGCTTCAAACACTGACTACAGTACAACCGAGATGTAAATTATGGATACAGCCATTTATGATTGTAAAGTTCCGACCATTTAAATTAAACATAGTTGACCACCTATCTGTTTGATTTCATCAACAATTTAGCAACTTCAGTCATCTTATTGTGAGTTTTCCTTTCATTATACTTGGACACGGTTTGATTTTACTCTTTGACAGTGTAGCTGTCATTAAATGACATATTCTGTGTATGAATATTATTTGCTACAGTCAGAGAACTGTCTAGTACTCATCAAAAGGTTTAAAAGTAGCTGTGGGAAATACATAATTGGTAGAAAATATCCTGAATTTAAAACACACATTTATATATAGACTCTGTTATAAGCCCAATATGAAAACCAGAGTATGAAGGAGAATGATTCCATATTATTTCACACAATCTTAGAAGAAGGTGTCCCACAGAAGAACGCTACTCACCGACCTCCTATATTACTACTTATATAGTAATATATATATTACTACTTATAGTACCATTTATCCAAATTCACATTATATGGGGTGGCTGAAGCACAGAGGGAAGAACTGTTGTTGCTTCAACATACCTGGACCACATCAATGCTCTAGTCAAAGGGCAAGAAAAATACAATTTACAATTACCCAAAAGAATTTGTAACAATAACGAAAACAATAATAAAAAGTGAAAGTAATGCCACCCCATTAAATTTGAAGATGAATATTAAATTCCTGACTTACGGTTATTTAGAATTAGATGGCTGGCTTAAAACCAAATGGAAGCTAAAGTCAGAAAAAAGAATGAGATTTTGAATGCAGAATAGAGAAATAACACTCATAGTCAGATAATAAAAAGGACTAAGTGGAATTTTTAAAAAGATTTAAGGGATGGAGACGGAGGTGAAAGAGAACCAGCCTTGTGACTCTAACATGGAAGCCATATTTCCTGTGAGTCAACGCAGATCAAAAGTTAGTGAAGAGCAAGAATACTGAGGAACAATGAATTACAGGATGGGAGCAAGTTCGAAAAAGAAGGTTGACAGCAGAGGACTCGGAAATGAAAAGAAGCAGCAACCCGCGGGGCGACATGGGGTCGACACGCAGGGGCCATGTCACGGGAAGCAGGACAGGAAAGGACGAGTAGGGACACGTCTGTGTGGGCGAAACCAATGCTGCATGGGGTCAACTGTCAGAGCTGGGACTACTGGGAGAAAGGGCAAGGGTAGCGCCACAGGAGGCAGGTAAGACAGTTTGATATAAAAAAAGAAGCAAGAGAACAAAAGGAGGACCACAGTTAACAGACTGAATAGGAAACATGAAACAAGATGATGTCGGTGCAAGTTGAAAATGATTAATTCAGACCAATAAATGCATTAATAAAAAGCAAATGAGACACATATTTTCAGCTATCTAATGCCATCTTATAATGGTGAGATGAAAGCAAAATAACCTACCATGGTATTATAAAATAGTGAAGAAATGTCAAGAACATTTACCAATAAACTAAAAAAATTAATGAGACAACACCGGAAAAAATATCCCATACTTCCAGTCAAGCATAGTTCTATTTTTTTCTCCTTACATCCATCCATATTTGCAGAACTTAATAAGACTTATTTAAGACAGAGAGTCCACACAATCAATGTTTATGAGTTTTCAGTCTACATCTAACAGTCAGTTTGTCTTTCTGATCACTTACTATTTTGCTAAATTACTGTTTAAAAAGGTCCTGGCTATCAAAGTTTAAGATCAATGCAGCTGCTTTAGAAAATGAATAAGAAATTGCAATACTTAAACTAAAATCGAATGACAATTATCTGTAGAGCCTCAAAAGGGAGCAATTAAAGGTTGAGTAAAAAACCCAATACATTCATGAATAACAGCGTGTCTTTATGTTTCTTTTAAACTGGTTAACAAGACATGATAAACTCATTACACTGAAACAAACTCATCAACTGCTGTTAGAAAAAAATGTAGAAACACAAATGTATATCATAAGCAAATATCTCTGAGAGCAACAATCTTTTTATGAAATATTGAAAAATAGGATGGAAAGGTTTCCATTCAGAGAGATTCCCTTATTGAGAATGTTTGCAGTTTAACTAAAATGTTTGTCTTTTTTATTCCAATAATGATAATTAACATGACTACTTCAAACATATAAAGAAAGTCCCATGAAGTCATGGAGCCAAAAATAGTCATCAATGCCAGGATAACATTTAAAAATGGGCACACACTCCAAATAATTTGTTGGATCCGCTTAAGCAATGACTCATTAAAAAAAATATTTGGATGTAATCATTTTATTGGCTGTTATAATTTCTTCTCCTGTGCAACCCACAGATTCTCAGAGGGTAAAGTTCTGAATCCTAATATCTATTTATGAAAATACTTTGCCTTTCAATACATTACCTTTGACATGTACGTTTTTGTTTCACGTTATTACTGAACCTGGACCTGAGTATTGATGCTGGTTCTATACATAATGAGCATGAGGTTTTTAACAATTCCTCACCATTCATCTAACCCGACGCAGCCATCTCTCTGGAACATGATAAATCCTAATTTATCAGATTACATTACCTTTTTCTACCAATTTCTACCAAATGCACAGAGCTCAAATGTCTGAGACAGACTTTGGTAAAACCTTCGCAAAATCCAAAACTCCTGTTTAACAGGTTTATTTTGTATCAAATCAACTCATTCAACGACATCAGAATACTTTGATATATAATAGTCAGTGTTGGGTAAGTTACTTTAAAAATGTAATCCGTTACAGTTACAAGTTACCTTGTTTAAAACGTAATTGTAGTGTAACTTTTTCGATTACTTTTAAAAAGTAATGTAACTAATTACTTTTGATTACTTTTTGATTACTTTAAGGTTTTAATGAGTATTGACCCATGATAAATTTTAGCATGTTATTATTAGCTATTGGCCGCAGCTAGCAGTTCAAGGCTAACGTCTTGTTAATGATCATAAACAATGTAAATAAATACATAAATAAATCAGAGAGAAGGGGGGGGGTATCGATACTTTTTAAAAGGAGTATCGTATCCGGATACAACATTTTAGTAACTATACTTTTTTAAGTATTGATACTTTTGACAACCCTAGTCTGAAATGTAGGACATGTCCGGGAAAAAGAGGACGTCTGGTCACCTACAGTTGGGTAGGCTAGGCTAGGCTAGGCTAGGCTAGGCTAGGCTAGGTCATAGACATCGATAAACGTTTGTCATGCATCAACACCAAACAGTCAAATATTAGTAAATCAATACGCTTCCTCTATCAGTGAGTTGCATATTTTGCAAAGGTTTTTCTTTATATTTTTTAAAAAATGTAACTAAATTTGTAATTCTTAATATTTTCGGAAGTAACTGTAACTGAATTACATATTTTCTCGTTGTAACTGTAACGAATTACAGTTACTCTTTTTTTGTAATTAATTTACGTAACGTCGTTACATGTAATCCGTTACTCCCCAACACTGATAATAATGTCATACAGTAATAATAGTATTACCACCCGAACTATTTAATTTCTCCCTCATGGTCATTTTTTATTCTTTGATGTTCTTCTTAACAACTTTGAATCACGTAGTTGATGAATTGTGCTAAATGAATAGATCTGCTATTGTCTCACCACCA
>JABUIW010044175.1:0-16998 GCA_013363375.1 Menidia beryllina
ATAGTCTCAGTTTCTTTCTGCTCACTTGTTACCAGGGTCTGCAGGATTGTGAATTATTCTGTACACCTAACCTGTTCCAGACAGCATATTTTTGAGCCACAAGAGGCAAGAGGAGCATGAAATAGTCGTGTCTCATACGAAGATTAAATCAGTCATAAAAAGCTAATACTAAGACCAAAGATTTCTACCCGACAGAAGAGGTTTCCTGATGGATCTTCCTCTTTTTAACTAAGTATGTTTGAGTATTGTTACATGACATTTAGCACGACATACTCTCTTGAATAATTTAGCACCGAAGTCCATAAATTTCAACCGTCCCTGACCCATTTCGTTGCATTACTCCCCGACAGTATTACACTCATGCTGACCAAAGGCTTCTGCCTCTGGTTAATTAATCACATGATGTAAGCCGAAAAAGCTACAAATGGCTGACGCCATAACTCACAATCAGGTTAAACCGGGCCAGGGTGCAGTCTTTAACTAGCCACTTTCGGTTTTACGAGTCCATAAAAAAAAAAAGTTGGAAACGGTGGCAAAGGAGCCGAAATAAAGCGGAAAAAGGGTTGAAAGGGCAACAGAACTGGACAGAGACATTTGCGGATGAAAGACAATCAGAGGTTAGCGTGTGATTACCAAAAACCAGGAGAATGGGTGAAGAAAAGAGCGTCTCTTGCAAATGGTTACCTCATATTCTTTTGTCTGAAAAACCCCATGGTGTCTGACAAAGATGCTTTGATGATTGACATTGTGTGAAAAGCCAAGGGAACAAATCACACAAGATGGTGAGCCCATTAAGACTCTGCAGTCCCTGAATACGAGTAATTAGTTTCATTTGAAAAGCTCAAGGGCAACGCGATTCCCTCTCCCCTTTTCTGCCAAATAATTGGTAATGGAGAAGCAGCAGAGGGTGAGATTCTCAGTAAATTTAAACACTACCGTAAGTATGTTATCTCTTTTTGCATTCAAAAGTAAATGAATGCTGTCACTGTGAGAAATGCATGTTAACATGCTTCCATTGATAAAATAATTGCACTTTTCAAAATATGTGCAGTTTATTGATGCCTGACCTTAGCTTGAATAGCTGAAGTGGTAGTCACTGGTGGAAGTTTAAACAAAACTGGCCATATTTCTAAAGTTCTATACTTTGGGAGCTAAGATTGTGATGTTAAGTTTTTATATTTTTCTTTGGTTAATAAGAGACTCTGAGTTAAACTCTCTGGTAGAAATTAATTAAATTAAAACGTATTCTTCTTTCTCCCTGTTATTACAGAACAGTGCTTATTAACACACTGGGAAGTTCTTGAGTGTATCTAATATTTCTGAAAAAAATAAAAGATTTAAGTCATCCAGGTACAACAAGTTCTACTTTGAATTGTTTTCCAGTAAGGAGGCAAATTTTTGATTTGATTCCGGTTTGATTTACAACATCTAGATGGAGCTTTTGTGTCTTCAGAAACCGGAACCGGATTGGTTATATATCAAAACCATTATAGATCTTCTCTGTTGTAGTTTGTGTTTTATGTTGCTCCGAATGCTTTCAAACGGTTAAATGCCAGATCTGCAGGCGGGCCAATTCAGCTCCGGGACACCGCCATTATGAAGCGATGCTGGAGGAATGGAAGCAGTGTGTGGCGGTCTGAAAAGGGCACTGTCTGAATGGAAGGCAACAATCTCCAAAGCCTGTCCATACTTCACTGGCTGCGCAATCCAGAGGCACCGGAGCATCCCTTCACCCTCAGAAATCTTTTTAAACCGAGCGATGGTCCCTTCTCCTCCAAACGTAATACCAGCAGATGACCAGGCGGAGGACCAGGCATCCAGTGATGAAGGAGGGAGAGCTTACACATAGTAATGAGGATCCATGATGTGGCCACCAGAGCCTCTTCAGACGTCCGAGCAGAGCGTTCCTCATCACGTTGCCTTCAGGAACAGGTAGAGGAGCTTCCAACAACTGGATGGAACATAAGTGGTGTCAAACATGTCATTAACTCATTGGCTGCCAAAGACGTCTATAGATGTCAATTCAAATACAACCATTGACTGCCAAAGACGTCTACAGACGTCTTTTATGTTTTTTAATGAGAGTGGCTGGGGGACGTTCTGCTAAAGTTTTTCCGTAAATATCGGCTTCCAGACAGAGTATGTAGTAACAAATTGACCCTCTAGGGGGCAGTGCCACTTTTGATGGGAGATGAGCATAGACTGTCGGCAAATAAGAAAAACGTAACGGTTTGCTATGAGAGAACATGTCGCCGGTGAGACGCAAGTCAAGGAAGAACGGAATAAGGTAGAAACAAATTTTTTTTCCTGATGAAAGAAGAGAGTCTACTCTTTCTTTTGGTGTGTTCGGTGTTTACATAGTCATAGCACAAACTATTCTGTGGCTCTTGAAAAATCAGTCAAAATGCTCAAAAAACTCTGGCAGTATGGGACTCTCTGTTCTGAAAATGGCTGGCAGTCAATGAGTTAAAGGAGTCATGTCATACCCTATTTCAACAAGTTAACCTAGCTCCCTGGTGTCCTAATGTAATGTCTGTGACAAGCTTTGGCCAAAGTCCCATAAGGATGAAGCCCAATAGCAGTTCAGTCCCCCTGCCAAAACAGCCCCAATCAGAGCGCTCGCTTTGGAGTGCCTGTCTCTTTAAATGCAAATGAGACACAGGCAATCCACCCACTTCTTCCGGGAAACATGGCAGCCGGAGGAAACTTTTCGGTCCAACCTTACATGTTTGAACCAGAGTCAGACCCTGAACAAGAAGGAGCTCGCGAAGAAGTTGCAGCCCAGCACAGAACAGTTGTGTTGCTTTTCCTGAGGCGAGTCAGCTCGCTCTCTTGCTGGTAGGGACAATGGCGGAGCACAGATAGGCGGAGCAAGCAACATGGCAACATGAAGGTGAAAGGCTGGAATATTATAATGAGCTAGAGCTAATGACGTCAGAAACTACCCACTCCTGAAACCTCCTGATTCATCTCCTGTATTGAGACTGAGGCGGCCCACAAAAACATGACTGAGTCTTTTTTTTTCACACTTTGCCTGCTGATAGGCCCTCCACAGTCCCAAATGTACATAATCAAATGATTAAAAACTTAGTTTTGCCAAATATGTCCCTTTTAAGCGTTGGATTGATGCTTTCAAGAGACGAAGAGAGGGAATCTTAAAGGCTTGGCACGGGATATTGGAGCTGGGAAGGAAACTCTGATGCAGGAAAATGGTCTAAAACGACACAACGGGGAGGCTGAGGCTGAAGAAAGACTGTGGTGAAGGTTTAGGAACCAGCGGAGGCTCTGGAGAGGAGGCGAGACAAGGCCAGCGGGAACCATAAGCCTCTCGGAAGCCAGAGCCGAGCCCCCTCGGAGGAGGTTGATACTCCAAAAGAGTCACTGCCTTCTCCCCCCTACAGCAGCCCTAAACTCTGATTCTTAAAAGGCCTGAACGCTGCGGTCAGTGTAGCCGGCTGCGTCCTGTCACGGTCAGATAATTCTGACACAAGGAGCCCAAAGCAAACAAAAACAATCTGAGCAGGGAGAGGATTTTTTTTTGAGTTTGAATGGTGTAAATACGCTAACAGAAAAAGAAGCATGGGACACACAAATCTGGCCGACAAGGAAAAGGTGACTATAGGCAAAAGGAAAACAACTGTATGCATAAGCAGGACGTGCTCGGTGGTCCAGAAGTAAACACATCCAGGGAGAAAATCTGAGCTCTAAACAGCAGACGAAAACCAGCCGTTGTACATTAAAGCAGGGAAGACTCAACAGAAGAAACATGACGGAAACGTAACAAAACTGGACGTGAATTAGCCAGAGATATAAAAAATTGTACTATGGCTCAAACAGAGTTTCCATTCAAAAATCGTTGCTGCTTTCTCAAACAGGGAGATTTAGAAAAACAACTTTCACGTTAATAACTGGCCTAGACCTTCCTTAAAGCTGGCCATTAGTGAAAAGCGTCGATTGGCCTTTTCATGCTGCTTAAGGTTATTTTTTAACAAAAATAAAGCTTTCTCCTCTTTCTATGCCAACATCCTTCCTCCTTTCTCCTTCCTGTTATGTTATTTCTTGTTTTTTCGGATTTATTCTCAGTTCTATTCGCCTTTTTTTAAAATAGCAAACAGGTGAAGTGTGTTTTTTTTTTCATTCCTTGGCTCTCGGCCCATGTCTTTTCTTCCTCTGCGACCAGACAGTCTATTCAGTCTCAAGTACAATCAAACCTGGATTATTTCGTTACATGCAGATACACTCTGCTTTTGTTTCCTCTTTTCTCCTCTTTCTCATTTAACTTCATATTTGAAACAGATGATTGTTTTCCAAAAGAATAATGCCTCTTTATTTCATAGCCTGTGCTTTAGCGTGCAAAGACACTGCACGGACCCAAAGAGAACCAACCAGGCAAACGGACCGGGTCCGCTCTTTGGTTCATTTTTATCTGATGCTAACACAACAACAGGGACAGGGATTCTGTATCTGCCTTATCAGATTTCACTGTCCTTTATCTGGATAAGGGATTAAGAGATTACACCTAACGCGGCAGCGTAATCTGATTAGCTGTTTTGTTACCGAATCTGCAAACCTCCCGCTGCACTCGTTCTGTCGTAATACCGAACGCCGAGCGTATTAGGTCAAACATTTCAGACGGCTTTCAGCGTCAAGATGATCGAACAAAACCCTGTGTTTGTCAGCCACGATGAACACTGATACAACGTGGTAATTACCATATCTTATTCATCAGTTGTGTACAAAAAAGCTTCATGATACTTGTTCATGTGCAGATAAAACAAGCCTGTTTCCATCATTATGTTGAACTGTTGCACGTCTTTTCAAATCATACTTTGAGCGGTCTCAGAGCCATCAGTTTCTTTATGTTTTGATAGGAAACCACTTTTTCGTGGCTGAACAGCTTCACTAACTCTTGGATTGAATGATCACTTCACCTGGCTCTGCTCCGAAACGGCCAGGATGGTCGGTTTGGCTTTTGAAAGTCAGGAATTACATCAGAAATATGAAACAAAACCATGGATCCCATCTAAAGCAAAGTGAATTCTCATAAAAAAGTCAGAGGCTTGAAAACTTTTTTCAATACCTTTTTCTTTCTCTCATGGTTGGTGCCTTTGTTCTATTCTTTTCTTTTAACATCCACATCTTTTTTCTGCCACTTTCTTAGTCGCACCTTTGTCTCTTCTCACACTCTGTTATATCCAAAGCATATTCCTTAATTCCATGTGCATGTGCACTATGCAGCCAGCTTAGCCAATGAGTCAAAAGTTGTTGATTGGATGTCAAACTTTGCATGCAAGAAATGACAAAATAAAATATAACTGAGGTGTCACCCATGGAAAATTGGCCGTCTTCATTTTGAGAGCCTGGTTAAAAAGATTACAACCAACAGCTGTGGCTTTAAAAAGGAGGAAATCTTCAACTGAAAGCAAAAGCCACGGGTTTGAATGCTGTAACAAACGTATTGACCGTTTGGAACAGAGCTCCAATGGCGACACGATGAGAGACAAACGCTCCATTCAGCGAGCAAAGGAACATTCATCACGTGAGTCAGCAGATTTCTACCGAAAACGCTCGTCCCGGTGTGATAACAAGCCCGGACTCAGGGTTGTTGTCATGGAGTCTGGAAACATGACAGCCTATGGGAAGGCATCAGGAAAAGGTAGTCCTTTAGATCGGGACGCACCTTTACAACGCATCACACCTGCGTGTTAAAAACAGACGAGGAGGGTCACTTTGGGTCAGAAATATCTGTGTTTGAAAATGTTCCCGTGAGAGTGACATCCTGAAAGTGGCCTGAAGCACACGTGTGAACATATGTGAGCAGGCTGTGGACCTCTTCACCAGTCTGGTAAACTATCTAAAACAACTGTTCACGACAGCTATGTGGGAAGAAAAGATATCCAAGCTTAGCGTCCCCTAAATTTGACCATTAGAGAAAGCTTTTGGACTTATTTCACAGCTAGCTATCACCAGTCTATTGCACCCCCCTCGCAATTTCCCAAACCACTATTATTCCAGAAAATGAACGCTTGCAAACACAAATGCGAAGCACTTCACGGCCTCTTTACTGCGTGGACACGTCGGGGGAAAAGGGGCAGAAAAAAAAAAAAAGAGAAAATCACGGTTCAAACGCAAATTGAATTCAAACAAAAGGGCTGCAAACACTTTTTGTTAGCCGAGTCCTTTGTGGTTTATTAGGGGTTGTCGCACAGTTCGTGAGCTTTTTTCCGTTTAAGTCACACGCAAATAAAGAATCTTGGTTCACAGGCTGTTTCTGCACACCATGTGTGCAGAAACAATCACACATCAAACAGGAAAAACAAAGTTTAAACCAGCCACAGTCTCAGTAAATCTGGATTTATGGCAAACAACTTTCTATGTGAAACTCTCTCCCTCTTAACAGCTGAGAAAGCTGGGAAAGAGAACATACAAAAGTATTTCTGAGGATGGTCAATAAGATTAAAGTACGAGATTCTAAATCTGGTTTACTGACATTTAAAATAGATAAAAATAGTGAAACCTTAAGATGTTGGAAAAAGCTATCCTGACAAAGATAGGTGATAAAAAAGGGACAAAAAATAAGTAAATATGTGAGTAAAAAGTTCTTCTTTTTCTGTCCCTAGACCCGGAAACTGCAATCTGGCACAAACAGTAATGGACCATTTTTACTTCGACACATATTTGATGCTTTTATAATAATTTCCCCCGATTTCCCTCAATCTCCACATCTTTTACCCAGGCAGAAAAATGCGTTAAAGTGGCAACTCTGCCTGTTGTGAAACACTGTCAAACATCCATCCTCATAAGAGAAGTCACCGTGTAGCTACAGCGAGCGGAAACACGAACAGAAAGGGGCAAAAAAATCTGCACCGTGCACAATTTCTGCTCACCGCTTCATCAATAAAGAACAAATTCTCATTAACTCTGATATTATTTCTGTTAATGAACTCAAACCCCCTTAAGTCCTTTCTTCTTCCCCTAATCTTCAGGCCACGTTGGCGCGTTTATTTGCAAAACCGACAAATCGTTAAGGGGTTTATTGTATTTGGGGTGCGTTACGTCTCTGGGCTGTGAATGATAATAAATTCCATGTAATGAACGACCAGATTTGATAGAAGTTTACATTTTCACACGTGTGAAGAAAGCGCGCCAATTGCGTTGGCCAGTTTTATGGTTATTGATTGTAAAATAAATATAATCATATAAAAAAAAAAAACCTGGTAAACTACAAACTGTTAGGCAGAGGCCGCAGAGTGGACAAATAAAACGAATCAGATCTGCTGGTAGAATTTATATATCAGTGTGAACAATACTTATATTTGTTCTTCTTTTTGTGATTCTTGCCACGAAAGATTATTCAAATCCACAGAGAGACTTTGAATTTCTCTTTTCCTTTCCTTCTTTAATATCTATCTATCTATTATCTATTATCTATCTATCTATTATCTATTATCTATCTATCTATCTATTATCTTTATTATCTATTTGTCCTTAAAGTGAGCAGTATCTCAAAGAAAATGAAGACTTGGTTTATAAAATTTGTAGGACAATTTGATCCTCTAAAAGCAATAACCTTCCAGGGATAAAACAATTTATTTTTCTCTGTGGAACATTTAAAAAAAAAAAGTTGTTTCACAGTTTAATAAAAGAGCAAAAACAACAGAGAGGTGAGGCCCCACCAGTGTTGGGTAAGTTACTTTAAAAATGTAATCCGTTACAGTTACAAGTTACCTTGTTTAAAATGTAATTGTAGTGTAACTTTTTCGATTACTTTTAAAAAGTAATGTAACTAATTACTTTTGATTACTTTTTGATTACTTTAAGGTTTTAATGAGTATCGACCCATGATTAATTTTAGCATGTTATTATTAGCTATTGGCCGCAGCTAGCAGTTCAAGGCTAACGTCTTGTTAATGATCTTAAACAACGTAAATAAATACGTAAATAAATCGGAGACAAGTCAGTCGTATCCGGATACAACATTTTAGTATCTATACTTTTTTAACGATCGATACTTTTGACAACCCTTGTCTGAAGTGTAGGACATGTCCGGGAAAAAGAGGAGTTGGGTAGGCTAGGCTAGGCTAGGCTAGGTCATAGACATCGATAAACGTTTGTCATGCATCAACACCAAACAGTCAAATATTAGTAAATCAATACGCTTCGTCTATCAGTGAGTTGCATATTTTGCAAAGGTTTTTCTTTATATTTTTTAAAAAATGTAACTAAATTTGTAATTGTTAATATTTTTGGAAGTAACTGTAACTGAATTACATATTTTCTCATTGTAACTGTAACGAATTACAGTTACTCTTTTTTTGTAATTAAATTACGTAACGTCGTTACATGTAATCCGTTACTCCCCAACACTGGGCCCCACCACTAGTGGCACAGCACTATCTGTGCTTCTTACCGAGTTCTTTTTTCCTTTTCCTTACTGGCAGCACAACGCCGCTATCACCGGGACTGAGTGTGTTTTTTTGTATTCCTCATACATCATGTTAAGAGGCTATTTCTATAGATCCAGCCCTGCCGCGGCACCATCTCTAACCCTAATCACCCTCTGTCTCTGGCCGTCTGTCTCTGGACGTCCCTCTTCCGTTCTCTTCCTCTCTACCTCTCTCCGGTTGTTCCCTCGAAAAAAAATAATGGCACCAGTCAATTGCCCATGTCTGCCGAAATGACCTCATAAGCCATTACGTCTACCCGTGTCCTCTCGCCCAGCTCCATCTTAGCCAAGACCAGCTCACCAGAAAGTTCTCTGTGCCCAGTTACAGGATATGCCTTAGCCTGAACCCCAAATAGTCATTAGGCTAAGGCTTTGTCATTAAGAATCGGGCCCAATTATTCTCCGAGGACCCTTAAAAAGGCTTTTACAGACAATGACAGCCAAACGCCGCCACCCCCCCCACGTGGATTGAAAGTCCATATATCATGGCCTGTATGCTGGTAAAAAGAAAAAAAGAGAAGCGTAAAAAACAGCCTCCAGTCCGTGATTGTCATAAAGCATCCCGGCCGCATATATAAAATTAAATTATATTTACCGACGCGGCTCTTTATAACAGCTGTAGCTCACCGGTGTTTAAACTCTGACTTTACGATGAGTTCGCCGTCGCCTTTCATTTCTGATTCTAGTTAAGCTTCATGTACATGTGCATTTTTTTACCGGCGCGACATAAAGCCGTCAGCTTTACGGTGTAGGTTATTATTATGGACTGGCCATAACGTGGAATCGTTTTTCACCAGAATAGAAACACAGAGAAACAGAAACGTTTAAATTGTGTAAAGAAAGGTTGGGTATTTCCTGTTATTTCAGCGTAATAATCAGCGCCGAGTCAGACTTACAAATCGCCCGACTCAGCTCGTTTATACTTCTCAGAGCAGAAAAAGGCTCTCCTATCAGTCTGCAGATGGGTGCTCAGGGTTGTGTTCAAGGTCCATCACCACCTCACGATGTATTGATGGATAGGACTCCATCAGTTCATGGGGTCAACATAACTCGGTTGTGTCCTTGTCTGAGAACAAAGCTAGAACTCAAATATTTTGTCATAGCGACGAAAACAACAACAAAAATGTATCGAATGTGTCTTTTTCATCCATTGTGTTAACGTGATGTTAGTCATGCTAATGTGAATAAAATAAAATAAAAAGAAGACCTGCTTTTAAACTTGAAGAACTTTCAACCATGTAACAAAAACTACTTGAAAAAAGGTTCTTTGTTCTTTGTTGATGAAAAGATTTTCAGTTTCTGCCCAGCTTTAGCTGTGGGACATCTGACTCCGAGCAATTTTGGGATCCACAGGAGTTCACGGTGGGCTTCAAGGTCCTGATGCTGCATAACCAGCCCAGATCATCATGCCTCCCCCACCGTGCTGACAGCCTAACGTGACGTGTTTGTTATTTTCCAAATGTACTGCTGCTCATCTGTTAAAGGATTTAAGTCATTCTTAATTCTGTAGCATGGCTGGTTTTTTTGCAAACTAAAGAGTGTCAGTACAACATTTTGGGTGTCGTTGTTCATCAGAGGTTGTATTTGCATGTTTACAGTGTGTAATACATAAACAAAAGTAAGAATCCTCTCAGAGGGATCTTAACATAGCTTAAAACTTAACCTCATCACAAGGACAGGCCAACCCAATTGCTAACTCAACACTTTGAAAACTGATTGGCTAGAAGATACAAACAGCAGACCAGTTATTTCTTATGCTATTCTATTTTCATGCATTATTTGACACAATTTGCTGTTTTTTTCATAGAATTACAGAGTAAATTCTTTCTTTGAAGTGCTAATAAAGTAAAGATTGATAGATTAGTTTAACCCACGTATGGTATCCAGGTCAAATTGACCCGTTTTAAAGTTTTACATGAAGAAAAAAAGGCTACTTGTACCATCCTCTTGTGTTTTCTCACCACTGTGTGTCCAGACAGATACCATCCCTCTTTACTTTGCATTTGAGCTTCGTCTCTGCGGCAGCATAATGTTGACTCTCACTGCTTGTCGTATAGCAAACATTAACTTTTCAGACCGTGAGATGGAACCAAACTCACAAGACAGAACAAAATGTCAGGAAACAAACCGGGGATCGACGACAGAAATAAGCCAGGTGGCCATTTGGAGATCTGGACTGCTGGAATCTCACTGATGGCGTTCATATTTGTTTAGATTTTGTGTTATAAAGAGGAGGCTCTTCCTAAAAGTTTTTCCTCGGCATGTCTCCACAGAGTCAACATCAGAGCCAATGACAGGCCAATCGTTAAAGGTAAACAGCCCCTGTTTTCTTTTCTTCTCCTTTTGCCCCTCATCTTTACTCTGATCTGTACTTGACTCTCTTTTGTTTGCAGTTAGCTTACGGTGAGGAGGACCATGCCCGGGATGCTCAGATTTTAAAGGAAAAACAATGGAAACAGCTTTATGGTGAAGTGATGTTTGGAAACAGTCATGTCCTCCTTCTGTACCTGAGCTATTGGTCCTGTTCAAAGTCTGCTGGACTCTCATTTACTCATATCCTCTCTCCCATTTGCCTTCTTTACCTTACCTTGACAGCATCTTGGCTGGATGGTACAGAATACACTGTGTTTCACGGCCAAAAGCCTGAAATATGGCTGTTTCCTTTTGTTATTTGCTTAGTTATTTTAGGGAGCACGCTTTCAAATTGAACAGAAAGGCTATTTTACAGTCGTTTGAAGCAGCCAAACTTTAAAAAAAAAAAAAGCAACCACAGCTCCAACTACAAACATTTCCATCCTTGTGTGTTTTAATCAAACAACAATTTTGTTTTTTTTAGGCTGAGCGGAATTTTGTTATATAAGAAAAGCTCACATTACTTTAAATTAATGCTTATTATATGTATATAAAAAATATATATCTAAAATATATATCTAAATATATATATATATATATATATATATATATAAAAAATAGTAAAAAAAAAAAAAAAAATATATATATATATATATATATATACGCTTTTTAAAGTCTACAGTTGTTGCACTCAAGAGTTCATTTGTTCACCTTGAGCTGCAGACCATTTAAGAAGAGCAAGTTCTTATTTCCTCCACAGTGAAATGAAGTAGCCTGAAGTATATGGAATAATGCCATAAAAAGAAATGATACCATACAATAAAACTTTATAGGCCCATTGAGTGGAAATGAACAATCATTGTTTTATTTGGAATAAGATATTGCTTTGGCTACTTAAAGTGAGACTCCACTATGGGCCAACAGAACCCCCCCCATCCTACTCCTACCCCACATTATCCTCCAATACTGTTGCCTCAGTCATGAAAGCGGACTGTGTTTCTCCTCAGTGCTCCTCAGAGAGGAAAGCACATCTCCCCCAGAATTTTAACACAATGCTAGCGATGGTAGCTTCTTTCAGAAATTCAAATAAAACTCATCTGAAAGGGAAAGCTATTTATGTTCTGACTATTTCTTACTTTGCATTTATTTTTGTGAATAACGTTGTGTGTATAAATACATTTTTACTTCACTGACGCACTTAGCTGACTGTAGGGGATCATTAAGGTAGTAATTCATTAACCAGAAAAAACATAAAATCATACCATGAACCTTTAGTACTTTTAATTCTAAATAATCATAGGCAAAAACAATCATTTTTGCTCGATCATTTTTGCTGCAGTTTGTGTGACAAAGAGCAACATTTTTTATATGTAAATAACTGTACTCGTGGCCATAAATAGTAAGTTATTAAAAACAGAATGAGTTGCACATGTAACATGCACAAAAATCTATGTCAAATTTCAAGTTCAACACATACAAATCTGAAAGTGAAGCTACTTATGTTCTGACTCTTTTTTACTTTGCATTTATTTTTGTGAATAACGTTGTGTGTATAAATACATTTTTACTTCAGTGACTCACTTTGCTGACTTTAGGGGATCATTAATGTTGTAATCCATTAAGCCAGAAAAAAACATAAAACCAGTACCTTTAATTTTAAATAATCAGACGCAAAAACAATAATTTTTACTCGATCATTTTTGCTGCAATTTGTGTGACAAAGAGCAACATTTTTTAAATGTAAATAACTCGACACGTGGCCATAAATGGTAAGTTAATAAAAAATCAATGGGTTGCACATGTAACATGCACAAAATCTATGTCAAATTTCAAGTTCAACACATACAAATCTGAAAGTGAAAGCTACTTATGTTCTGACTCTTTTTTACTTTGCATTTATTTTTGTGAATAACGTTGTGTGTATAAATACATTTTTACTTCAGTGACTCACTTTGCTGACTTTAGGGGATCATTAATGTTGTAATCCATTAAGCCAGAAAAAACATAAAACCATGCCATGAACCTTTACTACTTCTAATTCTAAATTATGCACAAAATCTATTTCAAAGTTCAAGTTCAACACATACAAATGCAAAAAATATCTGAGAGTCAAAGACCCAAATAGCAATGCATAGCTACCGGACAGCCAGAGCTGTCACTAAAAACTCTTTGTCTAAACCTAGAAAAAGAGTCCATCCTCCCTGGGGACCCGCACCTGTGCTGACTCGGGTTTTTGTGCAGACACATGAAGACCTTTCTCTGGAGCTGATGCCCAGTCAACTAAGAAATTCTATTTCTGTTTCCTGCACTAACCCAAACAGAACGAACGGTGAATTGTCACCATCTCAGTCCCGAAATCCTTCGTTTTAACACGACGCTCACAACGCACACTATGTGGACAATTACACAGATTCAATTTTTTTAAAAAAGCACCCGCCGTAAATGAGTAAATCTAGTGAGACAGACAGCGATGAAACAGACAGATGGAGACGTGTGAGGAAAAAGACAGCTGGGTAATGGCGAAGTGAGATGGAGATAAAGAAAAAAAAAAGGTTTTAAAAAGATACCCGTCAATCATTCTGTCGGCAGAAAAAGACAGAAAATCTTATGAGATCTTCAAAGACGCACCTTGGCACAAATTATCCCCCCGTGTCGTGATCATGAACAACTAATGCAACAATACCGGTGTGTGTGAGCCCTGTGCGGGCGTTTAAATCAGATAAAAGACGTCTCACGTCCATATCGGTGGAATCCGGAGACATTTCTACCCTTCATGCAGAGATGTTTAAAGTACTGGAGTAGAGGAGTGGAGTAGAAGTACAAGTACTATGTAAAAAAAAATATTTGAGTAAAAGTAGAAGTATTCTTTAAACATCACACTTAAGTGGAAGTACGGAAGTACTCCATTTTTTTGTACTTAAGTATTACAAGTACTGTGTATTTTTAAAAAAGGCAGTCAAAAGTTTGATAGATATTGTTTATATTATTTCAAATTATTTACAAAAACAGATAACTACATCTGTATTAGCAATCAACACCACTTCATCTACTATTATTTATTATTCCAGAGTCAGAATCCTGAGCTGAGCCTTTATGCTAGCATGTAGCATACAGCTAGCCAGCTAGGTTAGCTTTAGCTAACGTTAGCATACAGCTAGCCAGCTAGGTTAGCTTTAGCTAACGTTAGCTGCTACGTCCTGAGTGAACAGGGAGAACTGAACTGAACTTATTTACTAGCTTATATGAAATTGTATTTTTTAATTTACCTTGATATGCTTCTTCAGATTAGATGGGGAATTTTTGAAGGCTATAATTAAAAATCTTCCGGGAGGCTTTTTTTAATAGGCTATGCTTGATCGTTCAAATCGCCAATGAGGAGCCAGCTTCCCAAACCCTGACAGAGCTATCTATCATTACGTTTACTTCACTTTTATTTCAGTAACGAGTAACGATTCAGCCCGTGAAAAATCAATCGGAGTACAAGTATTGAAATAATCAAAAATATGTAGTGGAGTAAAAGTAAAAGTAGGGGAAAAAATATCTACTCCAATAAAGTACAAATACTGCATTTTGGTACTTAAGTACAGTACTTAAGTAGCTCTACTTCGTTACTGAACATCTCTGCCTCCATGTGTGGATTTCATCTATAGTTTTACTTCGATGTGACTTTGCCTAACACAGGGGTTCCGGGGCACGCACGGAGTCCAAAGCATATTAGTCCAAAGTTGTCTGAAAATGTCAATATTGACTATTCGCACAAACAGTGAGTCTTGGTAAACCGAAGCAGTGGGGAACGGAGGTCGCTCCTTGTACTTTAAAGGTTATTCGAGAAGCCATTTTCTTCACAAAGGAGAGGGAGTCGAGAGACTTGATGGGAGGCTGAAAAATCGGTGGGTTGAGGGGGTGAGAGGCTCACACGCTCGAGTTCACATCACAAGTAAAGCTGGTTTCCTTCATACCTGCTCGTTTCTGTAGACGAAACTTTAAAAAAAAAAGTCAGAAAATTTGACACAAAGGTTTACTCGAACTGTAGGTCGACGGGCAGCTCGTGCGGTTTCCATGGGAACGCGGTTTGAGTTCGGACACAGTGAGCGTTAGCTGCTAAAAGGCAAACGTGGCCATTTTTCCGTTTGGACTCGCATCCTCTGTCAGGGAAAATTTGGGGACACTGACACTCACAGATGGGTTCCCTTCGGAAAATATATAGATAAACAGAGAGGCTCCCCACAGTTTTCCAAATGAATCTGAATTTTGCATGAGCCACTTCAAACGCTCGTCTCTGACAATAAGCAGAGAAAGAAGCTGGCAGGATGGTAATTTTCAGAATCGCATGGAGCAGCACAGCCACATTTGTTTCACTTTGTTCACCGAAGTAACAAACCTGAATTCTCACTAAAAATCCTTGTATTTTTGCCCGTATTTTCTCAAAGGAGAAAGAAATTCAACCGCTTGAAGCTATTGTGTTATCCTTGGCTAACCATTTAGCTCAAGGGTGCATATTAAAAACCTAGTTAACCACTATGCAAAAGTGAATGGACAAGTTTTTATTCCGATCACCAGTCAGAAATGCCTTTTATTGGTGGTTTGATACAGGAAATGAGGTCATAAGAATGGGGTAACCGTGACGACAGGAGGACAAAAAGTTTTAAAAATAGTTGTTTTTGCAGCCGAAACTCATCGAGGAGCCTGAAATTCCGTCTTAAAGTCCCCCTGAAAAACGTGTCCAGTCGTTTCTATCCGGACAGTTATAGAAAATTCTGTTTTGTGGCGTTTAGGGCCTGTCCTTTGTGCTGCTCGGTCCAACACCGGGCTTACAGGTAAGCTCATTTCACACGGAATCTCCTAACTTAACTGATTATTACTGCCGGCTCGCTTGAGCAATCGAAAGACTTGATAAAGAGAGGAAGTTATAGTGTGTTATAAATGCAGTTTTATCCTCATAACTCACACACACACACACAAAAAAAGTCACATGCACCCGTAGAGTTCTACCCCACTGCTCAAATCTTAGTGGGATCTCCAGTGCTTTGAGAAGCTTCCAGGACCAGTAGCACCATGTAATTTGGGTTGAGTCACGGATCAGGAGGTTCTGCATCTTATACCTTATCTGCAGCCTCTGAGAGGGAAAATGCAAAAAGACTTTAAGCGTGCTAGCCACCGGGAAAACCAAATCACCTGGCAGGGAAATCGCACTGAACTCATTAACTCATTGACTGTCAGCCATTTTCAGAACAGAGAGTCGCTCACTGCCAGAGTTTTTTGAGCATTTTGCCTGATTTTTCAAGAGCCACAGAATAGTTTGTGCTATGACTATGTAAACACCGAACACACCAAAAGAAAGAGTAGACTCTCTTCTTTCATCAGGAAAAAAAAAATGGTTTCTACCTTATTCCGTTCTTCTTCGATGTGCGTCTCACCGGCGCCATTTCTCGCATAGCGAACCATTGCTTTTGTTTTTATTTGCCTACAATCTATGCTAATCTCCCATCAAAAGTGGCACAGCTACCTAGTCAATTTGTTAGTACATACTCTGTCTGGAAGCCGATATTTACGGAAAAACTTTAGCCAATCGGTCCCCAAAGCCACTCGCATTGAAAAACATAAAAGACGTCTATAGACGTCTTTGGCAGCGAACGGTTGTATTTGAATTGACGTCTATAGACGTCTTTGGCAGCGAATGATTTAACAAGTTGTCACTTCACTTCTCATTCTCTGAGGTATGCACATATCCTGGATTAAAACAGGTGAGTTTGATAGCGACGGCTTTCGCAAAACGTCCCCACCGAGTTCTCCTCCGACCCCCGAGAAGAAGGGACAGCTGGGACAAATAATTCCATCAGGGTGCACATCGGGCCCGCTGATACCTTCATATTTATTTGACTGATAGGACAAAATCACCGATGACTCCAAACTAAATCAGCCAAATAATATCTGTATATCTCTCTGCTGTGCCACTCAATTGAGTTTTTGATTTGATTTTTTGCAATCCACCGCCTCCTGGTGCACTCGCCTCCTCTCTCTCTCTCTCTCGCATATCTGAATGTATTTGAATTTTTCTCTGACACTATCTTTGTCTTGGCCTCTCAGTGTGCGTCTTTGAGACAGATAAAGCCTGGTGCTTTTTTTGATTGGAGCATAATGGATGATTTTCCTGAGTGGAAAATGATGGTTATTTCCTTGAAGTCTAACGCGGCGGCGGC
>JABUIW010044176.1:0-12173 GCA_013363375.1 Menidia beryllina
CCCCATCTCCCACATGACTCACACGTCCTCCCTCATTCTCATAAGCATGCCATGTTGGCTACCAGGGTGACTTTAGGCACAGCCCCGTTCTGAGATGTCCACAATGGCCCCCGTCCCCCGGACAAGCGCCGTCATAAATATGTATTGTCAAACCTGCTTCCTCAGCAGCTCGCTTTAAAGCTCCATTACGCCTGCTGGGAAGTGCCACGACTAATGTCTGACTCGGGACTTCTTCCTGCTTTGAAGTATTAATGTAAACTTGGATAATTGGCCTTAACTTATTTCATTTCACGGATGAAGTGGGAAAAAGATGACACTGAACACATACTTAGGTCCACTGGGTTACATCTCTGGTGTGCTACCTCACATTTGTTAACATCTCCATTAAGATTTTCCTTCACATGAAATTCACTTTATAGAAAAATGTCATCTCTCACATCTTTGATCAAAGAGTTAAATGACGTCACTATGCTATTTGTTTGGATTCTTTATCAGGTGTATGACAGCTTAACACATTTGTGGTCCAGCTCATGTGGCATCAGAAGCGTATGAACCCATTTTTCATAGTTCTACATAATGCTTACCTAAAACTCCTAAATCTCCCTTTCTCTATTAAACAAATGAGAAAAGGTGTCATACTTAATCGATTCTCTCTTGAGGTCAGATTTAACTTTCTGCGAGCAGCAATGTGAACCTCATGAACTGACACTTCACTTGTAGATGAAATTAGTCCTCACAAATCAATGAGATGGGATCAATTTTATTGAAACAATAGCGATCCATCGGAGCATAAATTATGGGAGAACAACTAACATCCCCCTAGTGTTAGGTTGTTTTCTTTCTGTTTACAGGAATGGGCTGTAATTCCTCTAACGCTGGACTGATCAACACTGACCCAAAACGCTTAGTTGAATTCAGAGTAGTTTCCATTGTAGATTTCATATGTGATAAAAGGAAATATTCATATTCATACACAAATCTCTAGAGATTCTCATTGTATTTTCTTTTTGATATTTGCTTTCTTGTATATCACAATTGCAATAATGTGCATTTGTGAAGCACCTTTTAACAAGGTTAGGCCTTCCAGTACCAGCTCTCCCTGATATCCGGTGTGCCTGGAGGCTCCCGGCCTGCAGCAGCCCGGCCTGTCTGGAGAAATGCGAATCAGTCTCAGCTGTTGACAAGCAGCAACAGGGCCGAGCTGCCACCGGTCTTAATTCAGCTGGTGCGAGGAGGCCCAGGGCCCTGGGGCCTCTTTGTTGCCAGCTAAATTAATTGTCCGGCTGCTTTACAAATAGCTGCTCTTTCATGCATGGCTGGCTCTGAAAGGAGGGGCGGGGGCGCCTGCTAAAGAGCTCCACTCCAGGCAAAGGCCAGAGGAGGGGCTGAGTGAATGGAGGCACGGAGTGTGCTTTCCACAGGGAAGACGCCCATTACAACGAGCGATACCCAAACCCTCAGATTCACCCACCCCCCAAACCCCCCACCCCCGACACGCGACAAGCGGGCCCGTGCTAAAAGACAGAGGGGATCCGTGTGTGTGTGTGTGTCTGTGTGTGTGTGTGTGTCTGTGTGTGTGTCTGTGTGTGTGTGTGTGGCCTGTGGGAGGCTGCCGGCCACCTGCTGTCAGACTCTACCTTGGGAATATGTGGGCAAAAAGCTCCAGCTCCTGGGGGAGCAATACTGGGAGGATGCTGCACTATTACTTGTCAAGCAGAGGATATGAGCCCCGAGGGGCTTTGAGTGAAAAGAGAGAAAAGACTGCAACAGGAAAAGAGGGAAGACGGATGGAGGGAGGGAGGGAGGGAGGGAGTGAGGCTGGGTGGTGTTTAAGTGTCTGGGGAGCCGACACACACAGGCACGGGCGTCCCTGATCAGGACACAAGCTGTCCCGGAGATAGGCGTGAGGGGGGCGGTCAGCAAAACACAAACAAAAGATAGTGGTTTAACAAAGTAGGCTGTTAATGACAGCGCAGCGCTAATAAAATCACATGAACACAGTCAGGGGAGGAGGAACCACTGTTTAGCACTCCTTAGTGAAGTAGAGGGGAGCATTACATTAAAAACGTTAACATAGAGCCATGCTACATAAAGCCTAGATGTGGGATTTTTTTATTCTATGTACGGCTTATCCAAAAAGTGAGGATTTAAACGGATATCCAGCACAGAAAGTCTAATATTTCTCTGAATATTTTCATTCAAAGTGGATGTTGGGATAAGTAAAAACCAATAGTTTATGAGTGGACAACAGCGGGGGTCAGATTGGGTGTGGGACAGAATCAAAGTAGGGGTGTGAGAAGGAAGAAGGCAGGAGGGAGTAAAGGAAAAATGGGTTAGGCTAAAGCAGATGATACATGGAGGACTAAGACGGGGTGACAGCTGGTGTCTGATCGGAGGATCCATCCTTCTTCCCCTCACCCTCCGTTAGCCGCATTAGGTAGAAGTGACCATGAGAGGAAAATGGAACGGACCCCAAAACTGAGAAAGGGTGAAGCTTCTGATTTCATGTGAGTGGATAGGTGGACACAGAGGAAAGGGAAGTGGAAAGAGGGAAGTATGTGACTGGAGTAGAGGAGAGTTACTAATGAATACGTGAGGTCAGGTGTGTGACATTAACTAAAGACAATCTCAAATTATGCTTTCAAGACCTAATTATTGTGTTTTGTCACTTTAATTTGACAGCTGTAAGTAAAAACTTTTACTTAAATAAACATGGAAACTTCAAATATGTCCATCGTTGCAGTATTCCCATTCACAGCTGGAAGTTTGACTTCATTTGCATCGTATTCCACCAGGACATGATACGTTTGCTTCCCCGTTTCATTAGGGGATACAAAATACTGCCCACTGAGCATCTTTTCCACCCGTGCGTGTCTGGTGCTGACTCGGTATTCTCCCTAACACCTGGTTGCTGGTGCTGCTCCCGGCTCTTACCTGCGATTCTGTTGTTGACCCGGTTGTGGCTGGACCACAGCCACAGGACGGCGGCGGGCAGCGAGTCCACCTCCCCGGGCATCTCGCCCGCCATGTTCTCAAAGTGCTCGGCACAATGTCTGCAGCCAAAGAAGTTGTGTATGTAGCTTCTCATTGCGTTCAGCACTTCTCGAGGATCTGGACAACGACATCGAGCTCCGGTCAGTAAACTCAAAATGAGAAAAACAGCATTCCTTCAAAACAACACCTGAAGCACAGGCTTTATTTCCTGTGTTGTTGCTTCATTTTGAACATGATCTTCATTTTAAAAATCAAATAAATCTCAAATTTGATATGATATGAATGTCCAAACGAGATAGAGGAGTGATGCAGATCTTTTCAGTGGACCTAACTGGGCCTTGGCCTGAGCGGTCACCGGCCCTTTAAAGCACGTCTGATCTTTCTGCTTTTATTGGTAGGTTCCACATCCTGGTGTCTTCCCACGATTCTGTGGCCCTCAGTCCCATGGAGCTGGGTTAACGCCATATTGAGATGAATAATCTATGAAAATGGGATAACCCAATCTGGAGATTAAAGGTAGTTAACGCTCTGTGTGAATGCTGGCCAGGCTGTTGTCTCAGGACCAGCATATTCTCCTCCAGCTGTTTGCTTTTGTTCTTAGCTTAGCTGGCCCTTTGGTTGAACCGCACGGGGAGGTAGGAGCGTGCACTGGAGGGTGTTTTGTTTAGAGAAACGACGATGCTCCCAATCCAGCTAATGTTCCCAGCCGCCCCGTGTGGACTGCGGGAGGTTATGAATAGGCTCAGTTTGATCTAACAGTCAATAGTGGCCAAAAAGTGTGCGCACTTCCATTAAGCTGGTGGTCTGTGGGGGGCCAGATGGACTCCCCTTTTGGCCGGTCCATCTGCAGGTCACGTGACGGTCCGTAAACCTCAGGATTAACCTCTGTGTGTAACTATGTGTGTGTTAGTGTGTGTGTGTGTGTGTGTGTGTTTAAGGGATAGATTAACATCCCTGCCAGGAGCGCAGCCTCTGGTCATCTGCCTGTTTTATTAACCACTCACATTCCTCTAATCTAACATAATCCCTTTTCACACAGTCCCAATTAGGCTCCGTTTCAGCTGCATCAAAATGACAAAACACGGAAAGCAAATTCAAACATCAACGTGACAGAGTGATGAGACATATGCATGTGCTGATATCTCTCTGCTGGACGATGAACATCCTTGTGTCAGTTTGCTTATAAAGCCCACAAAGCCCTCAGCTTCTGCCCCTAATGTCTCTGTGGACTCTTAATAACCCTCCTCTTTTCCACTGGGTGTACCTGAGCCTCCCGTATTGTTGGCCTGGACAGTGAGAACGTGGAAGAGGGTCCACACCCCGCATGGGTAACGTCTGAAGTGGGCCTGGGAACCCTGGCAGCCCACCCACCTCACTCCTTCAGGCAGTGCCGTATCAGGGGCCTGAGAGGGAAGAACAGAGCAAACTGAGAAAACACACACTCACAAAACAAAGACATGAGATGAGGGCATTCAGTTGTTTGTTTTTCATTTTTATTCCACATTCCTGTCAGCTTATCTCCAGTGGGTTTGCAGCCCTTTTCTAAAAGCTCACCCACAGAGTCCTTTCAGAGAAACTCCAGTAAACAAAATCAGTCCAATTTCAAAAGTGTTCTTGTTACCGATTTAGGGACGAAGTCAACAGCTGTTAGAACAATTAATGACATGCCCACTGGCATCCTTGATTTTTTCTAAATGCAACGACTACCTTTAACTATTTTTCATATAGTCAATAGATACGTGTTGGGAAATAATGTCACCAGACAGTACATCCTTAGCAAAGGCTTTGGGTTTGTCCTGCAGTTTCACAGAACATTGTCGTTCCATATATATATATATATATATATATATATTTTTTTTTTTTTTTTTTTATTTAATTTATTTATTTTTCTCCTTCCGATTTTCTATTTTATTTTATTATTTTTATTTATTGTTTATTTTTGTTGATTTCTCCCCTAAGAGTGAGCGTGTGTATGTGTGTGAATGCTTGTGTGTCCTGTCTGTCTGGTCAAGAAGGCTTGTAAAGGGGAGGGTGGGGGTTGCTGGGTATTGTTTCGGGTTGTTTGCATACAGTTGTGCTACTAAATGTGCCATCTTTATACTTTGTACTCTGTATGTTATTGGTTTAAAAAATGTTCAATAAATAAAGTTTGAAAAAAAAAAAAAGAACATTGTCGTTCCACTCTGTGTCCCATCCTCCACTTCTACAGAAAGCTTTGTCTAAAGTTTGACTCTGAAGTTTTTGTGTCATGCTGCCAACGGAAAAAACTAAATCATCTCACTCTGATAGAAGTGAGGTCTCCTGGACTGGTGAGGTCTGGTGGCTGGTCCAGCTTGTTTGTCTGTTTGTGGGCAGGATTACTTTAAGAGTTTTGGGGAGGTCTTACAGCCTTGGTGAAGTTATGTGGATTGCTCATATCTTTTCTTCCACCAAAAGATTTTGGTAAGCATCCAACACTGACCTGCAACCAGACCTGACAAAAAATACAAACATCCTCTAAAAATGGAAGGGTCTTGTGTGCGTCTCCCGACCTGTTTGGCTAAATGAAAGCTGTTTTGCGTAGTTTTCCTGATCAATGGGAAGTCAATCCCAGGTTAATGGCTCAGCCCTCCACTAATGAACAGAAGCCGTCCAGATCTCTGACCGCCGGCCGCAGCTGAATCCAGCAACATATTTCCTCTGACACAAAGTCGTTTCCCTGCCGCACTGCACCCCCGCCGGCCCGCTGACTGACAGCGTTACTCACTTGTCAATAGTAAAGATCCGGCGTGTGCACGCCGGCGCGCGTGCACGCAGGAGTCCATTTCCACTGAGGCAGACTCTATTCATACCTCCCCATTGATTCATTGATCCATTGATTTGCCTGCTAAAAGCTAATGATGTAAGTAAGTGACTCTTTCAATTTGCAAGGGGCGGCACACTGGAGGCATGCAGGCTTCATTCCAAAGAAAACAGCACATAGATTCTCAGCTGCACACTGGCACCGGGACAAGGTCAAAGGGAATATTGAAATATGTGGATTTTTGTCTTTTTCAAATTATATGCAGTATATATTTTCCCCTGGAGAGAATTTCTGCGTTTCACAGATGTCTCTCTCTTTCAAAACTTGACATTTTGTCATTCCGTGAGAAAGGAGGCGATGATTTTGAACTGATTAAACATCGGTGTTGCTCACCTGTGCCGTGTTATCCAGGATTTCTTTGAAAGCCTCATAGGAAATTTGATCTGCAGTTTGGTTTTGCAGCCAGGAGTTTAGAGACTTCAGAGAGTTCATCACCATGGGACGTCCTGGAAAGTACTGTAAAAAAAACAGAATAAAGGAAAGATTAGAAAACTTCTGCTAAATACAATGTACTCGCATTAAAAGGAGCTTGATAGAACTAGATAGAATTGTGCTTAAAACCCTTGAAAGCATTTCTACCTTTGGACCGCATTAGGAGTTAGACCTACTTCCTTTGCCATCTTAGTTTTTCGAAATAAATCTATTTCCCAAAATTCCACAGTTCTCGTTGCTTTGTCCTTTATTTACCACAAGTAAGATTAAAAATGCATCTTTCCGTCCAGAAATCCTCGTTACAACATCATTATATGTAAACGTTGTTTATAAGATACCAAAATGTTTCCAACAATGATGTCAACTAAGCTTATGTCCCACATAAGAGATGTGGTTTGAGCGTTTTCCTCCTCAGCGCCTCTAAAGAAAACGGAGTAAACGTGACAAAGGCAAAGCTTAAGCCTCCTCTTTTATGAAGATCCACCTTCTAAACCACTAACAAGCACTTAGGCACTCCCCACTCTGGCTTTCTCCCGTTGTATATTTACTCCCTGTCAAACTAGCATCCCCATGGCAACAACCACAGCTGCGAGGAAACACGATGCTGTAACTAGCGAAATGGTTAGAAGAGGAGGAGGAGGAAATCCAGCTGATGGGCGTCTGAGTCCGCTGATGACAGACGGGAGACACACACACACACAAACACACACACACACACACACACCAGCGCGTCTTTGCACAGGAAACCTACAATGACAGCTGATGTCTTGAGTATTTTGGCTGTAAGAAAGGATGGATTCAGCTAGGTGTGCTTTTCCGTCCTACAGTAAGCTTCCCTAAAGGGTTCCTTTAGGGGATTAGGCACTCGTCCAAAAACAGGCCACGTCCATGGTAACCTAAGTGTTCTTTTAAAAGAACTATTTGGTCTCTCACAGGGAACCTTAAAAACACTTATAGTTGTTGCCAGGCCACAATTTGATGATCTCACATCCAACATTCAGTCCGGGTTTCAGCTGGTTCTCTCACATGATCCTGGAGCTGCACCGTAACCCCGATAGTCCACCCCCGGTCACTGTCCAGAACTACCGGGGTCCAGTCCCAGAGGCAGCCCCACACAGGGTGTCTGGACTTTACCCTTCAGCTGCAGACTCATGTGTGAGCCGGTTAAATTTTTCTGTTCAACCTGTGGCCTAACACTCGAGTCATTTCCTGTGCAGAGGGATAGTGTTTTGTAGACGTAGCGTTCCAAAACTGGGGACTTTTAATGAAATATTGTGTCACAAATTTGCCAAATCTCCTTATCTCATTTAACAAAGCCTTAGCTGACATGATACGCAGGATCTTGATGACAGGACAGGGACATGTAGATGAAAAAGCATGAAAGAGAAACGGTGGCTTATGGGTTACAAGATATTACAGACAAAATGCTGGTGGAAACGCACAATAGCTGGGACATAAAGGGAACAAAGAGGCTGGTGGTGCCTGCTTCTCACTGGGGGCAGAGTGATATAATAGGTTTAGGTGTGGATCTATGGTCTGAACACCGACCAGTCAGAAAAGCTCATTAAACGGCCATATGACTTTAACCAGGAGAGAGAACGCAGGTGTTTTCCACTAATGGGCTCAAGTCAGCACCACTGAGCAACAGTTCAGCTCACTGTGTGCACAGGGTTTGCTAGAGACTTTTTAAAATGTCCCCAATAAGATGTTTACTTTTAGTTTGAACAAAAACGAATTCTGACGAGTACTCCTCTTATTTTTCTAGAAACACATTTCTGTATTCCACATCCCAGTCTGACTCCCTGGCTTTGGGGATTGATCCTAAACGATGCCAGGTAATGAGCTTTTCTCTGTTGGGGAAACAGCTTGGTGAACATACAGCGACTCAGTTCAGGACTGCAGAGAGACAATATTCCCGAAATAGTTCAATGATATGGTTATGAATCCTGTCCAGCCAAAGGAAACCGACAAGGCTCAATTAACCAGACTTCAAATGCCACAGCCAAACATTTAATTGTGATTTTAACATTTTCGGTGGAACGATTTTCTATTTCAAAAACATTACCAGAGCGCGTAATAAGCATTTAAGGCAGTGTACGTGATTATGTATGTATATAAACATGCTGGATATCCCCTCTGACTATCGATTTTCTCCTACTATTACTTTTAGCATTTCTACATCTCGAAATCTCCTCGTCCATATTTGTTCTATTCATCCCAAGAAACCTGACGGAACCCATACACACCCACACGCTGGGCCTCCTCTAACTGTGCACCCCCCCACCCCAGTTGGACCATGACAATCCCATTCGCCCTGGCAATATGTCATCCCTCATCCGATTAGTATCAGCAGCACTTGAGAAACTGCAGGCTTCTTGTGGCGAGGGTCCTGAGAGGGGGGCATCTGTTGGCTCCAGCGGGGCAGGGCAGGTCGAGCCCCCGGGGGGGAGAGCCAGGGATGATAATCTAACTATGGAGGACGGAGGGGTGGCACAATGGAGTCCAGCCCACATGAGCTAGAGCTGCTCCATCTCTAGAAAACATCCCAATATTGTAAACTACAGCCGGCCCTCTTCCCTAACAAGACACACTGATTGGAGACCAAAGGGGGGGCCGGTCGGCCCGGTGAGGGACGTGTGAACATGACGTACTTGGCCCTGGCGTGAGAAGGTGGAAGCCTGTCAGACCAAACCTCCCCCTCTTAAGTCTGGCTTTTTTCTCTCATTCCTCTGCCCCTTTGTCCCCCCACCCTCCCTGAGCCCAAGGGCTTCTTTCAAGAAAAGCAGGATAGAGGTGTAATCCTTAAAAACCTCGCTGTAATGCTCCTGATGCCTGCCCAGATCCACTTTTTTAATCCTCATATACATGTAGAGGATTCATAAATCCGGCTTCACTCTGACAAGACAGTAAATCTAGTATTATGACCGGGTCAAAAAAAAAAAAAAAAAGAAGAAAAATAGAAGGAGGGAGAGCGAATGAACAACCTCTATTGTGACATATATGGAAAGGAGAGGGTAGTACAGCAAAGACAAATACTGAAATCGAGGAATTAGGATTCATGGATGTAGCATGTTATTACAACATGTCATTTCAGAAAAATATTCAAATATGAATTTGTGCATGTTTAATATAAACAGGACACATGAAAGCTAAAAATAATCACTGGTGTAAAATCAGTAAACCGATTTCAGATTTCAGTCTGCTTGTCTTCCTGACCACACAAAGCCTTTCAAGTACAAGTTATAATCACATGACACACCTTTGTCTAAAGTCCCTTACAAACATAAGGATCCATATCCTGATCAGGTTCCGTTGGTTCTTCAGGGAAGCCAGACACAGCTACTGTAAACGTCCAGGAAATAAACCAGCATGGTTTTGACTTTTGTACTAATTTTAAGCAATTTTTCAAAGTGTTAACCCTTCAAAGTTAGGATTTTATTTTACTTTTTTAAATGTCTTTTATCATTTTTGTTTTTCTTGAGGCTTAATTAATGAACTTTGCATTTTAAGGATGTTGTTGGGTACAACATAGACCCATTAAGACATTTCAGATGATTACAAATGATTAGAATTGCTTTTCAAACTATGCTAAGAAAATAATGTGTAAGCTAAACACACACGCCTGCTTCACAAACACATTTCCTCACTCATGTTTGGATTCAGAAATGACTCATGATGAGTTTGCATGACGGAAGGAAACGATGATGTTGACACTGAGGTCAAGCCACGATGAGTCACTTTACATCTAAAAAGTTAAAGCCGCCGGGGTTTTCAGACCATGTTAATACTGAATATCAGGGAATAAGCGGTAACAATAATGGATGCATGGATATTTAAAATAGCAGGTTATTTGTTTAACTAGTTCAATGTTTATGGTTCTGTTTTCTGTTCTATTTTTAGTTGATTTTTTCTTAAATTTGTCATTTATTTTACTACTTTCTAAAAAGCACATGAGCTCTGCTTTTGTGATCTTAACAACATTTTCAATTGACTCATTTGAAGCTAGGAGGGGAACTTTAAAAAATAATAAACTTTTAAAGTTCTACACAATTCTTTGTCGTACTGCATGATGGATATTCTTGATTGTAGCTTATCAATACAATATGAATCCGTTTGTTCTTTTTTATCCAGCCGTCTGACCCTGTCTGTGCTAACAGGCCCCCCCCGGGGGTGCGGCGCTGTGCAGCGGCGGGTCGGTGGGACGTCAGGGAGGCCTGTCCGGCGTGGCGGTCAGCTGGAACAATGACAGCCTCCTCAGCAACACAAAGCCCCGCTGAGGGGGGGGGGGGGGGCGGGCTAAAAATACCACTGGGACTTGCTGCTATTGACTAAACAAACTGGAGCTAATGGGAGGCCACAGAGCTTTGCCCCCCCCCCCCACGCCCACCCACACACACACACACACGGACACACACACACACACGGACACACACCGGCGCGTTGCAACGCCTCCCTGGAGAGCGAGGAATAATCAGAGAGATTGGTGGCAGACTGGGCGGGGGGGGGGCGGCTGGTGCAGAGCCAGCGGAGGGTCAGGCCTCATCCTCTCAACATGTGTGCACCACTGGCACACTTTCCAGGGAACGGAAAGAGGAAAGGAGAGCAGGGTGGGCGGCCAGTAATGGAAAAAGGTGTAAGAAAGCAATTGGGGGTGTGCGAGATGACGTAAGATTAATAACAGAACTAGTATTTAATCCTGAGGAAAAGAGGGAATATCTGAAATCACAAGGAATGCAAAAAGACAGAAAATAGGAGTTTTGTTTGTTTGTTTGTTTGTTTGTTTTACATCCAATGTCCACAAAAGACAGAATTTTTTTTGCAAAAAAGAGAATTGTTATAATTGTGCGAAAACAAACCAGGCAGCTTGAGCAAGAGGGGGGGAGACTGCTGCCACATCCGTGAGGTTTACCACTAATCAGGATGTGGGTGGCAGCCACGCTTCAATCCCCCCGAGGGCCGGCGTCAAGAGGGTCAACAACACCCCAGAGCTCCTTTGAGCTTCCGTCTCCGTCAATGGCCTCCACTTGTGTTTGCAACAATGTGTACGAGTGTGTTTGTGTAAAGGCTCTAAAAAAAAAAAAACACATTTGACTAAACAAACCTGGTAAATCTGCAGAACTCTGGAGAGGACCCGAGGAAACAAAACGGCGTGTTATTAAGAGGAGAACTGGAGATAGGAGCTGGAATACATCAGCTGAGGTCAGAAACCTCCAATCTGCTGTCTCACCCTCCATCTAGTGGTGACCGGGGGCAACCGCACATCTGGGATCTGGACCGGTTCAGGGATCAACTGGGAGGTTTGGTGCAAGTTAAATGTTGCTTATTTCCTATTTTGATCATTTTTAAAGGAAATGGTTTATAACTGCAGGCCCCACATTCTGGTTGCATTAGACTTTGAGATCACAGGAAGGTATTTTCTGGGGAAAATATTCGTATGGAGAATAAAAAAAAAGGAAATAAAAAAAGGAGTGTAAAAAAGGAGATTGGCCTATAAAAATAGAACATCATATGTGTGTGTGTGTATATATATACATATTAATAAATATATACACACATCTTCCTATCGATTGATATATTGATAAATAGAGAGAGACAGATTAATATTCAGTTTTTGTAGTAAAAATTAATATGTAAATGAGTCACAACAGCTGAAAACAATAGCCATGCTTCGGAGTTGTTTGCTTGAACTAAAAAAAGATTTGACACATACATATACGGCTGCACTGCTACCTTTGCCAGGACAGAGATGTACTTCTTGAGGGAATTCAGAGCCTCCTCTTTAATGACCGGATGGCTGGCCAGCTCCAGGCGGAGGGAGTAGTGCAGGGTGGACTCCAGGTCGGCCATGTAAACTCTGGACCTGCACACAGGCACACGGTCGGTCATCCACAGAGCCAGCAGGTGA
>JABUIW010044179.1:0-14871 GCA_013363375.1 Menidia beryllina
CTAGAACATTTTCTTTGGGATGTGCGTAATATACAGGAAATGACAGCAAACATGATCACCAGCATCGAGCATCCAGGAGAAGCTCCGGCCGGTTCCCGTCTCCTCAGAGTCGCCGGGCTTTTGACCGGAGACATGAAACACCTCGGAGAGTGGGTCAGAAGTGAGTGACCCTTTAAAAAGACTTTTTGATAAGGAAAAAATTACCTGCAAATAATATGATATATATATGATAATATATTTTTGAGTGTCTGTGCTGTTCTAGTGACTGGTGGTGTAATCATGTAATAATTACTTATGACTAGATTTTGTATATCATTTTGTATATTGAAGTGGACATGTTAAGAGCAATTTGAAAGAAGAAATATAAAATATGATAAAAATAAATTTTTGTTTTATTTGATTCCTATTCAAGACACTTAAGATACGATAAGAATAAAATAAGAATAACTATAGTGTTACTATAGGCGGCTACAGATTTGTTTAACATTTTTGGTTGGTGGTGTGCCTCGAGATTTTTTGAATGAAAAAATGTACCTTGGCTCAACAAAAGGTTGAAAAACATTGCTTTAAACGACAGTCCAGACCCCCGGATGTTTTGAACCCCTGGGTGTCTGCCACAGGGCGTGTTGTATATTCGACTGATCCAAAGACGAAAAGGAGTCGGATGTATAGTTCAACTGAACTTTAGTGAATAATAATAAAGGGATGAACGAATTATACATTACAATACACAACAGAGTGTAGGTGATCGGCTAACATAGCTCTTTTTCTCGGTAAACTCCTCAATTCTCACTTCTTCGTCTAACCTCCAGTTCCTCTTGCACCTGTGCAAAGCATCATGGGATATTGAGTCCATTCTGTTAAACGACCACAAATAGTCAGTTTTGAACCAGATACTAACTATAAAATATCATGCATCTAGTTACCCGATATTAAATTATAATATCCCAAATAATAAGTCCAAAACAAATCCTGGTTAAACCCAAAACAAATTCTCAACAGGGCGTTCGGTGGGGGTCCGGCTGCTGGACGGCGTCCTCCGGGGGCTCGGCCAGGTTTTGTTCGCCAACAACCCGCTGAGCGGCCTCCTCATCCTGGGCGGGCTTCTGCTGCAGAACCCCTGGTGGGCCCTCAACAGCCTGCTGGGGGACGCCGTCTCCACCGGCTCCGCCCTCTTACTCCGACAAAACAGGCGAGTGTCACGTCTGGGGGAATGTCTGGTGTCTCGTCATGTCTTGATTACCTATTGTGCACACCTGGGGTTCCCCTCCCTCATGTGTTTAAATAGTCCTCGTTTCCCTTGTCCTGTGCCAGTGTGTTTGTGAGTTTTTCTTCACCCTTCGCCACGTCAGGTTTGATTTTTGTCACAGCCATGCCATAGCCTCGTTTACTTTATTGCCATAGCCATGTTTTTGTCACAGCCTTGCCACAGTTTTGTTAATCTTGATTTGATACTTTGCCATAGCCTTGTTTACCTTATTTGATACTTTGTGTTCATAGTCATGTTTAATCTTGATTTGATACTTTGTTCATAGTTTTGCCATAGCCATGTTTTTGCCACAGTCTTGATAATCATTATTTTGTTACTTTGTCATAGTCATCTCCGCGCCTGAGTCCTCCCTCAAAACCCATCACCATGACAACAGCTAGCCAGCTAGGTTTGCTTTAGCTAACGTTATCATACAGCTAGCCAGCTAGGTTAGCTTTAGCTAACGTTATCATACAGCTAGCCAGCTAGGTTTGCTTTAGCTAACGTTATCATACCCCTAGCCAGCTAGGTTAGCTTTAGCTAACGTTATCATACAGGTGTCACATCTGGGGGAATGTCTGGTGTCTCGTCATGTCATGATTACTAATTGTGTACACCTGGGGTTCCCCTCCCTCATGTGTTTAAATAGTCCTCGTTTCCCCTTGTCTTGTGCCAGTTCGTTTTCGTCCTTCTTGTTTCGTCTCTCGTCTTTCGTCTCCCCACGTCAGGTTTGATTTTTGCCATATCCATGTTTTTGCTACAGTCTTGTTAATCTTTATTTTGTTACTTTGTCATAGTCATAGTTTTGCCACAGCCGTGTTTTTGTACCGTGCCTTTTGTTACAATAAACCCTGTTTTTCCGTCATCTCCGCGCCTGAGTCGTCCCTCAAAACCCACCACCCTGACAGCGAGATAGCCTTTCCCCAACCTGAGCCGAAGCGTTGGGAAGAAAATAGAATAAAATAAAAACCGACTGGGCCCGTTTTGTCCCCAGGGAGGCGGTCTGGGCCGGCCTGTGCGGCTACAACGGAGCCCTGGTTGGGATGCTCATGGCTGTTTTCTCCACTAAAGGAGACTGGTTTTGGTGGCTTCTGGTGCCGAATGTCTTCATGTCTATGATGTGGTGAGTTATGGGATGATCGTCTTTAACCCTTTAAAGCCTGATCCAAGAAAAATGTGAAGAATATTGGATTTTTTTTTGTTTGAAGTCTTTCTTTGGCCCCTTAAAAAACATGAAGAAAAAAAAAGATGTTACTTTGATCAAATTAGCGTGCAATAACTCAAAAATATATTTTGGTGTAGTCTTCTATTGGCTGTTATCAGGTATATCTGAACAGGGGTTTGAGCAAAGCTTTTACCACTGAATGATGCAAAAAGTCTCAGATCCAAATGACTTCAGAAACCGTTTTTATCAAATATGATACATTTGGCATTATAGGGTTAAGTAGCTCAAGTGAAGGTGCAGTAGGAAAAACTGAGGTAGAACTTGGTGGAACAAAAGAGGATTTTATTGTCGTCCAGGTCCCAGTCAGAAGTGCAGATTGATGCATCGAGTCTGGAGAGGTCTTACACCAGGCTCTTTCTATCCAGGCTTTAGCCAGAATATATTTTATCCATATCTTGAACATCCTCCCTACACTCTACTTTAGCAATGTGTTTTCCCAGGTGTTTATGATCTATGACCAGAACACTATGTGCTTAATTTTGAGCTTCAGACATTACATTAGTGTTAGCCCGATTCTTTAGTTGGAAGCCTGAGAATAAACAAGAGCAGATCAAGAGTACAAATATGACATTTATTGGTCACAAGCAGAGCAAATCAGTACTGGGCTCTCACAGACAAAAGTTCCCGGAGGATCTCGGTTAGCAAAGAGCCTCCGGGTCCGATGGACAGTTTTCCACTGGGCCTCCAACAGGAGGACGGCTGGACGTAACCGAGTGTTATTGGCCAGTTAGCTCTGACAGGAACAGGCCAGGTCCTAATTCATGCAGGTTTTGGTGGAATGTGATAAGAAAGTGTGAATATTTACCTTAAAGACGAGTATCTACTGTAACAGAGAGAGGAGGAGGAGGAGGCACAGCCAGAGAGTTTAACCCAAAAGTATCATTATAAAGGGAATAATAATAAATCTAAAAAGGAATAAGACAATCAGTCATTTATATGGATTCAGTTATAACATACTGTGCTAAAGTGAGTAATTATAGCCCGATTCTAACATTAGTTTGTCTCAGATGCGTGCTGTTTGTTCACATGTGGGATAAAAAAGGCAGGATTAAAGCGTCCTGGTGCCTCCGACATGTTTGCACCCAGTCTGGACTCTATCTCTTCCTTCTGTTTGCTCTTTTGCAGTGGCAGGACCTAAACTGTGGAACTCTCTGCCCACTGAGTTACGTTCATTTACTGACCTGCCACTGTTCAAAGCTCAACTTAAAACGTATTTGTTCAGGATGGTTTTTTGCACGTAAAATCTCCTTATACTGGGTTCCGTCACCAATGTGTTTGTCTTTGTATATTTCGATAGTTTGATCTGTTTTTATTCTGTAAAGCACTTTGGTCAGCTCCGGTTGTTGTAAAGTGCTATATAAATAAATATTGATTGATTGATTCTGTTCACAGCCCGGTGGTGTCCAGCGCTCTGTCCTCGGTGGCCGGTAAATGGGAACTCCCCGTCTTCACCCTTCCCTTCAACATCCTGATATGTCTGCATGTTGCCGCCACAGGCGCCGGTCACCCGTACTTCCCACAGGTAAAGCGAGACCCAACACCCCCCCCCCCCCAGCAGACGCATCTAAAGCCTAAACCTCCAACTTCCAGGTGGACATCCGGCCCAAAACCCACCTGAATGACTCGAAGGGAGCGTTTGACGTCCTTCAGGTGAGCCTTTTTGGACGTTTTCTCGTTAATTACTCCTGTCAAAATGGGACTCAAGCCAGGACTCAGATCCAGAGATCTTTATGAAAAAATCTTTAATTTAAATATAGGCGCGCTCGCTGGGAGTGGAAAGGCAAAGTAAAAAATAACAACCACTCTTCAAAACGAGGAAAAGACAAAGCTATGAACAAAGCTATCAAATAATAATCACTCTGGAAAGAAAAAGCCTAAGGCTATAAAGTTCAAATAAAGAGGCTAAAAAAACGAGGAAGCCAAAGGCTATAACTGTAAAAATATATAGTCAAGGAAGGGTTCAAAACAAGGTTTGGCTCGAGGACAAGGTTCACGCTCAGTCTGTCACGACTGGACAGATGTAAGTCTGTCTGGCTGCAGACTGCAGGAAGCCAAGGATGGATATCCAACTCCGTCCACATCCAAGTCGGCCATTTTGATGAGGTCACCAATAGGAAAATCCCAGGCAAGAAAATCCTAATTGCTTCAGGGCAATATAGACATTAATTTAAGAATAGTGAAATTAAACTTGCAAACACTGAATTAAACTCTATCCATAATATTATGTTAAAATAGTGGATGTTAAATAGGTTTGTACAATAAGTCCAAACAAGTCTAACCAAAAAATATTTATTTCTCACAATTATGAAGGGTGGAGGGATAGGGTCAGGGTTAGGGATAGGGTCAGGGTTGGGGTTAGGGTCACGGTTAGGGTTAGGGTCAGCATTATGTTTGGGTTTAGGATCAGGGTTAGGGTTAGGACATCATTTGTCTTTCGATTTCGTACAGACAGTAAAGTTTCATTTCCACCTCAGAAAGCTGCTAGTCACATGACCTAATCAAAATGGCCGACTTAGATGTGGGAGGAGGCTCCTACAGGCTCCTATAGACTTCAGCCAGAGGCTGCTCGACAGATGACACACAGGGGGAGTACAAGTGGCCTGAATCAAGGGGGATGTACCTTTCAAAATAAAACAGGAAATGACTAAACAACCATGGAGACAGGACAAACTACAAAACATTCCCCATTCCGGCTCTGTCTGCAGCTCTTCCTGTCGGTGCCGGTGGGCGTGGGCCAGGTGTTCGGGTGCGACGGCCCCTGGACGGCGGGCCTCGTGCTGCTCGCCCTGCTGCTCTGCTCGCCGGCCATCTTTTTCCACGCCGTTCTGGGCTCCGCCGCCGGCGTGTGTGTCGGTAAAATCGCCTTTTCCTCAGCGTTCTGCAGGTTGCTCCGCTCTGCTTTGCTCGGTTTGGGTTAATATTAACATTATTAACCCGTAACCCTTTAAAGCCTGATCCAAGAATAAAACAAAACAGAAAATTACTTTTTTTTGGTTTGAAGTCTTTATTTGGCCTTTTAACAAAATATGTAAAAAGAAAAAACAGAAATACATTTTTTAATATTAATAATTTATTACTATGCGATAAGTCAAGATTATTTTTTGTGTAGTCTTCTGCCCCCTGTTATCAGGTGTATCTGATTGCGTACAATAGGATTTTGAGCAAAGTTTTTACCATTAAATTAAGCAAAAGGTGTCAAAGGCAAAACATTTCAGAAACTGTATGAATCAAATATGATACATTTGGCATTACAGGGTTAAAAACACAATGCAGGAGAACACAGACTCAGAGAAGTTACTCTTTAGACTTTACAATCTCCACCATACTCTGACCAGATTCTGCTGCCTCCTCTCTTTTTATTAAGGAAAGTTCCCTACGTTACATGGACGGTCAGCCTCTAAGGGATGAGATCACACAGGCTGCACGTAGGTGTAGCTTAATGTTACATTGTATCCAACATTATATCCAAGCTCCTTATCATGGTACAGTCAGGCACCTCAATGGGTGAGAACCCATTGTCACTTGACATCCTGGCTCTCACTGAGACCATTCACAGCCCTGATTGCTCTGATTGTTTCGCTATTGGCCCACCGAGACTACTAGACAACTGGTTTCACCCACGGATGGGTTCGGTCACTTACACAACAGCAAACAAGATTTTAGAGAAAGAAGCTAGAAAAAACTTACACTTGCGGACACACACGCTTGCTCTGTCTGTTCCCTTCCCTAGTGTTTGTGTGCCGCAGTGGGTTTTTAAAGAACCGAGGATCTTGGCCTTCTCACGCTTCTGCTCTCAGGTGCTGTTTTGCTGTAGACGCTGCACCTGGTTATTCAAATCTGCTTACACAAGCACTTTGGTTATTCATTCCCACACAATGAAAGTTTATAACCCTGTAATGCCAAATGTATCATATTTGATACACACGGTTTCTGAAATGTTGTGCGTCTGACACATTTTGCATAATTTAATGGTAAAAACTTTGCTCAAAATCCTATTGTACGCAATCAGATACACCTGATAACAGGGGGCAGAAGACTACACAAAAAATAATCTTGACTTATTGCATAGTAATAAATTAATAATATTAAAAATGTATTTCTGATTTTTATTTTTACATATTTTGTTAAAAGGCCAAATAAGGAATTCAAACCAAAAATAAGTCATTTTCTGTTTTGTTTTATTCTTGGATCGGGCTTTAAAGGGATAATGTTCTGATTGAAAGTCCATAATGTTCTGATAACAAGAGGTTTAAATTGATAGATACGAAAAGAACATGGAGTACAGGCATCCTCCGTTTTATATGATAACCCAGTGTTTTTCAACCTTTTTTGAGCCAAGGTACATTTTTTCATTGAAAAAATCACGAGGCACACCACCAACCAAAAATGTCAAACAAATCTGTAGCCGCCTATAGTAACACTATAGTTATTCTTATTTTATTCTTGTCTTATCTTAAGTGTCTTGAATAGGAATCAAATAAACACAAAAATGTATTTTTATCATATTTTATATTTCTTCTTTCAAATTGCACTTAACATGTCCACTTCGATATACAAAATTATATACAAAGTCTAGTCATAAGGAGTTATTACATTATTACGCCACCAGTCAGTAGTACAGCACAGACACTCAAAAATGGCATATTATTTGCAGATAATTAATTCCTTATCAAAAAATCTTTTTAGACCAATTAGGTGAAATAGGATGATTTTCTACGGCACACCTGACCATCACTAGTGTGCCGAGGCACAGTGGTTGAAAAACACTGAGATAACCTACGTACAGTGGTTCCAACGCTGTGCCCTGTGGAACACCGCCCAGGTGTGGCCCTGGCGGCCCCCCAGGGGGAGATCTACTCGGGTCTGTGGGGGTACAACAGCGCCCTGTCCTGCATCGCCATCGGAGGGGTGTTCTACGGCCTGACCTGGCAGTCCCACGTGCTCGCGCTGGCCTGTGGTGAGTCCGGGCCCACTGAGGGAGGAGTCTGTAGGAGCCTCGGTTGGATGTCCGACTCCTCCCACAACCAAGTCGGCCATTTTGATTAGGTCATGTGACTAGCAGCTTTCTGAGGTGGAAACGAAACTTTACTGTCTATACGAAATCGGAAGACAAACGATTTCCTGACCCTGACCCTAACCCTGACCTTAACCCTAACCCTGTCCGTAAACTTAACCCTAACCATAACCCTAACCCTGACTTTAACCCTGACCATAACCCTGACCCTACACCTAACCCTAAACCTAACCCTAACCCTGACCCTAACACTGACCCTAAACTTAACCCTAACCTTGACCCTAAACCTAAACCTAACCCTGACCCTAACCCTAACCCTAACCCTGATCCTAACCCCGACCCTAACCCTAACCCAAACCCTGACCATAACCCTAACCGTGACCCTACCCTTAACCCTAACCCTGACCCTGACCCTAACCCTAACCCTGACTTTAACCCTAACCCTAACCCTCCACCCTTCATAATTGTGAGAAATAAATATTTTTTGGTTAAACGTGTTTGGACTTATTGTACAAACCTATTTAACATCCACTATTTTAACATAATATTATGTAAAGAGTTTAATTCATTGTTTGCAAGATTCATTTCACTATTTTTATTTTAAATTAATGCCTATATTGCCATGAAGCAGTTATGATAATGCATGTTTATTGCAACATTTTTGTATTTGGGAAATTATCTTAATGGCTACTGTCACGTCAACGAGGTTATAAAAGAAAAACATTGCCGAAACAATTGCCTGGGATCTTCCTATTGGTGACCTAATCAAAATGGCCGACTTGGATGCGGGGGGAGTTGGATCTCCATCCTTGGCTTCCTACAGTCTGCAGTGAGGCGTAAACGTCTCCTCTCCTGTTCCTTTTCCAGCCCTTTTCTGCGCGTACCTGACCTCAGCAACATCCAAACTGATGTCTGTGGTGAGTCTGGAACCTTCTGGGGTCATTAACCCCATAATGCCAAATGTATCATATTTGATACATAAGGTTTCTGAAATGTTTTGCGTCTGACACCTTTTGCATAATTTAACTAATTGACTGCCAGCCATTTTCAGAACAGAGAGTCGCTCACTGCCAGAGTTTTTTGAGCATTTTTAATGATTTTTCAAGAGCCACAGAATAGTTTGTGCTATGACTATGTAAACACCGAACACACCAACAGAAAGAGTAGACTCTCTTCTTTCATCAGGAAAAATAATTTGTTTTCTACCTTATTCCGTTCTTCCTCGACTTGCGTTTAACCGGCGACATGTTCTCTCATAGCGAACCGTTACCTTTTTCTTATTTGGCTACAGTCTATGCTCATCTCCCATCAAAAGTGGCACTGCCCCCTACAGGGTCAATTTGTTACTACATACTCTGTCTAGAAGCCTGATATTTACGGACAAGCTTTAGCAGATCGTCCCCCAGCCACTCTCGTTGAAAAACATAAAAGACGTCTATAGACGTCTTTGGCAGCCAATGAGTTAATGGTAAAACTTTGCTCAAAATCCTATTGTACACAATCAGATACACCTGATAACAGGGGGCAGAAGACTACACAAAAAATAATCTTGACTTATCGCATAGTTATAAATTAGTAATATTAAAAATGTATTTCTGTTTTTTCTGTTTACATATTTTGTTAAAAGGCCAAATAAGGAATTCAAACCAAAAAAAAGTCATTTTCTGTTTTGTTTAGCTTTTTGATCGGGCTTTAAAGGGTTAAAGGTCTCTTTGCCCCCCCCCCAGTTCGGATTACCAGCCTGTACGTGGCCTTTCTGCCTGTCCACTCTCGTCTTCCTGCTCCTCTCCCCGGAGAACCCCGCCCTCCTCAGGGTTCCCCTGGGCGCCGTTTCTTACCCGGAGGAGAACCGTCGCTACCTGAAACGGGCTTCGGCCCCCGGAAAAGCTCCACCGGGGGCCGAGGGGCCAAACGTCCAGCAGGGGGAGGGGAACCAGGAACCCGTCTGAGGAATCTACGGCCCTGGTGGTTCTGTGAGACTCTTATGGTGAATACAGGACTGTCTCAGAAAATTAGAATATTGTGATAAAGTTCTTTATTTTCTGTAAAGCAATTAAAAATCATGTAATGTCATACATTCTGGATTCATAAAAAAACAAACGAAATGTCGCTATCGCATATCGCTGATTATGGCTTACAGCTTAAGAAACCCAAATATCCTCAAAATATCTCAAAATATTAGAATATCGGATTTTTGAGTTTTCTTCAGCTATACGCCATAATCAGCTATATTAAAACAATAAAAGGCTTGCGATATTTCAGTTGATTTGTAACTTTATCACCATATTCTAATTTTCTGAGACAGTCCTGTATATCGTGGCCAAACATGAAAAAAAAAGTTTTTCTGTTGCATTATCAGGTTAGGACCATAAAAAAAGGAGCTTTGTACCCAGCAGGAGTTGAGATGCACTGTTTGCTTCTGTGAGACTCTTATAGTGAACATATATAAATTATATATATATAGTGAACATGTCATGGCCACGGCCTATTATTCTGTTGCATTACCAGGTTAGCTATATCAAAAGAGGAGCTTTCTACCCAGCAGGAGTTGAGGTGTTTTTTTATTTTGCAGTATTTCTTTTTCTCTGCAGAGGGCAGCACGCTTCCAGGAAAACCACAGAGCTTCTAAATCAGGGGTGTCAGAATCCAGTCCTCGAGGGCCGCTGTCCTGCAGGTTTTAGACATTTTCCTGCTTCTGCACACTTGATCATTATTATAATTAGATCTCCTCTGGACATTGTTGGGCTTTGCACCTGTCTAACGGCCCTTTGATGTGAATCAGGTGTGTTGAAAAAGGGTTTCCTCTAAAACCTGCAGGACAGCGGCCTTTGAGGACTGGATTCTGACACCCCTGTTCTAAATCTTACAGCTCAGGGAGATGCAGAGTATATTTACATGTATGTTTATATATATATTCATATGTATATTAATATGTATCCAGGCTGTAATCATTGCATGTTTTATTTAACCTATAATGCCAAATGTGTCATATTTGATTCATACGGTTTCTGAAGTCTTTTGGATCTGAGATTTTTTGCATCATTCAGTGGTAAAAGCTTTGCTCAAACCCCTGTTGTACACATTCAGATATACCTGATAACAGCCAGTAGAAGACTACACCAAAATACATTTTTGACTTATTGCACGGTAAATTGATCAAATAATTTCTTTTTTTTTCATATGTTGTTGAGGGGCCAAAGAAAGACTTCAGACTAAAAAAATCCAATATTCTACCTATTTTTCTGGGATCAGGCTTTAAAGGGTTAATTTAGAATTTACTGTCTAGTATTCCGGTGCTTTTTAGTACTTTTATCCCCTAGTAATGTTGATCTGGCAGTTGTTTTTAATTCAGTATTTAGTGTCTATTATTCTTCCTATTCTTCTTGCATCAGGCTTTAAAGGGTTAAAGATTTCATTTTAGAAATAAACCATTTTTTCTAATCTGCTGCAGTACGGGAAAAGTGATAAAAAGGCTGGAAGGAGCCGTGAGCAGACTAAGTGTTTCATCACTGCAGACACTGAACTCTAGTGGAGATCTTACAAAGTGCTCCCCCAGCTAGAAACCTGTTTCCCTGCCAGGAATAATCCATCACCGCCTTTCTGCTGCCCGCCCCCTCCTTTCTTTCCATCTTTTCTCTCAATTCCAGCAGCTGTGTGAACCTTCGACTGCTTACCAGCGTTTTATTCCCTTCTTTTTTTTGTTAAAACCCCTATCAGACATCTTCTTCCAGCATCTCCCGTCCCTCCATCTTATCGTCTCTCTTTCCGGTGTCTGATTCTGTGTCTGGGTTTCTATTCGTGTTGCCATCTGCCTTTTAGTCTGAGCCTCTAACTCCCCAGAGCTCAGACTGAGGGGTCTGGTCACACGCTCAGACATGCGTGGGAGGCGAGATACATCAGAAAGGGGGGGGGTGCGAGACGAGAGAAGGGCGGCGAGATCAGATGGAGAACATCTCACGTCTAGGCCTGGTTGGGAACACGGCGTGTTGCTTCTCTCAGTCCGTCTGTGACCACAGAACCTTTTCTATATTAAACTGTCTGCTTCTTCAACTATTTATTTTATTATTTTTTTTTCTCCCCTTGTTAGGTTCAAAACACTCACGATTCGTCAAAAGTGCAAAACGCGAATGAACGAAACACAGACTCTGAACTTTAAGCTTTTTGCAAAGAGGGAAGAGCTCTACAGCACTGCATCCGAAACACTCTTCCACTTTTTATTAGACTGAAAAACAAGGCATGATACCAAAGGCATATCTTATCTTTGGACATTTTTGTAGAAAAGAGTGTCATATCTCGCATCCTCAGTGGAACCCTGTTGTCCTTTTTTGATGTACGTCCTAAAAACTTATGACCTCCCGTGAAGTTAGAAAAGAGTAAATGGAAAAATCATGCACATTGCTTGTTAAAGGTTAGCAGGTAAAAAGATTTACAGCATTTAAAGGTAAAGGCATTTTTACATACAGTTTTATATGACTTTATCACCCCTCTTGTCCTGTTCAGCATTATGGCAGCATACATACCGTGACATGCTGAACACATTTGCTTTCCCAAAGGGAGGCTTTGTTAGTAAGAAGGCCCCTTGATTACCCAAAAACTGTTTTATTTATTAACCCTATAATGCCAAATGTATCATATTTGATACGGTTTCTGAAGTCTTTTGACTCTGAGACTTTTTGCATCATTCAGTGGTAAAAGCTTTGCTCAAACCCCTGTTGTACACATTCAGATATACCTGATAACAGCCAGTAGAAGACTACCCAAAAATACATTTTTGACTTTTTGCACGCTAATTTGATCAAAATAGTATCTGTTTTTTTTCTTCATATGTTGTTGAGGGGCCAAAGAACGATTTCAGACTAAAAAAATCCAATATTCTTCCTATTTGTCTTGGATCAGGCTTTAAAAGGTTAAACCTTTTATTTTATTATTATTTTTCCCCCCTCTTGTCCTGTTCAGCATTATGGCAGCATACCGTGATATGCTGAACACATTAGCTTTCCCAAAGGGAGGCTTTGTTGGTGAGAAGCCCCCCATTGATTACCCAAAAACTGCTTAATTTATTCATTTTTATTAGCTAAATTTCATGTGTCCAATAAGGCCGAACCTGACAGAGGGAAGAAAGAAGAGCGTGGGAAAGGAGAAAGATCCTTTAGACAGAAAGAGAAAGAGAGAGGGGAGTTCGAAGACCAGGGCTATATGGGTATATTCTACTTTGTTTATGTATTTAGCAGACACTTTTATCCAAAGCGACTTACAAAGTAGACACAATTTTACATAAATCATCACTATGACTTTAAGTGCTCTGGAGGAAAATCCCCAATCAGAATCAGTGGTGGCAGCAAGAGAGAGAGAAAGAAGCTCAGAAAGAGGAGTAGAGGGTCCAGAGGTCTGGGAAAGAGTCAGGATAAGAGATGCTCTTTGAAGAGGGGGTCTTTAAGAGTTTCCTAAAGAAAGACAGGGACGCTTCTGTTCTTGTAGCTCGGTAGGTGGTTCCACCATCTTGGAACGACACACGCAAACAGTCTGGATCGTCTTAAGCGTGGTGTAGACTGAATACATAGACAGAAAAAGAAGAAATAAAAAAAATAAAGACAACAAAACCATGCAACCAGAAGCTATCTCTGTAAAAAAGAAACTGTTCCTTGTGGAGAACCTATAGGAGATTAGAACAGAAGCTAGAGGAAGACGAAGGAACAAATAAGAAACAAAATAACAACACTGGTAGCAGGAATATTAATGCTTCCTAACCCTGTAATGCAAAATGTATCATATCTGATACACACGGTTTCTGAAATGTTTTGCGTCTGACACCTTTTGCGTAATTTAATGGTAAAAACTTTGCTCAAAATCCTAATTTACACAATGAGATACACCTGATAGCAGGGGGCAGAAAACTACACAAAAAATAATCTTGACTTATCGCATAGTAATAAATTATTAATATTAAAAATGTATTTCTGTTTTTTATTTTTATATATTTTGTTACAAGGGCAAATAAAGAATTCAAACCAAAAAAAAGTAAATTTCTGTGTTGTTATATACTTGGATCAGGCTTTAAAGGGTTAAATTCTGAAGACTTTAACCCCCCCAGCATGAAAAAAGAAGCTCAGGCTGTGATGTTTCTTGTTTCTTGGTGGGTGAAAGTGGCCTTTTCTCGCCGAGTCGACTCATCTGCTGCCCTTTGAAGGGCAGGAGAGGTGCGGGCTGTGGGCCGGTGTGAGATTAGCTCGGTGTCGCCTCCCCTGTGCCGCTGTTGTGCGCTCGCAGCCGTGTGAGTCACTGTCTTCACTCTTCGGTCCCCTGCCGGCACCCCCCCCCCCCCCCCCCCCCCCCCCCCCCCCCCCCCCTCCCGCTGCCCCCCCGAAACCCAATCGGGAGGGAGGAGGAGGCCTGCAAGGGACGAAGCCTCAGCAGCCCACGGCCAGCTAAAAAGGCCCAGTTCTGCAGAAAGACAGGGAGGAAAATGTTGGAATTTGGCTAAAATTACTCATTTTAGCATTGTATGCTATAACATAATCTATGTTAATTACTGATTGTTTTATTCTTTTTATAACTTTACTTTTTGTTAAAGTCTCTGGCTGTGTCCACAGACTCTCTTTCTCTCTTTTTCTTTCTCTGTTGCATCATATCCACCTTTAGGTCAACAAAAATACACACCATTTGTTACCACATTCCTGTCATCTGCATGAATTAGGACCTGGCCTGTTCATGTCCAGAGGTAACTAGCCAATAGGATTTCACAAAGATGAATCACGACACGATTACAGTGAATTTTTCATCAACTGCTTGTAAAATGTGCCAATTAAATCTATAAAAGTGTCAGAATTTGGCTATAATTACTCACTTTAGCATAGTATGCTATCACATGATCTATGTCAATTACTGATCGTCTATATTTTTGTGTTAAAGTCTCTGGCTGTGTCCACAGACTCTCCTTTTCTCTCTTTTCCTCTCTCTGTTGCATTAGATCCACTTTTAGGTCAACACACACACACACACCATTTGTTACCACATTCCTGTCATCTGCATGAATTAGGACCTGGCCTGTTCCTGCCCAGAGGTAACTGGCCAATAGGACTTGGTTATGTCCAGTCCTCCTTTGAGGAGGCGGATCGAGCCCAGGAGATAATGCCCATCACCCAGATCTCAGGGCTCTTTGCCCACTGAGACCCAGAGAGAGGTTTTTGTCTGTTAGAGCCCAGCTGATACACTTAACTGTGTCCAATAAATGTCATTTTTTATACTTTTGATCCACTCTTGTTTATTCTCACGTTTCCAACTAAAGAATCGGTCTAACAAAAAGCACAGATGATTCAAAGATAATCACAACAAGCTCCACATATGTAAGAGAACCTGTTAAATGCTGAATTTCTTTCTTAAAAA
>JABUIW010044181.1:0-15664 GCA_013363375.1 Menidia beryllina
AAACGGGCTGCACACGTCTCTCTGCAGCCTTGTTCCGGCCACAGCTTTTTATATCTGCATCTGCCCCAGAGAAAGAGTCCGATTGCTGCTTTTAGTAGGCCTGAAAAAGTCTGCACAGCAGATGCATCTTTAACTGAAACCCTGAAACAAACAGCTAGTTAACAACCAGCCCGGCTAACAGGGACTGATAAAGGATTCATCAGCCCTGCCTCTATGATATCAGCAGAGATGGAACCACTGCACCCACTCATTCTGACGTTATCTTTCAGGAAGGAAGGACTCGTAAAGAACTTTACAACATGCCTGCCTTTTACTATCACTGTCAGAATCGTCAAATAGGACACAACTGGAAATGCACAACAATACCTCTTTCTTATGTTCAATGTATGTATGTCTGCTGTTGCACACTCTTTATATGTCTGTATGGTATTGTATATGTACTCTAGATGTAATGTATGTGTACTGTCTTTGTCTAACTGTCTATGTCCACACCTAAAGTCCATGTCTATGTCTGCATGGGAAAGTACGAAACGCAATTTCAATTCTTTTTATGACCAGCGCATGTAAAGAAATTGACAATAAAGCCTACTTGACTTGGCTTGGCTAGCTGTGGTCACGTGACCGGCCCCCGAGGGGCTTTAAAAGAGGCTTCAGGCAGCAGTAGTTTGCACTCCTGATTGGAAACTTGGTGCCTAAATTTCTGACCCCAAACGTGGGTGCTTTAGGCCAGAGTAAGGCAGTAAATCCCGTTGAGGGGGGGGGCAGACCCACCTGATGTCGTCCTTCTCGTGGTAGATGTTGTTCTGGAAGCTGGACATGCGCAGGAGGTCGCTGCCTTTGGGATGGCGCCAGCACCACCGCTGCACACAGCAGAGTCACGCTCTCATCACACGCTCCACACAAACTGCATCTGCTCTGATGTTGGGGTTTGACCAGTAGGAAGCTAAGAGGTCATTCCAGCATGATAATAACTTCAATTTCTGCCTTATCTGCTACATTTTCCCCAGAAAGCATAAAAAACGTTTAAGGTTAAAATGTAGTTTCTAAAACAAAAAAGCATTAGCCGATATTTGCAAAAAACTGCAGATCGGCCGGCAGGAGAAAATGCAGATCCAGATTCCAGATCCAGTTTTTTTAAAAGTCCCATCCCACACGAGCGTTAGCATTAGCATTAGCATCTGTAACCTACAGGTCTGTGTCCTAACCATTAAGTTGTTATCAGTGTAAATCCCTGTTCAAAATTAGTCTGACAACTAAGTAAGTAGATAAATAACTTTAAACTTCAACACAGGCTCTGACAGGCCGGGATCGGATCAGGATTGGATCGGAAGTGAAAAAATCTAGATCGGGACATCCCTACTAGAGTTTTAAATATCCCACTTCACCACCACATTACAGGCTTTTTCTGTGGATTACAGCAAAAATAACAGATGAGTTCCTGTTTCCTGAAATTGAGTGGTAGTACTTTAAACTAAATCGGTCCCTCTGGAACTCACGGGGATGCGTCCTTCATGGAAGTGGGCGAAGCTTTTCTTCAGCTCCGTGTCCAGAACCTTCTGTGGGACGACGATGAACCTGGACAGGCTGAGATAGAAACCAGAGAGGGGGGGGGGGGGGTTTAACTGGCAGACCGGAGGGAAAACAAATGGCTGGCGGGTTTTACTGAGCCACTGGAGGCTTCACCTGGTGGACATCTCGAAGCGGTCGTTGACGGAGCTGACCCTCCAGCTGCCGGCTCCGCACCTCTCCAGCTCCTGCTCCAAGTCTGAGGCCGACTCGAACCAGTTCATGTGGGCGTCTCGGCGACGGTTGCTAAGGAACTGCTTCATTTCTGGGGGAGGAAAGAGATTCGGTTTTGCTTCTTCAAACTTGTGACCCTCTGAGGGGGAGGTGCGTCACAGGAAGCTTAACGTTGGTGTTTTTATCTGAAGACAATATTCTACTTTCCCAATTGTGACCAGCCTTATCCTCTAACTGCTCTCAATAAAAAAATCAAGGCCCATCCTGATCACCAGAATCAGACTCTGATTAGCCGAAAATGGGTCTGGATTGAGTCCATCTCCTTCTTTTCCTTTCCCAAAGTCACTGAGATGCTTCGGTAGGCCGAGGACGCAGATGGCTGCCCACAGAGGACACACTTGACCCCCGGGGCAGAGTTGAACTGTAGGTCATCTAACGACTTGTTTCAGTTTGGGGGGGGCTTGCATTATTTATCCGGCCATCTACGGGCTGGCCAGCCTAGCGTAGCTTTAACATAGCCCGACATATCGGCTCGTGTTTCCATATGTGGTGGAAGTGAGCGGCTGCTCAGAGCTGAGAGGGACTGAAGGAGCTTTTCTCATCTGATTTTAGCAAAACAACTCAAGCAAACATATGAAAAATTCTCAGTGTCACTAGGGATCTCAATTATACATTAAAGCTGTGGGGTTTTGCCTTTAGAATGCAACGATCTATAACTTTAATCATATGCACATTCTAACAGTGAAAGACAGAATCCCAAAGAAAATTCCAGAAAATCACATCATATGAATTTATAAAAATTGATAACCCTCTGATGAAGAAAAATAAGCATTCTTTGTAAGTGGGCAAACCTGCAAAATCAGCAAGGGGTCACATACTTATTTCCCCCACTGTACATAGAAAATCACCAGAACACTAAAATTAGACTGTAGTGCTCATGTTCCAGTTGGCTGCATTATTAATGCGCTCAATAACTGATCAGAAGCAGCCGTTATTGATGGGATCCATCTCAGGCGTGTCCCTGAAGGAGAGACACTCGGTGAGAGCAGACGGATCCTGTCCTGGTGCCAGGAAGGCCCCGAGTGCCTGCAGACATTAAACCACTCACCCACACTCCCCAGAGCGGCGTTCTGGAAAGATGAAACTGACCCCGGTTTCAGAGGCTGGTAGGTCTTGGCGATGGTGTATGTCATCTGAGGAGGGAAACCACAGTCAGTCCATCTACATGACAAAGGTCACCGGCTTTAAAAAGGGAGGTCCTGCGCCGTCAGGCCAGCGGTGTGCGGCACAGATCAGCCTCAGAGGGCTGATGTCCGGTAACCAGAGAGCAGGGTTCCAAATTCGTGGGAATCTGGTGTTAGCCGGCAGGGCTAACAGCTCTGAAAAGTTGTTGGCTGTGACCAAAAGCAGCCCGATTGGTCCTATTTGGTCATGTGGGCTCCAGCAGACTAAATCTGAATATTTAATATAATAATGATAATTGTGATATACTATCATTAAAAACGTTTTCAGCTCCTCTCGCTTGGCGGCGCAACCACGTCATGCCTCCAACGATTTCATAAAGGAGGAAGGGAGGAAGGAGGCAGGGAGGAAGGAAGAAGGAGGCAAGAAGGAGGCAGGTAGGAGGGAGGGAGGAAGGAAGGAAGGAAGGAAGGAGGCAGGAAGGAAAGTAGGAGGGAGGAAGGAAAAAAGAAGGAGGGATGAAGGAGGCAGTTAGGAGATTTTTTTTAATTTTTTTTTTTTAAAGATTTTTTGGCTCTAGTGGCCTTTAATGACAGTAGCTTGACAGGAAAGGGGGCAGAGATAGAGAGGGGGAGACCTGCGGGAAAGGGCCGTGGTCCGGATTCGAACCCAGGCCGCCCGCTTACGAGCAGAGGCTCTGTATATGGGCCGCCCGCTCTAACCATTAGGCTACGCTGCGGCCCGCAGGAAGGAGATTTAATAGAAATTATGATAAACTGCAAGATAACATGGAGGACGATGGATTTCAAACGAAAACTTTTGTTCTTTTATTAGTTGATTCCCTGTTTATTTTGCATGTAATTGATATAAAAACTCAATCTGACAAACCCGTCCGACCCCATGGAGCTAACAGCTTTAGATTTTCTCACAACCTAACAATAAAGCACGCCGGGCGCCCAGTCAATCGGTCATTTCGAACCCGGCAGAGACCCACACAAATAAGCACAACGCATACAAACTGGTACAGAAATATTGCGCAGCGTGCCTGTTTTTAAATCCAGAAAATGCTTCCAGAGCAGCCTGAAGCGGCTGGACTAAGGCGTCCGTGTGCACGCACCTCTATGACCTGAGCGTCGGGGGTGAGGCGGTCGAACAGGAAGCAGACGACTCGCATGTCCCGGCAGTACAGCACCAGCTCCTCGGGGGTGAACTTCAGGGACGAGTTCGGGGTCACCAGCTTGGTTCGGTTTGGGCCCACTGCAGCAAAACAAGTTACCCCTAAACGACCAACCGACACACCGGGAAATAAACCGACCACAGGGGGGATTCAAACCATCTCCAGGAGCCATAAACGGAGGGACTCATTTTCCAAAATACATAAAATAAATAGCTGTTGGTGCTTAGAAAATATAGATAGTTAAAATATTGTGAATGAGTCATCTGTACTCTTGTGTTGTATCACTGATCCTGTAGTGTGTCACATGTTCCAAATAGACTGAAAACAGTAAATGAAGATCCTGGAACTGATTTGTTTGGATTTTCTGCCTGTTAAATTAAACTCATTTAAATGAAATAATTACAATTCAATTCCATTCTATTTCTATAGCACCTTTTTCTATAGCAGCTTTTCAAACAGAGCAGCTCAGACGCTGAAGTTATTTACAGAAGAACAATTCCCACCAAGAGCAGCACTAGGAGACACAGGGAAGAAAAAACTGCCTTCAATTCAAGTGTTTGTCACATTTATGACCACATTAGTGAATCATAAGTGTCCAGTGACCAGACTTTTCCTTAATCTTGGTCATCTGTATGTATAAATAAGAAATCAAATAAAAACTAGCCAATCATCCAGTAACTTATTTGTAGGACTCCCCAACTTTTTGGCTTTTTAATACTTACCGACAACAACCTTTTCTATTGATGCCAAAGCAACATCGTGATCTCCCAGAAGAATGGGATCTGCATTTTCCTGCAACCACAGATACAATAATCGGGTAAATAATCATTCGGCTGGTCGGTCAAAATATGTAAAGCCGTAAATACACACGAAAAGACCTAACGGAGTTTGAAAATGAGCATTAGACAGTCTCCGGGACTCACGTCAGGTTTGGGACTGTCCTGAGGAACAAAGGCCACTCTGAAGTGGGTACAGAAGAGAGTCCCGGACAGCCAGCCTCTGCCCTCCCGGGCCGTCAGCTTCTTCCTCACCATGACGGCCCTCTGGAGCACACACTCACCTGGACAGCACATGTTTATGTTTATGCATTAGGCAGAGGCCTTTATCCAAAGCGACTTACAGAGTAGACACAATATTCCATTTCTCATCACTATGACAATAAGCTATCCAGAGGAGAAACCCTGATCAGAGTCAGTGGTGAGATAGAGATAGAGGTAGAGGGACCACAGAAGGAGCTGTGGGGGGGTAGAGGTACGGGTTAGTTTTTAAAGCCTTACATGGGCTTACACCACAATATCTAACTGACCTTCTGCACGCTCCCAAGAAAACATTGAGATCAGCCAGTCAGCTGCTGCTGGTGGTCCCTCAAACCAAATCGAGCCTTTAGTGTGGCCGCCCCAAAGCTTAGCCTTTTAATATAAGATCTGCCCGGACCGTAGAGGTGTTTAAGTCCTCTTTAAAAACTCATTTATTTGACATGGCTTTTAACATTTTAACCGTAGGTTGAGGTAGAGCACCTTCTTACCTCTTTATTTTACATTAAAATCACATATATGTATGTAAATTATGTTAGCTTTTTATGTTTATTTTTACCTGTACAGCACTTTGGCAACTTCGGTTATTTTAAATGTGCTCTATAAATAACATTCGACTTGACTTGACGGGTTAGGATTAGGATAGGAGATGCTCTTTGAAGAGGGGGGTCTTCAAGAGTTTATTGAAGACAGACAGGGACCTGCTGTTCTCGTAGCGCTCGGTAGGTCGTTCCACCATCTTGGAAAGACACATGCAAACAGTCATGGACACGGAGCTCCCATAATGACATTAGCAGGACATATTTGTACTCTTCTGATCAGCTATCTGTGTGGGTGGTGATGGGGGGGGGGGGGGGGCTTCTGTGATAACACACAACAGGAAGTGTGAAGAGAGTCGGACGCTGGACGTGGGCCTAGCGACATCCTTAAACACAAAGGTACGTCCTCGAATTGTTACCATCACTGGGTCGGATGGTCGGGCGGCAGACAAACAAAAGTGGGAGGGCGTCGGCGGGAGGGACTCGGCAAAGAGGGAAGAAGCTTCTGGAAAAACAGAGTGAGAGGGAGCCCAGATTCCAGGGCAGAAAAACACAGCTGTGCGGCAGCACATTTAAAAGCCTCCCGCCTAGCTAGACTCCCGCCGGGTTTCCACGGCAACGGAGTCAAGATGTGGGGAGACGTGGAGGAAAACGGCTCTTTTGTCCACGGCCAGGGGCCCGTTTTGGTTCGACACGAGAAGGGAAAACGTTTCCCTCTGAAGCAGAAGAGCTGAACACGACGGGCGGGCCGCGGCCTCCCGGCCTCTCTCTGCTCCTTGACTCATGAATGTGTCGGGGGGGCGAGGGGGACGCAAACAGGAAACAGCCATTTTTTACACATCAAACGATGGGTAGCCGTGAGCTAAGGGCCATTCTTCTGCTCCCCCCGTCTTCCAAAAGCACACAGATTAAACTGATCTATTACAGTTTCCGGGCAGATTTGGGATGCCGAGCACAGAGGGCTCCTCTGTCAGAGCGCTGTCTGTGGCTCTGCGTGCCTCTCTGTAACGTCCCCGGGGAGCTGAAAACATTCCTGCAGGCTCCAGATTTGAGAGGAGAAAGGGAAGACGGGGAGCGGAGGCCCCGTAGCTGTCCCGTTTACACACTTTGGGGAGATGTAAGAAGTGTGTTCCAGCAGGTGATTCATTCCAGCTCGAGTCGGCATGAAAGGGAGAGGTGTTTACGAGGCTGTTGTCCTTTAATCCAATAAAGCCTTTTATGTTCTGCCCAGGAATCCAAGCTCAGTGGTAGTAAACCTGGATTACAGCATGTAGCCATTTTCACGTCAGGAAAAAAAGAAAAGGGGAAAAAAAAAGGAGGTACAATGTCAACCAGGCTCACAGCCTCTGTGCCGTTTGCTTTCATCTACATTTATTTTTCTCGTTTTCAGATACAGAACAAAAGGCTGCTGCCTTCCCGAAGCCCCAGAGGGTATGAGGAGGAGTTTAAACAAACAGTAACATTGGACAGAAAATAAACTGATTCAGTGAGAAAAAAAACTGTAAATGTAAATGTACATAAATTTTTTTTTTATTTCAGAGAACACCTAAAAAAGATAATTTAATCCATCTCTGTCGAGCTATCGCCAACGTAAACCTGACGATAAAAAGGTAATTTAACAAACCGATGGCAGGTACCATGGATAGACTAATTCATTCATTTAAACCCAACTTGGTTGATATTGTACCTCCTTTTATTTCCTTTTCTTTTTTTTTTTACCGACATGAAAATGGCTAAATGCTGTAATCCAGGTTTACCTGTATAAACGCAGGCCATAACTAAAACAAGAAGAAGGAAAACTCTAGAAAAAGGGCACTAACAGAAGAGGGAGAGAGACAGCACATCTGTGGAAAGATGATTATATCTTAAAGTTTAGCTTTCAGATGTTTCCAAACATGCTGTAGTGGGTGTTTTCTCCAACAGTTCTGTCGTTTTTTTTTGTTTTCTTTATTCAGCCATTTTGCCTTTTGATTACTGGGCATTTTTCCTTCTTAAATAAAACATAGTAGAAATGAATACATTGAAAAATCCTCTGTGGCCCCTGTGGTGGGCTGTCGGTCCGTCAACGGGGAATAAAGCTGAGTGACAGCCCCTAAATCCCGGAGTAACATTAGAACCAGGAGGAACGGGGCTGTGGAGTTGCTCTGAAGGGGGTCCCGGCTTATTTGCTATTGTGTGTGCACGGACGGTGAGGCCCCTCCCCCTCGGCAGCGCTGAAACGGCACATGATCTCCCTCCCTCTTGCTGTCGGAGTCGTCCTGACCCGTCCGGCCTCCTGCAGCCCGGCTCGGTTTCTGAGGTCCTGTGTCCCGCTGTCACACGAGAAGGCCTCCAGCTCGGCGTGGCCATTAACTACTGACAGAACGTCTGCAAACGTGTTTGTACCGTTCCTTTGTGCTTAAGCCCGCGTCCGATCAGAGCTGGGCTCTTTTGGGAGGCTCATCCTGCCGGGAGAGAGCCGGACGGAAGTTGCTGAGGAACGCTGGAATGGAGGACAAACGGAGGGATGGAGGGGGAGGGATGGAGGTGGAGAAAGCGAGAGTCTGCAGGTGCAACTTGACCCTCCTTTCGCTTAGCGCCGTTACACTGAATCCGGCCTGAAATGGAACGTGTTCTCACAAATGTCCAGAGCCAAAGGACGCTCGTCTTCTACGTCTCAAGTCTTTTCCATTAACCCTTTAAAGCCTGATCCAAGTAAAATAGGCAGAATATTGGATTTTTTTTTTGTCTGAAGTCTTTCTTAGGTCCCTCAACAACATATGAAGAAAAAAAACTGAAATTATTGTGATCAAATTAGCGTGCAATAAGTCAAAAATCTATGTTGGTGTAGTCTTCTACTGGCTGTTATCAGGTATATCTGAATGTGTACAACAGGGGTTTGAGCAAAGCTTTTACCACTGAATGATGCAGAAAGTCTCACATCCAAAAGACTTCACAAACCGTATCAAATATGACAGATTTGGCTTTATGCGGTTAAAAACACCCAAACTAAAATTACACGCTGCATTTACAGCATGCTGGTGGGAAGTTTAGCTAGCAGAGGAGCCGATTTAGCTCTCAGTGACAGTGGGGGAAAAGATGTTTATTAAAAAAAGTGTCCACATCTGTCTACTCCCCCCGCCTCGTATGAGTGCACAGCTGCGTTTCTAATCTGGATGGAATGAAGGTGGAGAAGGAGGGGAGAAAGAACAGAGCAGTGGGAACGTTTCGCAGAGGGAGACGAGGCCGAGAGCCAGCGGGGAGAGAAATGTGAACATTTCACATTGTAACGCCGCCAGCTAAGAATAGAGCGGGTGCCTGATGGTGAGCACCAGAAGATCTCACAACCCACAGACAAATAAACCGGACTCACGGTTAGGAGAAAACTGGGCTGAGGAGTGTGAGCCGGGCCCATAAAGAGCATCCAAACTAACAGAAATAGAGTGAGCTACACACTGTCATGGGCCTGAACTTAGCGTTTGATTTCACTGTATCTTACCTATGTAATCGACCCCAAAGACTGAGGAAATCAGACAGATACCTCCTATTAATACTATTTACAGGTGTGAAAAAAGCCATAACCCGCAAATGGTTATGTGCAGACCCTCCTTTGATCCCGGACTGGAAGGATATTATGAAGGAAATCTGCATTTTGGAAAGACTGACTTTCTCATTTAGACTGGCTGTCGATAAGTGTGAGAGATACTGGGCAAAATGGGTTCTTTATCTAAAACAGAATATACTCTAATTTAACACCTACCAGATGTTTGTTGCTCTCATTTACTCGGTTATTCTGTACTGGTCTGTATTTTTTGTAGTCTTCTTTTTGATGTAGTGTCCTTTGTTTACACCAGATGCTCTGACTGTTTTGCTTTTTATGGGCTGTAATGTTCTGTTCTTTGTCCATTACAAAAGAAAAACAATTAAAAATAAAGTAAAAAAATAAAAAAATAGAGTGAGCTACCATGAACAGACAGATAGAAAAGGAAAGAGAGAGAAGCAGCTAGTCGGACCTGTAAATGGCTCACGGGTTCAAACCTGTTGTAGATCCAATTAAACCACTTGAGTCGGTTTTCTTTGGCCCTTTGGCGGGTCAAACATCAGAGGTTTAAACAGCTCTGAGAATTTTTATAGGATTTTTGAGTGAAGCAGGATTCTCTGAAAGGCATCCACAAGATATCAGAGTAAATTCTAAGTAAGGGCAACTCCTTAGATAAATGCCCCAGTCCCACCCCACAGATTATCACTCCCCTAGCGTAATTACTAGTGACAGTTCTTCCCTGAACCCTGTCGTGGGAGGTGGTTGGAACACTGTAGAATATATTTATTTATAGGCTTTCTGCTCCATTTTGTCCAGTCAAACTGGGCTGGTCCCGATCCGATATCTGGATCGAATCGGCCGCCGATATTTGCAAAAAAAACAACTGCGTGTCGGCCGGCAGATCCAGACTCCAGATCCAGTTTTTTCTTAAAGTCCAATCCCACGTTAGCATTAGCATCTGTAACCCACAGGCCTGTGTCCTAACCATTAAGTTGTTATCAGAGTAAATCCCTGTTCAACATGAGTCCGATAACTAAGTAAGCAGATAAGTAACTTTAAACTTAAACACATGCTCGGATAGGCCGGGATCGGGAGAGAAAAAAGCTGGATCGGGACATCCCTAAGTCATTTAAACCCGGACCCGTCTACAATGGGGTCCAGGTTTGGAGTCTTTGGAGGCCTGAAGCTGAAGCACCTGCTGGGAGGATTCACTGACCAACAACGGCTTTCTGAGAGGTGACGTTTAGTCTTCAGAGTGCAGGTTTTAGAGGCCGACCCCCCCGTTCAAAGCCTGGTGTTCACCGTTTGTTTCCTTTCATCGGTAACCATCATTTGTACTGGATTGAATCGGTGCTCGTTTTGCTGAATGGGTGTGGAAAATGCCGTTTGGGCCCAAACTTTGGCTGGTCTCACCTGGCAGGCAGCGCAGGCCGAACACGTCTCGACTCCGGGCGCCGACGCCGCTTTGGCTCAGCATCCTCTCCTGTTAGAGAAACAGACGCACACTTTAAACTTACAACCAGGACAATGTGGTTTAGAACTAGGGCTGTCACGATACTATCATTTTCAACTCGATACTCGAAAATGTTCGATAATCGATACCATTTTTGATACCACAAGAATAAAAACAAAGAGCCTAAAATTTAAGAAAATGTATGAATTTAGAAAGGTTAGTGTCTTTGGTTTCAAACTGACCTGTTACTGATGTTATGGTGGCCGTTGGCCCACATTAATGACCCTAACCCTAACCCTAACCCTTCATAATTGTGAGACATAAATATTTTTTGGTTAAACTTGTTTGGACTTATTGTACAAACCTATTTATTAACATCCACTATTTTAACATAATATTATGGAAAGAGTTTAATTCAGTGTTTGCAAGATTCAATTCACTATTTTTAAATTAATGTATATATATTGCCATGAAGCAATTAGGATTTTCTTGCCTGGGATCTTCCTATTGGTGACCTAATCAAAATGGCCGACTTGGATGTGGGGGAGTTGGATATCCATCCTTGGCTTCCTGCAGACTTGATTAATGTTGGCGTGTTGTTATTAGCCATTAGCCGCAGCTAGCAATTCAACGCTAATGTCACGTTAATGATCATAAACAACGTAAATAAATAAATTAGAGAGAAGGGGGGGGTATCGTTACTTTTGAAAATGAGTATCGTATCTGGATACGTTTTAGTATCCATAATTTTTTGAGTATCAATACTTTTGACAGCCCTATTTAGAACTAGCTGTTGACCCTCCTGGAGGTCAAGGCCAACTGTTCCATACGAGCACCTCAGAGGTTTTAATCACAGTTTTTTACTGAACGGGCCACCGGCCTTCAAACTGAGGGCTAGACAACACAAACAAAGCTCCCTTTCACCTTTGCTCTCCATTATATTCAAAAACCGGCCAAGACTCTGTTTCCAGAGTCTGATGGGTCTCGGCGGACTCATTCGCAGAGACAAAGTCGACCGCAGCGTGCCGTGATTCTGTTTCCATTTTGTGGTTCTGTTTGTTCCGGTTTTCTCTCCGACAGACAGTCGCAGAGCCTCGCTCCCTGAATCTGCTGGAGAGGCAGAATCCAGCCGAGCCACAGAGGCGTTCTGTAACCAGCCTGCGAGCTCACGGCCGCAGATGTTTCCACTTAACTTTACTGCTCACCCCCCCTCCTGAGGACTATTTACATTCATGGGCTCCAGATCCTGAAAAATGCCGTTCGCTGCAATCTGAGAGGACGGTGTGATTATACAGGTGGCAAACGGGCTTTAGAACGGATCAGACCGGGAACAGCCTCTGGGAAAACAGCACAACGTGGAGCTGAACCGCCCCCCTCAGCGGCCCGGTTCGGCCCACGGTGAGACGGTTAACGGCCGTTTTTAGGGCGCTAGCGGCACCCTGAAACACAACAGGCTCTTTGAGCTAACAATGAGTCCACTCAGCGGGTCGTGCCGTTCCACCGGTTCCTCAGTGGGGTGAAGCTTTGGTTGGCGGCCTCCTCAGGAAAACCTGAGAGGGGCACTAAAACAAAGAGGGCGTTTGCTCCCCGATAAAGGTGTAAAATCCCACCGATTCACAGCCGCTTGTTACCCTTCATGGGCGGGAGCATCTGGCTGTTTGCCCAAACAAAGCACACACATTCTGTGGTTTGAGAATAATGATGTAGGACTTATTAAAAAATAAATTAAAAATGTCAAAACAAGAAGAAGCAGTCAGAGTGATTTAGGGTGGGAGCACGATGAACAGAAGCTGTGAAGTCCTGCTGAAACCTGCAGGGAAAAGCTGGATTTGATTAAATTCTTTTACGGCTGGAGGGATATAGAGGCCTTGGTAAAAAGGAAAAAATGACTCCTACGCAGAAATAATATCCTTCTTTTGATTATAAGGCGGCACAGTAAACTTTTTTTACAGGACTTTGTCTCAGCCGGGCCATTGTTCCCTTTAAAATGTCTGCTCTCCCTTTTGTTTCTGCTTACGCAGAAGCCACAGAAGAGGCTCAGCCCAGTTTCCCCACCGCTGCCGGCCCGTCCTCCGGAGGTGTTTATGTCCAGAGCCTTTAGCTCTTTGGCCGTTAGCGCCTCGGCCGTTAGCGTGCCCAGAGAGGGGAGCTGGTTCTGGGATGCCCTGTAGAGGGCTGTCCCCATTCCTCTGAGTCACTAGCCCTAAAAAACAAAAGGAAAACCACATCTCCAGAGCAGATGTGTTCTCTTTCTTTTTCCTCATGTGAGTTCTGATTTGCTGTGCCGTCACTTTCGCTTCCTCCTCTTCCCCCTCCGGCCTCGGGGACGCGGGCCAAGCCTCGCTGCTGTTTCCATTGCTCATGGCTTCCCCCCGTCGGGGGGCCAGGCTTCTGCTCGCTCCCGGTTCTCACAAACAGAAACAAACAGAGTTCAGGGCGGGCCGATAAAACACACGGTTTCATGTTTATTCCTATACTTAAAATCCTTCCAGTTTTAAAATCCTCCCTCACACGGCACGGAGCGTCCTGATTAGTAGCTGTGTTTGAATAGTTTAAATCCACTCAGCAGAACGAAAGCAGCCGGGGAACATCTGCACCTATTATTTGAAAAACAAAAACAATCAGAATTCTGTTTTAAAAGTCTTCTTGTTGGCTTTAAGCCGCTACACGAGGACGACAGCATCCCGAACCAGCTAGGAATCAAACGTGGAGCCAAAGTATGAACAAAAGGAGGCAGATTTCAAAGGATTGGAGCCTCAGTTTCCAGCTCCACGGTGACACTGAGCATTTACCGTTTCAGGAACAAGCATTTCATCTATTCATGCTCTGAAAGGAAAAGCACGAGGCCGAGAGCAAGAGAACGAAGCGAGAACCCACAGTTCACACCAGTAAAAAACAAAAGGATCCCCGGTGGAAATGGGGTCGACACAGAAAAAATGGACGACTAACTTCCCCAGCAAAACCCAGAAACGACTCCAAGTGATTTAAATCGAGTGTAAAGAAAAAAATTGAATGTTTTATGGACTGGAAAATCTTGACGGTAAATGTTTAATGAAGAATCCTCAGCCTCTTTTCAGAGTGAGGAGGCAGAATCTCCCGCTCTAACGTGAGTCCATCTATCCGGCTGCTCTTTGGCTCGGCCTCAGGTGGAAATTGCCCTTCATCTTCCTGCTGAGTGATTTGCAAATCGTTCTCTCGCCACATTTGAATGGACTTTATCGCCGCCTGTCAACTCTGGGCCGACACACAGTCGTATCTTTATACAAATAAAGGTGGGTCCAGGAAGTTTCCAGGTTAATCAAAGCCGCTCTGAGCCGCCGTCTGAAATGTGTCTGTGATGTTACAGCTAAGCGAGGCAACGCAGGAGTAAAGGAGGATTAAATAAATCCATTACTGATGCTGAGTTCGACTATTTTCTATTCAGGTAGTTTGTTTGTTTTGCCTTTTTAACACAGTTTATATTATTATTTGCACTTTTTACTGTTCACTGATACCATTTCCGTTCGTTATTTATAATTTTTATCCCTGAATAAACAGGTCAGCGTCTCTTTACCAACCACTGTGTATTATTTAAACTCCCCCAATGCAGCTGCATAGTTGTTATCAGAGTAAATCCCTGTTTAACATGAGTCTGACAACGAATTAGGTAGGCTAAATAACTTTAAACTTTAACACATGCTCTGATAGGCCGGGATCGGAAGTGCAAAAAAGCTGGATCGGGGCTCCCTACTTCACATGTCAGAGTGCTGTATCCATCCGGGGGGCGGGGCTTGTCTGGCATCAAAAAGCCTCCTAAATCAAAGCCTCTTCAGACTCACTGTGGATGATGTCCACAGATCCTCGGAACTAACGGGCTCAGAGGGAAACCCGGAGCTGGACACTGACTATTCGGGGGCTCACATTCGTCTCTCTTAAACGCCGCTTTCGACAGATTCGCCGTCCCACGGGAGACGTCAGCAGAGCTGCTCCACACGGACAAACGGCCCACCCCGGCGTTTGTTTGTGAATCACACGGCTGGTTAATTATCACCCGGCGGCAGATCAATGGACTCTCTGAGAGGGCCGTAAATCCGCCCCGGCGTGCAGAGGGGTCCATTGTTCCTGAGAGTGGGAATAAAGGGGGAGTCTGTGGGCTTCAGAGTGGGCGTGGGCAGCTCCTATCAGGCTTTGATCGGTTCTCAGATGATCTCTCCCCTGGCGGTTCTGCTGCTGTGGAGCTATGTCGGCCTTTCATGTGGACTGCTTCAAAGCTGGATGGGAGAGGCTGACAGTTAACAACCGAAAAGGGACAGAAAATCAAAGCGGAGGATGTTTAACACCCAGAAAATACAAAATGGGAGCAGTTTTTCAGATCGAAATATAGGAGGAAACACAATAGGGTGAAGTTATTCTAATTCTGAGCATCTTAAAGTTTCCTCTCTGCTCTGAGCTCCTTCCTCCTCCATCTCTGGGCTCCTTCCTCCTCCATCTTTCCTCCATCTCTGAGCTCCTTCCTCCTCCATCTCTGGGCTCCTTCCTCCTCCATCTTTCTTCCATCTCTGAGCTCCTTCCTCCTCCATTTCTCTTTTTTTTGCCTTGCTTTTGCTTTTTTTGTGTATTTTTTGCTCACTTTGAGCCTTGTTATTGCTTTTTGGCTTCATATTTTTGGTAATTTGAAGTCTTGTTTTTTTTTGGTGTATATTTGGTCACTTTAGCCTTGGTTTTCGTATTTTGGTTTATTTTTTTGTCATTTTAAGCCTTGCCTTTGCTTTAATGTTAATATTTGGTCAATTTAGCCTTGGTTTTTCTTTTTTTGTCGTATTTATTGTCATTTTTAGCCTCGTTTTTGCTTTGCTGGTGTACCAAAACAGTCAAAGCAGTGAGGATCTGTCCCTCCATCAGAGCTGCTGGGGTTCATCCTCTTCTGGTTCCTCTGGCAGAGCGACGCTTTCCTCCTGTTTCCTTCCTTCCTTCATGGCTTCTGGACAGCCCCCCCCCCCTTCATGGAGAGCGTTTCTGCTTCAGCCACCAGGAGCTGAT
>JABUIW010044183.1:0-41564 GCA_013363375.1 Menidia beryllina
AAGATTTGAGCCGTTTGGCTGAATTTTTCCTTTGGTTTAAAAGTGGAGGAGTCACAAATCTCCACAGATGCTTTAAAACGAGGCAGCAAATGGGCCAGAAATGAGGAAATGTGGATGGAAATGCTTAACCAGAGGCTATTTTTCTGTTTTTTAAGCGGATATGAAACCGTCTTTGGACTCTCTCTGACACCCCAAAGATGGAAATAACCCTTTTTAGATCAGGTACTTAAAGAATTACTAAACATTCCTGCTGTTGCCTGTTGTTACGACTAGAGTCAGAAGGTGTTTTCTTTGGGGTTTTTATGAGTGTGCGGGTGCAGACTGCTGGTTGAATTATTATTTTATTAGGTAAGAGTGGTGTGTGGAGATAGCTCCCTCTGTTTGTTGTTTTCCTCCTTGGTTCAATGAAGACAAAGTGTCTCCTCCTTTTGTAAGCGGATTTGAATAAATCAGCCGAGTGCCTGCTGGACTTTACGGTTGTTGTAGCTATTTGGGATTTGTGGAGCTTTCACTAGACGGGTCGTAAAGCCTGTGTGATCCAGTGGATGAAAACTAAAGGAAAGTGTGTGTTTTTTCCCCTTTTCTGTCTTCGCCTTTTGTTCCCTCTGCTGTACAAAACAGTTTCTGAGAGCTTTTGTCCAGATGCTTCTGAAAAGGTGACGTTACCCCTCCCTGAGCTTCAGGGACTCCTGTAGATGGGCTTTAATGCTCCTCCTTTGGGTTTTATTCCAGCTAAGAAAACCACTTCTGATCACCAGTAACGCTGCTTCCTCTCCACAGAGTCCAGTTTGGTCTTTTTAGAGCCAAACCCCAGCCGGGTCCGGTGACGGGTTTTGTGGGTAAACTGGGCCCTCCCTGGACCCATCAGGGCAAAGCCTCCCGCTCCACAGCTGGGCCCCGAGAGCCGCCCGGCCCTGTGACCGGAGCCCTGTGACCTCTGACCTCTGCGCTGGCAGGCTGTCAGAGGAAGCTCCATCTCCTTTAGAGGGAACCGTTTGAGTTCTGGCCTGAACGGACGGCCCATGTGTGGATTCCAGCCCTTTTCCTGAGCATCTCCCTCTAATAAAGGCCAACAAAACCCCCAAATCAGAGTCAGAGACGCCGAGGCCTCTGCGGCTGCCGGAAAACAGAAATCAGAAAGCTGACCTACTTCAGAACAAACAGCCAGGAGTTAATTGGACCTCTGCGGAAAGAATTTGACAGAGTGATGGCAACTGTTAGGGCCCCCCCCTTCCGTCCAGAGCAAACCGGCTCCTGCCCTCAGCCCTGGTGTGAGCTGAGCGGAGGGGCTCCCGGCGGCCTAAACGCCGGCGCTCTGGCAGGTTTGTCAGTTTGGTGTCGACCCGCCGAGCCCCCGGCCTGAATGGAGCTAAAGCTTGCTGTTGGCTCAGAGGGGAAGAGGTCGTGTTTGGGCCGGAGGGGGGGGGGGCCGCTGGAATGGACACAGAAATGTTCCTGAATGGGTTTGTGGTTGGACTACAGCCGCTAAAGGGCAGAAATCCAAACGATAAGGCCGCTGTAAGCCGGAGCTTTTTCAGCTTTCTGCACTATAATGCTTCTACGAACCTTCAGTTTTCCCAAAAACCGCCTCATAATCTGGTAACATGGAGATAACATGTTGGACCAGTCTCTGTGCTGAAGCTGCTTGGTGCTCAGTCGGGGTTCAAACGCAGGACTGGTCCACCAGGGGGCTGCGGCCGGTTTCTGGGGTCAGACCCACTGAGATGGATCCAAACCGGCACACAGAACAGGCCTCTGGTGACCGGATGAGCCGCTCGTCCGTTAAACTCCAGCTCTCATCAGCCGGAACAGCAACAAGTGGAGCCTGAATGAGCGACGACCGTTTCATGGATCAGCGATTTGCCCCTTTGATGACCCACAACAGCAGAAACCGAGGTCGTTCTTTGAAAAATAACGCGACTTCTGTCTTATTTTCAATGCATTTGTGAGGGAAATCAATACATTTATTACCAATGTCTTCACCTCTCTGGTGACTTTCCACTGGTTAATATTTCAAATGTTCTTTTTCTTTCTCATGGGACTCTTCCCTCCTTCTGGGTTTAAGTGAAGCTCTCCTTATACTTCATCTCTTAATGCTTTTGCTTGAAGACTGTTACAGGTTTCTCTCATCTCAGACTCAGAGAGGCTCTAAAATGTACAATTTTGTTTTACTTCAGAGCAGCTCGATGCGTCCTATGAACCACTTGGTTGCTCTCACTTCAGGAAGTTTTCCCTTTTAAGACATTTATATTTCTTACTTCCTCAGTCGGACTCAGGCTTTTGCTTCAAATAGGATTTCCACAACCCCTTAAAACGCAGTGTGTTTTTCAGCATGTGGACACAGAGCTTTAATGTGTGTGTTGTTGGGCTGAGTGTGAGTCTGAGTGTGAGTTTTGTTACCTTTGCCGATCTCGACGAAGCCGATGATGATGATGAGCCCCAGCGCCAGCAGCTTGGCGGCGGCGAAGAAGTCCTGGACCCTGGTGGCCGCCTTCACGCTGTAGCAGTTCACGAAGGTCAGCAGCACTGGAAAACAGACAGACCAGAGGGGCTTACTGCCTCCACCCTGCAAACGCTCAGCCTGGGGGGGGGGCTGCACGGCCCCCATAAGGCCTCACTGTGCACCGCATGAGTGGAGGATAGGGTCAGGCTCAGGCTGGGGGGGGCGTTTTTAAGGCTGGGCTGTTTGTGTGGTGGCGTTTGGTGGCTTTTGTGAAGACACTCTGACCAAAATCCTGCATATCTGTATCCCTGAGGGAGGCTGGGAGCCACAGAAGAATTCAGAGAGATGGGAAAGAAATAAAATCCTCCCCGCTGCTCCCCTCCTTTTCATGCCGGAGCACACGTCCACGGCTGGTGCTCGCACACAAACGCACACCGGCGGCGCCCCCGATGGGGCCCGGGAGCCCTGCGGCCCATTAAAAGTGATTAACTAAAGCAGCAGGTCCCTTCAAAGCTCCTAAATCAGGTCGGTGCCACAACAGACAGGCGAGGAGGCACAAAGAGCCTCTGAGTCCCGGACAAAGGGAGAGAGGCCTCGTACAGTAGGGAGCTACACACTCTGTGCTGGCAGACACACAACTGCCCCACAACGCACACTGAGCTGAACCCCAAAAGGCCCCGAAGAAGGACCCTAAATAACCCGCTCAAAAAACTATCGGGAGGGTGGATTCTCACAGAAACGGGCCTGGGGGATCACATCTTTTACCACGTGGTGTCAGTCAGGATTTAGCCTCCAGTCAGTCTGAGTCTGGAGATTAGGAGCCCAGAGCTGCCCCCACAAAGTCAGGAGCACTAACGCAAGAACAGGGAGTGTGTGTGTGAGCTGTGTGTGTGGGTGAGCTGTGTGCGTGTGTCTGCATCAGGTGCACGGCACTAACTGGCCCAGGCAGCCTGTAATCCACCTAATCTGGTTATGGGCCGAGGCAGGAGGACGCTGGGCTTCAGATTAGACTCACATCACACATTTCTGCCACTGCAGTGAGCTTCTGTCATGTTTTCATAGGAAACAGTTTAACACACTAACACAAATCCGCCTCCAGAAGCGTTGTCAGCTCATTTTTAGCTTTGGAATAAAATGATAATTACACAGTCAAAACACAAAATGAGCCCAAATGAGCCAGTTTATAATCAAATTTGAAGTTTTTATGTTTGTTTGGACGTCTCAGTTTCCTCTGAAGCCCCACAATGGCGTAACTTAGACCCAGAAAAGGCGATCAAAGCGGAGTGTTTCCCTCCGGCAGACACGCGCTCATCAGGAAGTGCGTGCCACGCTGATGTAACCGCGCGGCTCTTTTCGCCATAATTATGTTTGAGGCTGCGCGCGTGGACACGATGTTCTTACTTCATCGCGCGAGGGGGGGAGTGATGGCAGCCCGCGCGCTCCTGTGTGTGAACTGGGACTGGGGTCTGGGGGGATGGGGATGAAGGGGGGGGGGTCACCCCGCAGGTGTCTGTGCGGGACAGGTCCACGCAGCTGCGGGCGGAGGTTGCGTCACCCCGGCTGGCCCGGCTCAGCCCGGCTCAGCTCGGCCCGGCTCGGATACTCACGGATGCAGAGGCAGGCCACCAGCTTGGCCGCGGTCTCCGGCACCGGGCAGACCGGGAACAGGGGCTTGAGCACGTAGGTGGCGAAGACGTAGGCCACGATGTACTGCGAGGACGGCCGGATGATGAGCAGCTCGATCCACAGCTTGAGGAAGGCCGGCAGGGAGCCGTACACCTCCAGGATGTAGGCGTAGTCCCCCCCGGACTTGCTGATGGTGGTGCCCAGCTCCGCGTAGCAGAGCGCCCCCACCGTGGAGAAGACCCCGCACACCGCCCACACGATCAGGGACAGGCCCACGGAGCCGGACATCTCCACCACGCCGGTCGGCGTGACGAAGATGCCCGACCCGATGATGGTGCCCACGATGATGGCCACGCCGTTGACCAGGGTGATGGTCCTCTTCAGGGCCACCGCATCCTTCCCCCCCTCCCCGGCCGGGGCGCTGCCCCCGGGGCTCCCGGCGTCCCCCCCCGGCGTCCCGGCGGGGCTGGAGCCCGCGGACAGCATCCTCTCCGTGACCTGCGTGTCCTCCTCCCGGTCCGCCGAGGAGCCGGAGCTCCTCTTCTTCAGCCCAGACATCGCTGCTCGTGCCGCTTCCTCCTCCTCCTCCTCCGTCTTCTTCTTCTTCCCCGCCGTGTGGTGGCCTCTCTGCGTCCGCCTGCTCTGATGCTCCGGCCGGGCTCCGCCACGAGGCTCCGCGTGGTGCGAGTGAGGGTGTGAGTCAGGGCGGCGTGGCTCTTTTCCTTTCTCTCACAACCGACTAGGAGGCCGTGTTAATCGGCGCGACGTCCCTCTTTCGTCAGGGACTGCCCCCGAGTTTATAAACCGGCGATCAACCGGGGAGCGCCGCGCTCTCTGCCGCCCTCTGGTGGCGGAGCTGCGGTACTGCAGGCCCCCGCTGCTGCGGGTCCCCGCGGAGGTTTTTCCTGTTAATCTGAGACCAGTTGGACCAGTTTTTTTATGATGAAATGTCTCAGTGAGCTTAAAACAACCTATGGGGAGTTTGGACAAGCTCCAACTACAATGAACAGTAAAAAAAAAAAAACCCACACAAAACACAACTACTCATCCAGATCCTCCACAAATCGTACTCCATTTCAGAGTTTTAGCCCCAGCAGCCCCGTCACACCTCTTCCCTACTGGAAATCCAACCCATTAATGGAAATACCTGCATATTAATGAGGCGTTTCAGGCCACCAAACCACAGAAAATACTGAAGCACACACTGACATGACGTGGCGTGTTTGACTAAGATCAGTTTGAGTGTTACCTCATCCCAACACAGAACGTTCCTATTACGGTTAAACTGAATATCAGTGTTCATTGTGTGTGACTACATTCTGATAATAGCCATTCTGTGGAGTTTAGGTTTCATTTGAGTTAAATTCATATCTATAACACACATTGTGGTTGATGTCCACATAGCAGAGTGGTCCAGGATGCTTCTGTTTGTATCAAAAGGCATAATGTTTGGACTTTGGGTAGAGATGAACGATGTCCCTCCTCAGCATCACTACGGTCCGACTGGTCCTCAGAGGGCAAAGGTCATGACGACTGGAGACACATTTTGACGACAGAGTCGGGGTTTTCTTTAATTTTCCCTTCAGAGTATTTAAAGATCTGCATCGTGAGGCTGAAACGGCCCAAAGGAAAAAGTTTTTCAAACATATAAACACAGGTTGATGCACAGAATTAGACGACTTTGTTAAATATGAATATTTTTCAGAAAAACTTTGAAAAACTGTCATGTTTGTCTCCCTTTGCTTGAATTTTATGTGGTTTAAACTGGTTTTGCGGAGTTTTAGCTGAGATTAGATGCTTCTGTGCATACTAAATGCATTAGTATTGAACAAACCGACCTGCCTCTTGTCCCGCGAGGCCACTTTTGTCCTGGAAGTTCTCCAAAAAGCAGAAGCCACCAACCAAAGTGCTGAAAACAGGAGTTAAACAAGCTGAACTACATTCCTGCTTCTGGTATGGACGCAATCGATACACATAGCTGAACGCTGTTGGCCTCTCATATTCAACTTTATCTGACACAAATAACATATATATACAGTATATAATATCTCTTGATATATATAATATCTCCCGCGTCTCCTGTTTGCCCAAATATGTATTTCAGCATTTTCTTTTTTGATTATGGGGAGAAAAAGGCAAAACTGACTCTCACATTTGAATGTTCTCTGTCTGCAGAGTGTAAACACCACCTGCCAGGAAGGAAACCTCCCTACAGTTTCCTGTGAGGGTTTCCGAAACACACAGGTTATCAAAAACAAATGATCAGCAGCGAGTCGCTCGAAGTCGATAAGAAACTACTAACGTTTTGCGAATCATTCAAACAAAAAAAATCTCCCAAAATGACGCGGATGCGACTCAGTGACCAGCTGAGATGCAGTTTTTCTGAATCCAGACAAAGAAAGGTTGAGTCCTCTGGTTTATCCAGAGGCTTGGGTGGAAAAATGAGGAAAAGATAGAGAGATTTGTTTTTAATGTAAAGGCCTCTCACAGCCGGCCTGAAGGCAGATCAGCGTGAGAGGCCCAGACATTCAGAGGACACGGAAGACACAAACATTTCTGATGTTTTCCCTTTAGCAGTGGCAGCTCCTCTCACCTTCTGTTTGCCATTCAGTTTTAACAAAAGTTTCACCCAGAGCAAGTCTGAGGGAGCAGCTGGAAACTCTGAAGGACTCAATTACAAGAGAAACTGTGAGAAAGGAGAGAAAAACAAGCAGAGGAAGAATAGAAGCTGCTCTCAAGAGCAGAGAGATGAAGTTTGAGCTGATTCTGAGAGAAAAGGAGCCTTTAGCTGCTTCTTTTTGGCCTGTAACTAAAAAAAAATTGTAACTTTTCAGTTCAATACAGGTTTTTAAAACATTGGTGAAAAAAATGGTGGCATAATACATTTATAATAAGATAGAAAAACATGATTTGACAAGACTAAAGTCCTTTTTATGTCAGTTGTTTGACGTGTTTTCTGAGATGTGACACGAGACCTGAAGCAGTTTAAACGCACTTGGACGACTTCCAGGCAGATAGCAGAGCACCAGCAGCTGTGTGTTTATCTGCTAACGGACAGCGCAAACAGACGCAAACAGGCGGGGTGCTGGAGAACGCTATGTGAGAGAGAGAGACCCCATCAGGGCTGCAGACAGACAATTTCCTGAGCTCCGGAGAGGTGAGCAGGTCCATCATTTATTGGCCAAATCTGTCGAATCCTGAGGAATGCAGGCTGGGATCACAAATAGACTTTAATCTGTGTGTGCCCTCCCGCTCGTCTGGCTGTGCCCGTCTGCTGCCCCCCCCCCCCCCCGGAGACACGGGGCCCACTGGGGGAACACGGCGCCCCCCCTGGAGCAGAGGTTCACAACCTGAACCGGCCAGGGCCTCAGAAACAGCCATTAGAGAGTATCATGATCTGGGCCAATAGAGGGAGGAGAGGTGCATCATGGGAGCCCCACGAGAACTATGGGATGATTCGGGGTCCCTGAGCCATTCCTAACTATAAAACACTCATCTTACCATCCCATCAAGATCACCCCAAGGTGAAAGACATCTCAGACTCTACAGGCCTCAGTTAGCATAGAAAAGGTCAAAGGTCAGGACAGCACAGTTAGGGACAGACTAACCAGGTTAGTTTGTCTGTTTGCAGGAGGATGAATAAATCAAACCTGGCAGCTGGGCTGCTCAGAGTCCCAGAAAGCAAACAGCTCAGAACAGCTGGCAGCACGGCGGGGGAGGCGTCATGGTCGGGGCTGCTCCTGCAGCATCAGGACCTCCAACAGGAGCTCCCGATGGTTCTGTGTTTTCTGGGTGTTGTGAATGGAGTTTCTAACGATACCACAGTGGGTTTTCTGACCCTGAGCCTGAGCTGGAAGCTGCAGGAGGACCTGCTGGTCCCTAAAACGAAGGAGAGGATGGAAGATGCCGGGCAGACCTGGCTGTGGCGGGTTTCTGTTGGCTCTCAGACACAGAGCGGGGCTCATTTCCCACCGACATCAGCAGAATCCACAGATCTCCATCCCTGCTGGGATTCCTCCCACGGCTCCGGCTGAAGGAGCCTGACGCTGGAGGAGATCTGCAACAATGGGAACCCGTCATGTGGACGCCCACTAAAAGGAGAGAAAGGCTTCTTTTTGTGAGAGGGACTGTAAACACAGCACTGTGGAGCCGCTGTGGGAGCGGTCCGTCCCCCGGTCCGGTCCAGCTCCCCCCCACAGAACCCCGATGTCCAGTCAGAGACTTGGCAGTATAACCACACAACCACAGGAGCCCGTCGCCAGTCTGGAAACCTGCCTGACTCTGAATATTCAGAGTTTTGCTGTTTTTTTTAATGTGTTTGAGACGTAACTAACCAACCACAACTACAGCCGAACACCTTCAGGACAGCAAAGGAAACGTGTGCCCTGCTGAGCGACAACAGCACCGAATGGAGTAAATAGAGATAAAACATGTCCCTTTTTCTGTGAAACGGCCACTGGACTCCATTTAAATTCCTGGATTACTGGTTTCTGTGCGTGCAATCTCAGAGGGAGTGCAACCAAAAACCAACAATGTGTCTCTAGAGAGTTAAATCTGTCCTTCGAAAGTTACTTTCTTAAGAAGGCCAACTGGGAGGCCAGTCGTTTTTTTGACCACTTATGGGTGCTAAGATGCAAAAATAAAGTTTTTGATACTGTATTTCTTTTGTAAAAGGCAGAAAAAGATGCAAACTAACCTTTAAATCCCTGACATTAACCTTTCGATGGAGCATTATTTATTCCTCTTCCCTTAAATGGCAAAAAACTAAACATAAAACACAAATAAATCAGTGCTTAAGGCAAAATGATGACGTCTCTGGTAGTTTCTGAGTTCTGCGCTCGCTTGGGGGAAAAGAAAACTATCCCTCAGTTCAGAGAATTACCAAAGCTGAAAAGGTGCCGGTGCTGTTGTGCGACTGAAATAAAACGATTAGCCGTCAAAGGCCGACGCTTTAACTGGATCTACACAGCAGCCGAAGGACGTCTGATCCCAGCAAACCGGTTCAAACCGCAATCAAATGAAAACATCCAAAGCTTTAGTCTCAGACCTTCAGAGGAGCACAGAGGCCCGAGCGGCAGGAAGAAGGAGAAGAAGAAGAAGAGGAGGACTTCAGAGGGAGAAGGGCCTCTTCAGCCATGTTCCTGTTTATATTTGGAGATCTGAGGGGGTTTGTTGATATAAAACAATTCCCCTCGAGCAGAGAACAGAAGGACGGCAGGAAGATGGAGCTTCTCAGGAGAGCTGAGGCTCCCCTGGCGTCCTCGTTTTATCTCCTCTGATTCCCACCCTGTTCACACTGTACACCTCTCTGTAACACAATGAGTTAATGCTACAGATAACTTTAACGGGCCTCTGAAAGACTGGAGACAAACCTGAGAGCCGTTTGAGAGGCATTTGTCTTCATATTTGAGGCTTTTTTAGACAAAGGAACCACAATTTAAGGCTCATTATGCAGAAAAAAATCAATTTAAGTTCACTAAACTGGAGCTTCAGCAGCTAACCGGTAGCTAACCAGTAGCTAACCAACTGCTAACCAGCTGCTGTCAGTCACCTGCTTGTGATCCAATTTTATTATGTCTTTATGCTGGTGTGGACCTTTTCTCTTATTTAGCTGAACAAAAGCGGTTTGTTTGAGTTTTTGGCTGTACTACAGGGGTGTTTTTATTGTATTTTAATGGATTTCTGTGCATGGTTTAATCAGGTGTCTGATTCTCTACCACTGCTGGACCGTCTCCCTTTCTTTGTTTCTGTGTGAACTGTTTCTGTGTTGCTTTGCTATTCATATTTAGATGGGAATCTTGTTTTACCTCTCTTTGTGACTTCGGGCCACTGGCTTAACCGCTCTGTCCCTGCAGCTTAAAGCCAATCAAAGAAAAAGTAGGTTCAGAGAACAGAAACAACTCCTATGAAAAAGTTTCCAGTTAAATCTAAAGACTCCAGTCAACGTTTTCCTCCACAAGTCTAACACCCACAAAGGCCGCGCTGGGACTTTTTTCCACAATTTTTTGCCTTTTTTTGCGCAAAAAAGAAGAATTTTAAAGAGATGAAACCATTCAGTTCTATTGTAAATATAAGGGATCTTTCCAGCGTAGTGAAATCTTTTTCCAGTTCATTCTGATCTGGAGTCTGAAAGAAAAAGGTTTTTCTTTCCACAGCCTCTTTGTTCAGATTCAGGATGGAGACTGGCTCAAAGTGATGGTTACGGAGCCTCGGGGTCTGAGCGGCTCTGTAAAAGCAGAGGTTTGCTGCCCTGCTGCATTCAGATGTGTTAGCATCCAACGCCAAGGAGCAGAGACATCAGCAGGCTCTGACATCTGCCTCTAAAGGCTCCTCCAAACTCTTTGGAGTCCACCGTTCTGGACGGTGCAACCGGCCAAGATTCAAACAGGTTATTTTGACCTCAGTGGCTTCAAAGGCCTGATCGCGGTTCAAAGTGGTTCTGATCTGACTCAGACAATCGAGGGAAGAGGGAGTTCAGGCCCGAAACATCCGCACAGAATCCAGGCTTTTTCCCTCCCGCGGCCAAGCACAATAAACACCTCCAGGTTGCCTTTTCTCTGGTTTCAATCAGGCAGCGGCGCCGATCACACCCACCCGGAGGCCATGAGGCGGCTGGGCGTGGGCCACCCCCCCCCCACCGCCATGTCAGAGGGCTTTACAACCGACCTGGGTCGGATTTAGAGGGTTGTTTGGGTCAGCTGTTGGTCTTAATTCATTACAAACTGTGAATCAGAGACAGAAACTGGGATTAAATGATCAACACTGATGGAGAAGAAAGGACCCGATATTGGAATCAGGCTTACTGACAAAGTATTTTAGTTATGAGGAGTTTGAGGTGGTTGCAGAACCTGCAAATTAAGATGAAAAAAAGATTAAAAAAATGTCAAATCAAAATTGTTGAGTAGGAGGATTCTGTAAAATTTGTCAGATTTATGGTTCAGATTCAGTAATAGAGGATTCAGACCACCAGAGGACCAGTTTAAGAGAAAAATAAAGATGAATTCTATCAAAGTTCAATCAGAAATACGGTTTAGTGGTGATTTGTTGGATTCTTAATGGGTAAACCTGTGGATCCACAGCTGGAAGGGTTTCTCTGTGATTCCAGGGTTACAAACAGAGAGAGTTGAAAAGCTGAAGGATTCATCGGTGAGTGGAAACTGGCTGGTGGTGTTCGGCTCCAGCCCGATCTCCTCACCCACCCCCAAAGCCCCCCCAGTTTACAAAGAAAAAACACAGTAAGCCTGAAAAACAAAGTATGAGTTAAACTAAACACGGTTTAACTCAATGGACCAATTAAGAGTGGATTTTCTCAAATTTAACACAATTTTTTAACTGGATTCTATAACCAGTTTTAACAACTCGTAGATAATATTTATATTATATTAAATCATTTCATAATTTACCAATTTGTACCAAGTGCTTACCAACAAGAAATATTAGATTAAAAAAAGGATTAAAAAAGAAGACCCAACACAGGATGTTTTGTGGCCACAGTAAGAGCTTCAGCAATCACTGATAGACGACATCATAAATCATATATTCCTTTATTGTTATACATAAGATCTGAATTTCAGTCTTTAAAATCATAATTAGGAGTTGGTTGTACCCCCCCTCCAGTCTGGGAGCTGAACCCTCCCTGTATGTGGATCTTTAAGAGTCCATCCAGGTGGAGAGAGGCATGCGGGGAGGGGAGCGGGGCCCCGGGCCCCCGCAGGGCAGGAATGTGGGCTGCACTCAGGACAAACAAACAGCTCAAACCTGCTGCACAATACACCTGCTAAAACATCACACTGAGCTACAGAGGGCCAGGAGGGACAAAACAGCAGGATGACGGCATTCAGCGCTTAAAAAGGCAAACTAATTTAAACCATCTTTCATTTGTGGCTCCCCACGAGGAGAGCAAATGATTTAAAGGCTCCAGATTGACGCTGCCCTGATTGAACATTCGCATTAGAGATCATGAAGTTAAAAAAAGGTATAAAAACAAGTGATTGAAAAATGTAATGAAAACGAAGAAACGAAGGCAGATGAAGGAACGTCTGCAAGGGGAGAAACCCCCCCCCCACCCCCCCCCCCCCCCCCCCCGCCCACCGGCGGCCCGCTGCAGCGCGCGCGGGCCGCCCACGGAGGCAAAAAGAGGCACAGGGACGGCTGACCTCTGACCCCGGCCCCATCACAGGAGGAGGCCTCCGCACACGCTCAGTGCGAGCGGTCTGGTCGCTTCACTTCCTGTCCCCTGAGAGGAAAACCTGAGGGGTGAGGATGGAAGACACGCCGGCTGAACGAGGCTGTGCGTCCTCTGAGCCAAAGCCTGGAGGGGGAGGCCTGGAGGGGGACACTCCCCGGCCTGTGAGACGTCTAAAGGCACTGCGGTCGCGGTTCGGATGGGTGGGAGATAAACAGACATGAGGGAGTTGTGCGTATTTGCCCCCCACCTTCACTATATCCTGTAACTTTGTGCGTATCAGAAACAAAAGTGTTAAAAAGGAGAACTGAGCTTGTAAAAGGCTTCTCTGAATGTCTCTGTAACAGATGAAGAAAAAACTGATAAAAAGTTCCTCTTCAGGGTGGAAATCAGCAACAAATCAAACTACTGGCACCGGTTATGTGTATGATTGCTCCTAAAAGGTGCTGAAAGGGCAGTTTGTTAAATCTCCTGGGCGTTGCTGTCTCTGACAGCCGAGGAGGTCAGCGCGCCTCCAACCGCAGCTTAAAACGCCTACCTAACCCATTAAACTGCAAATCTTTCATAAATATTATTCTTTTTTCTCTAAATCCTTAAAACTACACAGCTCCCCACAGCAACCATCCCTTGAGAAGTCGAGCCAAAATCTGAGAGGGTGAACCAGCACAGAGCTCCTGTTTCCCGCATTGTGTTGGGGGATGTGGGGGGGGTGGGGGGTGCGACGCGGCGCCCCCCGCGGCGTCAGTGGCTCGGCTCGGCGCCGGTGGCCGGCGGCGCCTCCCGGAGGAAGGGGCTGAAGGAGGAGCGCACGGTGCGCCCCCGCAGAGGCTGCTGCACGCGGAAGTTGTTGACCATACTTTTCTGAACCTCCTCCTCGGCCGCAGTGAACAGGAGGCTGCGGAAAACTGCCAGCTGGGGAGGGGGGGGGATGGGGTGGGATTGGGGGGGTGGAGGGGTTGGGGTAGGTTTAAAGAAAAAAAAAGAAAACAATTTTGTCAAACGTTCTCGTCCTGAGCTGCACAGCGAACCCTCCATCTTCTAACCCAAATCTCTTCTTTCTGTTTCTAATAGCGTCCATTGACCTGAGAGCATCCATCATCCATCCTTCGGGGATGTTTGCAACAGTTTTGAGTAATAAATATTAGACTTTTGCTAATTCCACTTCAATCTATAACATGAATCTCTCTATATTTCTACGTTAATGGGACGGATACAACATGGCTTCCATCTGACATTTGGTTTCTTGGATGCTTTTTATCCTTTGAGCAGCTCTCCCGACCGTCCTTCCTTCACCTCATGATCTTTCAGAAAATAAATCTGTTCTGTTTTATAAAATGTTTATGTAACCTTCTTCTGAGGAGACATTTTGGCCAAATCGATAGCAGATTTCTCCGAGGATGTGTCACACTGAGTGCCACGAGGGAAGGTGGTTGAAAACAGCCCACATACCTGGTCATGGCTGACCTCGATGTGCTGCTTCATGACCATCCAGGTGACGGACTCGGTCAAAGGGGGCGTGGTCAGCGAGCCGTGGTACGTCCAGTAATCGTCGGTGTTGCTGGGCAACAGGCAGGCGGGGTCAAAGCGCGTGAACTCGACGATGCTGCCCTGCAGATGTGACAGAGACTCACTGAAACACACCACAGTCACCTGACATTTAAAAGGTCTTTGTGCTACAGAATGTGACACACACACACACACACACACACACACACACTGCAGACTTCCCTAAAGATGTTAGTTACAGATGGATCAGGGAAACCATCACCAGGTTGTTAGTTGTTTTTTAGTCGCATGGAAAACAGGCTGGTATTCAGCCACATTTGATGAACCACTAGAGGGCGCCGTCCTCTCAACGGACGCACTTTGCGGGCATTTCTGTGTTTGCCGACAACATTTCAAAGGGTCTTCAGGAGTGCGGCTGTGTGTGGGACCCACCTTGTGCCGGATGGCGGGGAGGGCGTCCACCAGCTTCTGTAGCCCCTCGTGTCTCTTCCCCACCTGCACCAGGATTACAGTTAGCCTGGACTTTAGTCCAGTGTTGTGCAAACACACTCGAGCTGCAGCGTAACAGGCACCGGCAGACAGAAACATCTCACCGTGCGCGCATGAGTGTTTTCTGTGTAATCACTGAAGGGAGAGAAGTGCTTGTACCTTCAGAAAAACTCCAATAACAGCTAGTCCGTTATCTTCCATCACCGCCTCCTCGAACAAACTGTACTTGTCGGAGTTCCAGTGGACCAAGTGGAGCTGAGAGCACACAGGCAGGAGAGTCTTTCAGTTTACCAAGTTCTGCTTCCTTCTTTTGACTTTGATCCATCAATCATGACTGTAACGCACACGCACAGACACACAAATACTGCTGAGTGATGACAACTGGGACACAGACACATTCCCAGCAGGACTAACAAGAGCCCGGCACACACAGTGCACATGCACCCAGTCCCTGTTGCATAACAGCGTCCGAACGTCATGGAACAGCTTGAAAATAGACGTTCAGCTGACAAACGGGAGGCCGAGCTGCTCGAGGAGGCTTCAGAGGTGGAAAAGGAAAAGGGGAAACAGCTGGATCAGCGATCCAAACAGCTGCACAGGAACCAGAGTTTAAACTGAGATCAAACTTATTTATTTAGCACTCTCCTGACCACTTCAGGGGACCTCCATATTTGAAGGAAAAATAACTAAAATTAAACTATGATAATATTACAGATCTATGACTTTTTGGGGTGCTTTTTTCCAGTGTGGTTGGTGGTGCCCATTTGCTCAGCTTTCTACTCCCTGTCATTTTTCCTTTCAGGTTCTCATGCTTGAATGACTGTTAGAGATTTTAGACTCTTCTAAATGAATCCAGAATGAGGACACTCAAAGTTTGTTTAAGAGCAACGAAACTGTGAGAAGAAGCTGAACAGGTATTCAATTCTTTTGTCAGCAAAGAAAGAACAAACTGCTGAGAATACAGAACAACGACTTATTGGTTTGGAGTCTTATTGGTTTAGAGCGGACAGTGTGCATGAAGAGGAGTTTTGTGCACTAGGAATGTTTAATATGATTGGGTTAGTGTAAGATAAACGACTGGGTCGTGTGTTTCTGTAAATTAAGTATTCAATCATTATTTTTATTGCCTGTTTTATTGCCAATGAATGCTGGGTTTCCCACATTTTTCTGCAGAAAATGGTCAAAATTTAACTCAGCTGTCCCCTTTAAATGGTAATATGTAGCGCCACCCGGTGGAGAGATTAAATGTCAAAGATAACTCATAGGAACATCAGCTGATGTTCAGAAAAAGCTGTGATCATTTTCAGTGACTTTAATGGGAAACCTTTTGTCTACACCTAATAAAATGAATAAATTCATGGACTGAAAATTTAAATACTAATAGTTTTAAGGATCTCCTAAAGGCTAAAGGACATGAAATTAAAATAAATAAAAAAAGGAAATACAAAAAGACAGAAAGGATTACTATCACCACAGAAGGGGGTGGGGGGGTCAAAAGTCTGTTCGCAAACATTCATAGATTAACCAACAATAACCTGCTGAGGAAAACTGATAGAAACACCAGAAATTCAATAGTTCACTAAGCATGAAAATAAACACATGGGATCAGCAGGTATTCTTAGAGGAGAAAAGTACAATATCTTTAAGATAAGAAGTGTTTAAAAGAACTGTGGGCTTGAATGGAGGTTTGGGCTCTGCGTCACCCTTTTTTGTGTTGATCTTTTTCTGATTTTGATCTTTCACCTCTCTGTTTTATAATATTTGTCTGGCTAAATGTTTAGGAAAAGGAAGTTAATAAAAAGTTAATAAAAACAACTCAATGCTCGTCATTAATCAAATCTTAAAAGATGTTTCTGGGTTCTAACGTTTCCGTGTCAAAGCTCCTGCCGGGTGAAAGCGGGTGAAAACTTTCTGTTGCTGCGGTGACGCAGTACCTCTGCGGGGAACAGCCGGCGGTCCACGGTGTGCTCTGACCCCCAGGCGTTGGTCTCCCCCCAGTGGAAGTGGAACTGACACAGCCTGAACTGGTCTTGCAGGGGGCCCCCTTTCAGCGCTGCACCACAGGGACACAGAGCACGTGCGTCAGTGCATCACATCTGAGCTGCGACCGACTCAACCCGCCGCTAAGAGGAGGAAACGCTGCCTCTCTCTTCCTGCCTACCGCGTCCTCGCCTCCACACACAGACGTCTGTTCAGGAACAGGTTGTTCAGGAAAAAGGAAAGATAAATCCCTGCTAAGAACTTCTAGGAAACTAAATAAAGAGCGGCTTTTTGAAGGGATGACTTCTCATCGTCACTATGACTGGCCGGTCAGAGAAAAACAAAAGGGCCCATTCTTCCAGCCTCCTCTGCAGCTCTAAAGCAGTCACAGCACCTGTTCTCAGCAGAGGTGACAAATCACCTCCCTTAGTTCTGACTGCTTCCTTTAACCTATTTACATGTTTAAAACTAAGCCTCCTATTTAGATTTTCTGTGGTTTGAGAAGTTAATCAGTTTGGGGTTTTTTTTCACCGAAATGACCAAAACTCTAAAGCAGACACAAAAGTCACATGAGGGTCACTGATTAATGAGGCATTCGGAGCGTAGGAGTGTTTCACTACATACAAAGGCTTCTTTAAGGGGGAGTGGAGAGGACGATAATCCTCTTATGTAGATCAAAACATGAATTGAGACTTTGCTTTCAATGCTCTCAATATTCAAAGAGAATTTACAGACCCAGACCTGCTCTTCATAAGAAAGATGCTTGGATTAAAACATAACCGTGGCCTCATTTTGGAAAGTTAGTCTAATATCAAAGAAGTACTCACTTGACTTGTCTGTTGTGTCGTCATACTCGACTAGGAAGGAGTAACCGTTGTTCCAGATTTGTTGGCAGGTCTCCGGGTCGTAGTCGGTGACCAGGGGCTTCAGCTCCGAGTCATACACGCTCTTCCTCACTACAATATCAATGGGAGACTGTCGATCCCCTCCTGGTACCGCGAGGGGTCCCTGCCACATGGGATGCACTGGAGATGGAGGAGAGGGAAGAGGAGAAGAAGAAGCAGCGTTGGATAGACTTCAGAGAGAAAAAGCCAGATTTCAGAGTGCAGCTGAATCACAGCTTCTGCTGATGTGTGAAGAAAAAAAACAGCTGACACCTACTTTTCATGTTGTACTCCGCTGCTTCCTGCATTTTTACACAATCCATTTCAAACTAAAAAGTAAATACTGCTGCTCATAAAAAGCAATAAAGCTATTCACCGTGTGGCCCAGTGGGAGACACTGACAGTCCTTCCTCCTTTAGCTCAAACAGGTAACTGAATGAAAAAGCTCCAAGAAAGTTATTGCACTTCCTTCTAGTCCTCTTACTCTTTTTTTTCCTTAAAGGAAATAGCTAAATAAGAGAGAAGTGGGCAGGCTGTACAGAAAGTGACACTCGGAATGTCCTGGCACGCCCCCAGCTCGCCGCCACAGCGGGAGGAACGGCCTGCGACCTCTGGCCACTCACACCAACGTCTGTCCGCGGAGCGACTTTAATTACCTAAAACCGCCCGCTCTCCAGACCTCCTGCTTTCTGCCCCTAAAAACAAACCCAAAAACATGAACTCCACTCATAAAACATTCTGCTTAGAAAAACAAAAGAGGAAGCAGACCCCCCCCCCCCCTGTCTCTAAACCGAGATTTTAAAAAAAAGGCACGAGCGAGGCTTTAGTTGCTCTCCTTGGGCGTCCAGCGTGAGGCTTAAGGTTTCCAGAGAGAGCCGAGCTGCACGGGGTCGACTGGGAGATGACCTTCATCTTCATCGGATTTCAGCAGCTCCTCCAGCGGGAGTTGACCGCCTGACTGTGTTTTTGTACAGCGAAACAACAACTGCCTACAAAAGCCTTTCATGCTAAACACAATACGATCTTGAGCTGTTACGTTACTCCTTTTTGTAGCTCCAGAAAACATCTGGTTTATCAGACTTCTTGAAGGGGTCAGAGGGGCCGCTACGCTCGGTTAGAGCTCCATAACACTCCTAATTCCTGAAAAACTGCCATCCTGAACAGGTGGATCTGAGAGACTTGCATAACACGACGAGTAGAAGAAAAAGAAAAAAAAAAGAAATCTCAGCAGCTGTAACTAAATCTAGCTCTTTAAAACAAATCCCAGCCATGTGATGTAACCACTGAAAACACGCTGGCACAGCACATAAAGTCCCCGTATTAGCTGATTTTATGATCTGAAAAACAAACTTTTGCTCTGGCTGCACGATGAAAGCATCAAAGTGAGTCAAATCTAAAAGTTCTCTGCCAAAAGGTTCAATTTGTCCCAGGAGCTGCACATAAAACGTTCAGCCTGTCAACATTTCTAAGTTTTACACTTAATTTCCTCCGTAGAAAAATCCCAATCAAGCTTCGAAGCAGCAGAGCTGCTCACCAAAATGAGGAGGTTTCAAACTGCTACTCTGCTAATGTTTCACAGGAGGAGAGAGATCCAACAAAAACTGTTAGTAACAAAACAGCAGCCATGGGTTTTCTAAAGAAAACAATATCTCCAAATCTCTGCGGAGAAAAATGAAACTTTCAGCGTGAGAAGGCAACATGAGGGCATGACCCTTCAGGCAGTTCTGCCCTGGTTGTGGGCTTTCAGGAACAACATGTTTCATCTCTCAGAAGCTTTGCCACAAAGTTTTAATTTAAGAAAATCAGGTTGAAATGAGGGCCGAGGGAGCCAAATCCTATGGGGCTTTTTCGTCAAAAGCAGTGCTGGTTTGAAGACAGAGTCTGACCTCTGGCGCTACAAATTCTTTGCTGGTCCAGAGCAAAAGGAACCACTTACTCCAGAGGCCAGGGGCAGGGAGTCCAAGCAATACAACTGGGATGTCTGCAAATCCAGAGTGAAAAGCAGCCTTCAACTCAGCTTAGAAGCATGTGCAGGTACTTTTACCATCGCTGTCAGTTGTTTTGATATTGTGAGCTGATATCTGCAGATTACTACAGAAACAGCATGTTCAAATCCATCCATCCATAGTCCACTCCAGCTGTGTAGCAGCTGTGCTGACCACCACACTGCCCACATGTTTAAATCACTGATTAATTATATTAGTTATGACATCAGTTGGTTGGGTGCTCAGGACAAAAACACGGTGGGGCCCAGCAGACATCCAGGACATTTGTGAGGGAGAGTTGAGAATATCAAATGAGATGTTCAAAGTTATGAAAAGTGGTGGCTCTGTAGTGATGGAAAACTGTTTTAAAGGGTAAACATAACTCCTTCAGTCTTAATACTGTGAAATATGGTGCATGAGAGACTCAGATGAGGGAACATAAAAGATGACATGTTGAAATTTCAGCCATGCCAACCATTTTCTGTGGCTTAAATGTCTATAAATGTTTCTTTATGGATGTCTAAATGAAGTGGACAAACAAAAGGGGAGGCAGATGGACAGGCCAAAAATGAGTTATTTTAATTTCAAAGCTCTTTTATTACGCCCTGACTGAAAGGCCATACACCTCATCTATTATCATGGCAGAAAACGGAAAAGCTTCGCTGTTCAGGCCAGTTTTTCCACTTCCAAGTTTTTCTTTTGTATGTAATGTTTGCTCTGTAGTTGTGTAGTTAGCCTTCAATGGAGCAACACAATACAGAGGTTTAAATGTGTTTGAACCTGTCGGACTAGCTTGGGTGTGTTTAATTCTCTGGTTTATGAGATCTGTGCTGAGATTAAAACTCAGTTTATCACGTTACCAAAGGAAAAACGTACTTATTTTTTGTCATGTCCGATCACAAATAAAGTCAAGCTGATCATGTGGAGATGGAATGGACTGTATGAAAGTATGAAAAAGGGACAGAAAGAGGAATGAACTCAAATTCAAACAGCCAGGTTGTTATGTAGGTCAAAGGGTTTCAAATGATCTGGGGTATCAGCACTTGTGTGGAAATCCTGGAAACTGGACTCTGCTGACTGAACAGAGAGGAGATTGATCCACATCCAGTGATGGGCAAAGTCCACCCCGAGCTTTTTTAGGGGTTTACAACAACAAATGAGACCATTTACAGCTGCTGGGTGACTCACACCGAAGGGCTTTACAGCCACAATGAAACCCAGAACCGTGCTGGGTCCCACCGAATCTCCGACCTGCAGCTGACGGTCGATAAATGAAATAAACCCGCGTTTCTTCTGAGCGGTGAACAGACACGTTGGCCACAGCACACTGTTTGTACTCACTTTGAGACAGCACATATTTGCTCGAGCACGCCGTGAGGTTGCATCTTCTGACAGGCGTTATCCGGTTACTCTTGGCGTGCCTGGCGAGCTGCCGTTGAAGGTGAGAAGCGAGAGGTCTGACTACCGCGGAGAAAGTCACCATTTTTTTCGTTAAAAAATAATAAAAACCTGAATACGGTTAGCGGGTTTCACCACCAACGGCTACGGCGCGTGCTTTTAACGGCTGTCCGTGGAAAGGCTAACGGCTAGCGTTTGAACTCCGAACAGAAGTTAGCTGTCTGTTCCAAACAATGTATCGCCTGGCTGTTCCGCTCCGTCGCTGCCCTCCTACCGTTTGACTGTAGGCGGGGAGAGGGCAGGGTTTCGGCTATAGAGTCAACATCTTACAAACGTGGCTAAGATAAATGAACATTTTCATCCTGAAGAGGCAGCCCCGGGGGGTTTAATTTAATCTGTTCACAGTCACACAGGCGCCGTCGGTGTGGACCTTCGATTATCAAAGCGATATCACCGGACAGGAGGGGAGGGAGGAGGGGGCTTCAGAGGCGGCCAATCAGCAGCTTCCTCTGAGGGGCGTTAGCAACAGCGATGGCAACGGACCGGAACCACCGACTCGATGGAGGCTGAAGCTAGAAGTTCACTTTTTCCTAATTTTATTTTTAATTGAATTCTCCTTTGTTTTTATTGATAGGCTATCGTTTTAACCAAAAAATGTTACCGCCACGTTTGTTTTGAAATTAGCAAAATTGTTTTTATGGATTAAAAAAACGCCACATAAATTCAACTAATCGAATTTGATTTTACCTTTTTTTTAAGATTACTTGTCCTCTTGTATTGCAATAGTGATAAGTCCTGAAATTGATAAATAATTTGTGCTGCTTTAAAAAGATTCTGTTACGCTAAATTCCAGCATATCTGTTAAAGTCTGGATGCTTTTAATGAATCTCTGCTCCTAAAATTGACACTTTGAGCTCCCAAACATCCAGATTTAAGCCCTGTGTGCTCTGTGGCACTTCCCTGAACCCAAATACACAAGCAAAACACTCAGTTTGTCATTTCTGGCACCAGAAACTCACTCATTCACCGTCAATGGTTTTTACTTTCACTGCAAATATTGAACAAAGATTCCTGACTTTTTCCACTCACTTTCCAACTGAGGAGTCATTTTTATTAAACTGACCTCTGCATCTGGAAAGAGGAAATTATAGCTGTTCTTTTTGCAGAAAAAAAAAATTGTCACCTGAGAGGATAGATTATGTCAATTATGGATCCACACAGACAGAGCACCACTGTAAGCAGAATTCATATGAACATAACATCATACGGGTGAATGTATACATACATTACAGTAAGTTTTAGCAAATAATATGATGTCCCAACATTAAATAAACAAATTTAACTATATGACATTTAAAACTGTGTTATTTGATATTTGGGGGTCATATAACACTTGGATTTCTCAGATTTGACTCGATGAATAAAGAAGACACAAAACAAACAGGGCTCTGAAATGATTGTATTTATTATCATCAAATTGGTCCAAAAGGCTCAAGTCAGATCTCATGTAAATTATGGACACCGACGTGGACCAGAGAAGCTGCCTGGCCACGGCCCGTCACTGTCAGGTGATCCTGCTGCTCCCCCGCAGGATGAATCCGAGCAACTGGAACCAAATACTGCATCATCTCTGGCTGTTCAGTCTCTTAACGACTTAAACAGCGCCGCTAACTCGTTTAAACTACCTCTAATATGGGCTGAGGCTGCTTGAGCTCCTCTCTGTGGTTGTCTGAGTAACAGCTTTCAGACTTCCTTCCAGCCGACAGCTCCCAGAGATACAAAGGGAGTGTTGGTGTGTGTGCAGGCGACCCGTTAGCTCTGGGAAAGAGGTAGCAAGCTAACACTCCTCAGCACAAAGTGTCCATGGGTAACACAAGCTGCTCCGCCAGCCTTCGTTCGCCTCCTTTTACAACAACTTGGACACAAATTCTTACTCTTCTGAACCTTGACAAAAGCAAAAACACCCTGACTCGTGTGTGAGAAATACAGTACGCTTATAAAAAATACAAAAAAAGCACTTTTTAACCATCAAGAGAAGCATTTCAGGACCATAAACCAATAAAAATAACAGGAGAAGTTGAGCGTATTTTCCAAAACTTCCTTTAAAACATTGAGTCTATTTACAGCGTCATGTCAGAAAGCGAGTATGAAAGCACAAACACATTCGGGGAGGAGGGGAGTAAATTGTTCTTCATGAAAGAGGCGTTTTATTTAAGCCTACTGTCTGTGTGGAGTCAAAAGGAGTCCTTCGGGGGGAGTCAGTCCAGAGCGATGATGTCGTCGTCGTCCTCGTCGTCGTTGGTTGCGGCCGCTGCGCTGGGCTGCTCCACCCGCGCCCGCTTGGTGGAGGTCTCTCCGGTTTCCTGGTCGGGGTGCTTCCTCTTGGTGCCGCTGGCCGGCGCCGCGGAGCTGGACGAGGCGCCTTCCTCCTCATCCGAGTCCACGATCATGATGTCGTCGTCGTCTGACGGAGCTGGTTTCAAAGAGAGGGAGAAATAAACTGTCAGATCCAACGCCAGGCGGCCATTTTGAACCTTTAAAGACACGACAAACGTGTCTGTAGTGAAATCTGTTTAATTTGATGTTATTCAATGTTATTTAATGTAATCTAATATTAAGTTCATCCACTGCGGCCACCTAGTCATCATCTGTTCAGGATTAAGGTCCAATCGGTTTAAACTGATCGGACGTTTTACAGATGCAGTTTCAACTGTCTTGGCTCCCAAAATTGTAAATAATCATGTGATGGTAACAGCCTGTTGAAAGGCAGCTGGGCTCATCTGTCCAGATGTGGAAAGATGAGCATTTACCTGCTCTCTGTGCAGCTGTTTGGTTTCTCTTGAAGGGGTCCTGATACTCCTCTCAGGTGGAGCACCCTCTGGCTGAACGAGTTCTGAGCTTTGAAGTGTTTTTGGGGAAAAATTCCCTTTACCCTTTTTTTAAATTTGAGGATCAATCACAACAACTTTAAACTGCCACCTACTGGCTTTCAGACGACCTCCTCTGACTTTGTTTCTGGTTTTATTTGAGATAATTTGTTCAAAATAAAATAAATCTAATAGAAAAAAAAAATCTTTCATGAAAACAACATAAGTGTGTTTGTGGTTTTCAGTAAAAAGAAAAAACACTTTTCCTGCTCAGATTTGATGTTTTATGTGTGATTTTAGGTCTAAAATGTAAACACAGTATGTCAGGAGCACTAAAGTCACACAAAATTAGCGTAAATAAACTGTTTTTTATGGGGAAATATGGGACGAAATAAGGGATATTTGTCATTTCCATCTGATGAACTTTGCTTCTTGTCTGACCTTTGAGGGACGTGGACGGCTTGGCTGAGTCCTTGTTGCCATTGGTGATGCTGTTGACCTCCTCCTGGTTGCTCTGAGGGGGCGGAGCCTTATCTGGGGCCTCGCCAACGACCTCGAACTCCACGTCCCGCTCCAGCTCCTCGCTGCCAGCAGGGAGGGACACACAAACCGTTAGCTGCTCGCTGAGCCATAACAGGGACGCCGTGAGTATCCACAGGAGGCTGGCCGGCGCCCGGAGGGTCCTACCTGTGCAGGACGGTGATGAGCAACGTGTAGTCCTGCAGGAAGTCGTCCGCCTGGAGACGGCTGCCGTTGCGAATCCCAAAGTCAGAGAGGAATTTGCTGTTGTTGGCTGTAGAAAAGCAGAGCAAGCACAGAGACAAACGTTAGCAGGACCATCGACCAACTCACTGCCTGTAAACTGGGTCTGAGGAAGGCAGCAGGGGACAAAAAAGAGGCCAAAATCTTCATTTAAAAAAAAAAAATATTTTGACCCAGATCTGTTTTTTTATGAATGTCTCAACAAGGAAAAGTCTGATTTCACAGTATCTAAAACTGGCCCAAATATGACTTTTTTGCCTCATTTCTGAACAATATCAGATTTTTTTATGCCAGAAATCTGATTTGTTTGGATCTATATTAGAAATAAATGCAAAATGTGCAATGTTTAGGCATAGTTTCCTCATTTCCTCTTTGGCTCTTAACCCACACAGCCTTTAAATCTTCTTCTATTCCCCCCCCCCCATTATACATCTCTCCTTCTGATGAGACGGAAACAGTTTATGAAGACCCGACCCAAACCCAATTAGGCTACAAACCTAATCAGTGATAAATCCAAACTGTGCTGTTTTCTGCTTCCTTCATACCTTCTGTCTCTCCCTCTTCTGATGAGATGAGGATGGTTCCTTTCCCGTCCTCAATCTGAACATCTGGAGCCACCATGCCGAACCTCTCTTTCAGGATCTGAGCAGAAACACAAAAATGTGTGTTAAAACAGGCAGAACTTTGGCAGCAGTTTGGCATAAATGTGTGTGGACTCCAGCCAGCCACCAGCTGGTTGTCCAGCAGCCTAAAGCCCCTGCTCACCCGGTCCTGCAGGCAGAGGACGGCCGTCTTGTTGACGTTGAGTTTGACTGTGACTTCTGGCTTGCTGACGCAGACGTAACAGTTTGCGCTTGGCGGGTCCAGGATGCACGGCACCAGCAGCTTCTTTCTGAGGTTGGGACACTTGTTCAGGAAGATCTGAGGAGAGGGCAGCAGACGACAGACGTGAGCAGAGTTTCAGAATCAGAACGCCTTTATTGTCATTATAGTTAGTATAGAAAGATCAGAGCCACCAAAATTGTGCAAATAAGGACACTGTGAGTAGAAAATATGAAATGTATACACTATAAATGTGTTGACAAGATTATAAAGTTATAAAGCTGCACAGTCAGTGAGGAATTTTAGCAGTAATATATAAATATGGTGTTAGTGGTAATAGGTGTTGTGTACAGATTTAAAAAATTAATATATTTCACATAAGAGTACATATTGCACATTTAAACGTCTCCAAAATCCAAAAAGATGAAAAGTTTGGCTTCCCACAAACAGGCTCTTAGGATTGTTTGCTTCTCCAAACTGAATATTTATAACACGCCACACATTTTTTTGCTTTCTGCGTTTCGATTACTTGCGTTTGTGATATTTATCCTGAAAGGAGCCATTTAAACCTATCCTGAGCTGGTTTAATTATTAAGGATCCATCTGCTGTGCACACTGGGGGGCAGAACTGACCGTGCGGCAGGACTCCAGCTCCCCAGAGAGGATCTTCAGCCCCTCCAACACGATGAGGCCAGCGATGACGGCGTTGGTGGTGGCGATGGCGGGGATGATGTTTCCTGCCATGGCTGAAGGAAACAGACCATCAGCCTCAGCCGAGAGTGACAGAAACCAGCTCAGCTCACCAACAGAGACAGCAGACTTACACTTGACGTCGAAGCGGCTCTTGGTGTTCATGCTGAAGATGTGCATCCGCAGGTTGGCGGCGGCGGTGACAAAGTCCATGGCGGGGGGGTCGTCCTGGGAGGATCACAATCAGGTTTAATACTCTAAACCCCCTTAAAATTCAAATTAAGGGACAACAAAGCCTGTTGATTCATTGATCTGAATGTATCAGATGGTTCTGAATGAGCTCCCTGCACCAAATATCACCAAAAATCCATTTTAAGCCACAAACAAAGCGACTAATTAACGGTCAGTCGTTTAATGTTTGGGAGCTTTTAAAAAAGCGTAATCGGTTTAATCAGAACCATTTAATTCAGTCTTAATTTGTAAGTTCAGAGGCCAGTCTTATTTACTAACCCCTTAACCTCCGTTTCAAGCCAAAACTCCTCAGATTGAACGATGTCACCATTTTAGGATCCAATCAGAGCTGCAGACTCAGATGACTCTGATGTCAAAGCAGTTCAACACAGAAAAGGATGTATTTATCCTCTGAAGCCTCACAATGTTCAGAGAAAAAAAACAGCCCCAACAAAAAGCCTCCTGTTAGATTTAAAGGCTCCAGTTAAAGTCCTCCAAGAAAACAGTTAGTCCACAACAAGTATGACACCCAGAGACACAAAGTCCAACTGAGGCTGCAGAAACATGATCAGATGTGCAGATTTTACACCGATTCTGATCCTGACTTCAGTTAGTGTGGCTGTTTGCCTTTTTAGGACTTTGAAAAAGGTGAAAACCAGCCTAATCTCCATACTGTGTGGTCGGCCGTTACCTTGTCCCAGACCAGCTCGGCGCCCTCGCCTTTCTCCTGCAGCTGTGCGCGCAGAGTCTCCACGCTGTGCTGGAACAGCTGGCAGTGCCCCCAGACACCCAGAACCTGCTGGTCCTTCAGGCCTGAGGCTGGAACCTCCTCGCTGGGATGGGCTGGGAGACGAAAACAGAGGAGACAGGTGAAGACGCACAGCCCAAAGAAAGCCTCACGCCAGCAGCGGGTTTTGTGGTTTGGAAGGAATTTAAGCCTCAGAAGATATCTGTGTTTGCTAAAAGGTCAAAGTGCCAGGAAGTGGACACTGTTGCAGAGGACCACAGCTGAGGTCTGAGGTCAAAGATAACTAATGTATACAGTGCATACAGACAGATTTTACCCTTGATCACAGACTCAGAGGGGTATAAAATGTACTATGATTTTCCCTGTCTGTCGTCTCGAAACTCCTACATACCCGCTTCTTCCCCAGACCTCTGGACCCTCTACTCCTCTTTCTGTGCTTCATCCTGTCACCACTGACTCTGACTGGGGGTTTTCCTCCAGATATCTGATTGTCAGATTGATGCGAACTGGAACATTGTGTCTACAAAGCATTTAAATGCGAAACATATAATGTTTTATTGCTGATGCCATCCTTTACCTGCCTGCTTTTCACTGAAACACATGAAATGTGCAGACTCACACATGGTGAGTTTAAGTGTTTTTGGAAAGCTGGGTCATCTCATACATAACCCTGTTGGGCTTCTCCCCTCTGAACCCTTCCTGTGTCTTCATTTAATTGCCATTAGACTCTGAGGAGCACCATGAGCCGGAGGACACATTTTGAAACATGAACAGTATCAAGAGTAAACAGAGACCCCCCTAAAAGGACATACCGCTTTTCTCCAGCTGCTTCCAGTCGAGAGGCGTAGGCGCTTTCCTCTTCTTCCACAGCTTGTCCATGGTCAGCAGGTACATGATGTCATCTTTGAAAAGCTTTGGGGAGAGCCAATCAGAGCACACCATTAGACCTGGTCACAGACGAGCCCTGCGCTCCCGGCTTTCAGGCCGAGCTGTGACAAAAACTCCAGCCTACATTACCCATGATGCATCACACAGGCCACGCATGCAAAGGTCTGTCATAAGTTCTGAACAAATCACATCTGCCTGCGCTTAAAAAAACTATGTTAAACGTTTGACTTCTGCAAGAAAAGAAGTGCGGAGTTGAAGCATCTGTCCAGTTGGAAGAAATATCTGAACACAATCAGCCACAAACGACACAGAAACAATAAAACTGGACCGGTATTTGACCTGTTGTGAACTTTGAGCACTCATATTCGACTTGGACATGACTATTTATGGGATGAGTCATTCAGAGAAATTCAAGTTCCAGCAGCTTAACAGGACAGAAGCAGCACACAGAGGGCAATAAAGAGGAAAAACAATAGATGGCTATCTTGCAAATCGATATTTCTGGTGTTTGGAGTCGGCTTTAATCTCGTTGTACATGTGTATAATGACAATAAAACATTGTGTGGCTATAGACTGACATTGCATATATATTCAACCATGTATATATTATTGCTGAACCCATTCTTATGAGCTACCAGGTGAGGTTGTAGCCGTTAGTCTGGACGCACCTTGTTGAAGAGCTTGACGGGGTCATACCCGGTGGAGCGGGCCCACTCTTTGGTGGAGATGCGCTTGATGTCTCCATCCTTTTCTGAGGCGGTGGCTCGGGCCGCCGTCTCTTCGGGGTTCCCTGCTCATAGGACACACATTTCACACAGAGCACAGCTAATAATTTGTTTGTTTGGCCGTTTTGCCCCGGCGGGTGGAGCCAGAGGGCGGGGGCTGACTCACAGGAGGCCTCTGGGTCAGCGGTGTCCGGCGACACCTCTTGATCTGCATCTTCTTCTCCGAACAGCTGACTGGAATAAAGGAGGAGAAAGTATTATTTTAACCCAATGCCAATAATCTGACCTCTTTAAAAACAGATTACAGGATGTGCTCCCAGCATCAGTTTGGGTTCAATAACTGAAACTTCATTTAGGCAGGCAGCGTATGAACTCCTACTGTAACTGGGCAAAGGGACTTTCCTCCACTCTAAATGAACTGAGATGATTTTACAGAGAACTTTTACATTCAAACAGAATTTGGGGGGGTCAAACACACTCAAACAAACTTTTGTTTATAATTATTTGTAAATCCCATAACTTTGTCTTCATTTTCTTGCATGTATGTTTTATTACATAATTCTTTTTTAAATTTTTGCAACTTAAATAGACATATACATACAAACCCACATTAACTCTGCTGCTCTTAAGTAATCGAGCAATCTCTTCATTTGCAATATACTTAAAGCAAGTTTTAAAAAGTAGTTAAAGTAAAAGTGAATTTAAAGCACTTAGACTTAAAAGTAAAGTAGGTTACATGATTAAACAGTTGGGCTTCAACTATTTAACTGTGATACATTTAAGACCCCATTTTCTTGTATTTTAACAGTCTATTTCTTGCTGACCATCTTAGCCATTTGGAAAATAATGTTCTTAATGTCAGTGGTTATAAAACAAAAATAAATGTGGCCATTTAACCATGAGAATATCATGTGAATTTTCCCGTTGTGGGATCATACTCATCCAGACACACATTGTTGGCCGTGTATCAGCCATAACGCTGGTCAGATTAGAGAGATCCTTACTTGAACAGATATTTGGCCCACACAATGCAGTGAATGGGCTCAGATGGTGTGTTTCTTATGGTGCACCCTGGGAAGGTCTTCTGGGCCGGCTTGGGTTGACACTCGTAGCACTCCGTCATTCCCTGAAGGAAGACGACAGCGAAAGGTGAGACGTGACGGAACATGAACGAACACGAGGAGAAGAAGTGCCTGCGCTACCTTCTTGATGACGGTGACCTGTCCCAGGTACCCAGCAGTGCCGCTTTCAATCAGAGGAATATCAGCAGCCAAACACATCCTGTTCACATGGTTACGTGCAGCTGGAGGGAGAAATCCATCCATGAAGGTAAATAAGTTTGAATAATAAAATACGATTCTGAAAATGCCCCAGCCTTCAGGTGAGCACATACCTCTGTTATCTAAAGCATTCATCACCAGCACGAACTTCCTAAAGAACTCCACATTGTAATCAGGGCTGTTGGAGACAAAACACAATAAATCCAGACACAAACACAACAGAATGCAGCAATGATCTGTAATCCAGATATAATAATCTGAACCCACTTCATGATGCTGTCGTGGTAGGCCGTGATGTTAGCACTGGGGCAGAACTGCAAGGCGCTTTCTTTGGCCACCTGAAAAACAGAAGGGTTGATCATAACTGAGCCTAAATCACACATCCACAGCACAGACGCAGGGGAGAAAACACGGCTGTATACCTGCGCTTTAGATTTGCCGACATGCTTCTTCTGGAAGAGGAACTGACGGTTCAGGTTGCTCACATCGATGGTGTCCAAGTCGATCTGCACATGGTTGTCACATCATTTGTGTAAGAATATAACACCACATACATCACTGAGTACAATCATCAACCCAGCATCTAACCTTAGATAAGTGTGTTTGTGCTTGTTCTCAAAAAGAAGAAAATTATCACAAGTTTCTTCACTGAATAACAAACACTACTCCTAGTTACTCCACTGCACTAAACATGTAACAACAAAGACTATTTTTTCTTATCGTGCAGCTCTCATTCTGCCTCTTTAGTTGTGACTACAGCAGTATAAAAACATTTCATCCCCTGAGCTGAAGGTCAAGAGCTTGAAACTCCACTTGGACCAAAGCTCTGACTGTTTATGTTACTATGGCAGAAAGATCTGTACTAATCTTTGCCTTCCAACTGGTTTTCATTTCACTGATACGTCATAAGGACATATGCATATTTGACCCCTTTGAGATGTATTTCATCAGAAATTTAGCTAATTATTTAGTGTTAATATTGAAGAATTAAACTCTAAGAATGTAAGGCTGTAGGCAGTTAAAATTCTAGGGATTTCGCAAGATTTATATGAAGTAATATTGGGGGTTTAAGTCTGAACATCAAAGTTTTTCCAAAAAAAGCTATATTAACCTTAAATGTTACAATAATTATATTTATGTTACAGAGTTCATCAGCGACAAACATTAACATAAAACACGTACTCACACACGTACACTTTAGCTCCAGTCAAACACTAAAGTTTTAACGATTTCACACGTCCACGCATTTAAAAAACAGATGTACCTTGCAGACCCAAACAAAAGACTTGCTAAGCGTGGCTCTGCTGGCTTTGAGCCGCCGGTCAGAGAGCCGTCACATTACAAAGAAGTTGCCTGGCTAACTTAGCGGAGGTAAAGGCGCCAAACGCGACGGCTGCATCTCTGAGGAGCAACTTTCCGTCTCTACAGCTTAATGTCCAGCCTCCGATACGTTGTAGTACAGACGAAACACCCGCAAACGAAATTGTTAGCACGTTTGAATACTGTGTGTTAGGAATTAGTCCGAGCCCTCACACCTCCTAACGGCACAAAGACCTAGCTAGCATCCTAGCCGGCTAGCTAGCACTCACACATAAACATAAAGGCTACGGACCACTTCTATGTTTTTGAAGCCAGTGAGGACCAGGTTCTTCAGCAGCTCACAGCCGATCCCTCCGGCCCCCACCACCAAAACCTTGCAGGTGGATAGGGAGTCGGCCAGCTCTTTCCGGAGAGAACCCACAAGTTGGACCATGTTGATCTAATAGAGACAGAGAGCCTGCTGCGAGCACAGGGAGGCTAGCGGCTAGCTTCAGTTTCTTCTACAGTAGAAGGGTCACGCCCACTTCCGGGTCATCGCTTTCTTCTTCGTCCTTTATTTTCTTGGTGTTACAGCGACCTCTTCCCGCCTGGCGACGGTCGAGCTCCAGTTTCTCCTTGTTTTCACTTTGTGTGACACTTTTCCTCCCAAAAAATTTTACAAATAAACTGAAAAAATAATAAAGATATCTGACAGATTTCTATGTCCAATATTTTTGTTTTAAAATACTATTTCACCCCAATGTTAATTATATAACATCGACAAAATCTTATTTCAAAGTGTACCGAGATCTTTTTTATTTTTTCATTTTGCTTATTGTCTCTGTTATTTTCAGAGTACACTAATGTTCTTGACACATACGTGTGCCGTTCACATGTATATCCATCTACAATCTCTGAATATGCATATTCAGTAGGTGGTTGTTTAGAAACTTTGTGTTTATTTATGTTAAATCAAAACTATGTCAGACTTTAAATGAAGTTAACAGCATTTTTTATTCCATGTCTTGGAGGGGCCTGTAACCTGAAGGCTCTGCCTCCCGATACATAAATCTATCAAGATTTTCCCCATACCAAGAAAAGGCATTGCTGGGTCTCAATAGGTTTAATCAACATTTGAAATATTCCTTTGACATTTGGTCTATTTGGTGGAAAGCTTCAGTGGACTCAAAATGAATTTCTCCACTGTGAGATCAATAAAGCCTATCTTAAAACAAACTGAACTGCATATGTTCTCCATATTTTCTACTGGCTTTGCGTCTGTTTTCTGAACCTGTACAATCCTGTTCAGGACCAAACTGGAACATCTGGTGATTGTTTTGTGTCAAGCTGCATCACTTTTTATGTGGATTACTTCAGGTTAAACTCATTCATGGTCTTCCATGAAAGATATGTATAGTTCATACTTCATACAACAGGGAGTGTTTTCTCATATCTACTGATGTGTACAGGAAATTCCAGGAAGGGAGATATATGGACAATGACCTTGTGCCTGACTTCAAACCAACAAACATGTGCTATAAGTTAATGCTCTAAGGTAACCTCGCACAGACAGGTTTACTGTTGTGTGGAGCCTCTCAGGGAATTGTGCAATAGACCAACTCAAAAGTAGGTCAGCAGTGGCAGGATGCTGTTAGTTAAACAGTCAGTTTGAGTCTGAATAATGGTAATGTCTTAATTTAGAAATCTTACAGACATAAACTAACACTTAAAATGGTGGTTGGACAGTTGGCTCACAGCTGTTAGGAATCCTGTAAAACCAGATTAAGGATGGTTAAAAACCAGCATTGGAAGTTCCAGTGATGACTTAAACATGTGTTGTTTTTGACATCTTGTTGCTGAAAATAATGGGACTGATACTCAATTGTTATTTCCAAAAGATGCAATGAAAAATTTAGTTTGTTTATATCAGCCCAAGATTTAGATTATTTTCCCAAACCTTTTAAAATGAAAACAGCTGGACACGGATGATGGTCGTTGTCTTATTTATCATATATATTAATGCACCAGCTCTGTATTACAAAATATTGCTTTTTATGTAAACTTCAGAAACAGTAAATGGGGGTGAGTAGATTGCGAAAGTAGAGCCTGTAGGGGCACCTTATGTGTGATCCATATTACTGCCAGTGGTGTGAATACATGGACAGATTCTGGGTTACTGATGCAATCGGTCCCACAAATCATGCTCCAGCAACCTCAGCCATGAGATAGTTTGCTGGATTATCCCCCACCGAAGTGTGTTCAGATAGATACATATATGATAAGTATTATGGGAGGACATGTCTTATTTGTTTACATTTTTAGAGTCTTCAACAGGTTCTTGACTCAGAAATTCTGGTCAAATATTCTCATTATCAAGTAAGTAAATAAATCAGCTTAATAATGTTGAGGCTCTGGGGAGGATCCATCCCTCCATCAGAGCTGGGGTTCAGTCCACTTCTGGTTCCTCTGGCAGAGCCACGCCTTTCCTCCCTGTTTCCTTCCTTCAGAGTTGCTTCTTACAGCCCCCCTCCATGGAGAGCATTTCTGATGAGGCCACCAGGAGATGGTCAGCTGGAGATCCAGATGCAGCTCTCAGCTCCTGTTCAACTGAGAACTGAAAGAGGATCTGGTCCTCTTTCTTCGCCACTTTCAGATCCTCTTCATCTGCTGGATTAGAGAGTTTTTCAGGCCCAACTCTTCTTCTTCTGTCCTCCACTGGTCCAGTTTCCTCAGATGTTTAAGAACTCACTGCTCACCAGCTGAGACCTGTTCAGTTTCCAGCCAGCAGCTCTTTGGGACTCCTCAGAAATCCTGTTTCCTGCCTGATAAACTGTCAATACCACAAATTAGATAGACTCTTGAATAAAAAATATAGCTTGATTGAAGATTTTTGGACAGAAGAGAAACTACAGCCAAAAATTGGAAAGACAATCAGAGAGCCAGGAGACCTGGTCTTTAAAAACACAAAAAAGTTACATGAAAGTCTGGCTCTTTGAGAGAAAAACACAAATAAACAGCTTTTAAATATTTAAGCTGAGTCTGTTTTGGTGTGTCATCCCGCATATTACATAAATATAACAAATATATTTACATATCAATAAGAGTGAATACAAACGGTTGTGTTTTCAACATTTTATTATTAATATGAGTTGTAATAATAAGACTATCCCTGTCATGTAATTCAGAATAATTAGATTAGTTACATCCAGTTACAAGTTGTTGTCTCCCTCTGAGAGTCTCCCTTTTACGAGCCCCTGAAGGCAGCAGCAGCTGGTTGGAAAGTTCTCGCTGTTCGGACGCTCACAGCTGGATGTGGGGTGGAAGTAAATCATCTAAAAATGCGTCTAACATCTGTTTGGCGAGCTGACGGAGCCCGACGGTCCATTGAAAAGGAAAACATCTTTTTTCGTTATTGTGAAATGTCCTGACATTTCTGGTTCCTCGGGGAAAATGGGCTTTTACGCATTCGCTCTTCGTCAATCATTTCCCAGCTGTTGTGTAAACAAACGCCTGTGATTAGGGGGAGTCAATAGGGCAGTGAGTAACCTGGACACGTTTATTTGCCCCGGACTGTCGGCTGAATTGGTCTTTGACACTAAACGCCTCCTTTTGGGGGATTAAATGAGTTATCCTCTCCGCGAACCAGGCGCGCGTCCGCTTTCCCAACAGACGGCAGATACAGACGCTCGTGTGTGAGAGTTTCGTTGTTTTTCTTTAGTTTTTGCGTATAGCCGGGGACCGACACCGTCCAGCCCGGAGGAGATGCGCTCCGCGGGGCGCCGCCTGGCGCTGCTCGGCTTCTTTCTGCTGGGGCTCCATCACTGCGCAGCCTTCTGGATCGTCAACGTCGTCTTCCCCCCCAACGCCAAACCCAAATGGCCAAGCAACAGCACCTCGCCGCTCATCATCGGTAAGTAAAGATGCGTGTGGGGGGGGTGTTGGCGCAGCCATTCAGCCGCAAACCTGCGCCCGAGCGCACAAACATTTCTCCCCTTTTTGGTTTTTTTTTAAGCAGCTGGGACCCTGAAAGCAGCAGAACTGGCGTTTCTGTGTCTTAATGTACGCCTTCTACCTGTTTTTTAAACTTTTATTCAGGTTTTTGTTTGAATAATTTAAAGTTAATAAATAAAATGTGAGGTCTTTATGTATGCAGAGGCTTTTGAAGTACGTGTTGCCATCCTGTTTTTCCCAGAAAATTCTCCCATGTTGGTCATTTCTGGTAAACATCAGCGTTACAAACAGCCCCGCTGATGTTTGGCTGCTTATTGCATCAGTTACACAAACAAATCAGATTTACCTCCAATCGAGTCCTGGCTGAGTCAGAAAAAGTGTCTTTCTGCTGTGATGCTAAAACCCCTGAATGGGAGCCGTGCGGCTCCTTTGGAAGCCGAGCAGCCAGATAACAGGAACAGAGAGTCACTGTCCCTGTTATCTACAGCTTTACATACATTTATCTGCTCCTCTCACAGCTGTAACGCCTTTTTGTCCTTAAAAAAAAGGCAGTTAAACGTCACCTCCTCGGCTCACCTGGCACCTTTGAGCCTCAGGTAGTTTTAGACATTTACTTCAACTACAACTAAACCAGTTAATAACAGTCAAAAACTCCTATTTTGAAGCCAAAATAAACTACTCAGGAGGAACTCCAGGTAGAGAAGTCCCTCGAAAGTGGGTTTAAACAAAAATCAGATCTGATTTTTAATGGATGTTGTGCACAAGGTTAAAAAGAAAAACTAAGAGAACTGCTTCTGATAAAGAGGTGACAGCATCTTTCAGAGGAAAAGGAGATTCATTGACCCTGAAATGAGTTTTCAGCCAATAAGGCTTCGGCAAACACAAGCGCCGCCCCCACAAACGCCTCTCAGGCCAAACGTTGACCCCTTTAGCGGAAGCTTCCTGCAGACTCCAGCTGATGAGACCATTAAAGCAACATCACACACAGAAGCATGGCCTCATTTGCATCTTTGCTCCCACTTTTAATCAGTGTAACAGGTTATTATTGTGTCTTTTGACAGCTTTAAACAGCTTCCTTTATCAGCTTTGGGTTTTTTCTTGGCCCAAAATGTCTGAAAACTGAACAGTTTCAAAACAATCCGCTCAACCCAACATGTAGTTTGCCCCCTACACCTGCAGAAAGCGTCCCCCTCTGTGTCTAACCAGTGGCTGGATGTGTCTGTGTGTGCAGTACCGGGGAACCTGGGAAACCGCCTGGAGGCTAAAATAGATAAGCCGAAACTGGTGCACTGGATGTGCTACAAGAAGAGCGAGGACTGGTTCCCGCTGTGGATCGACCTGAACATGTTCATGCCCATCGGGGTGGACTGCTGGATCGATAACATTAGGTAACGTCTCAGCTGGTCTCCGCCACGCTCACGAGGCGCCATCTAGTAAAGAAGTGACAAACGTTGAACGTTTCACTCAGTTTTCTCAGATTTGACACAGATTTTCAGAATTGGAGTGAACCCTAAATTACCTCATACTATACACTCGTGGAGCTCAGTGTGAATCTGGACTCTAAATGTAAATATTATATTGAAAATATATGTCAATTTAAATGTATATATAAATTAAATGTCAAATTTATTGTATTTGAGTATATTTATGTTAAATCTTAATCTAAACCTTATTTGAATATTTAATGTAATCTCATTCTCAATATTAATTAAAGATATGATTAGAAATCTAAGTGTAAGTACAAGGGCAAATATTATATATGGACATACATAAATGCCTACATTTTAAATAAAAGATATTCATTACTAATTGAATGTTAAATCTAAATAAAATATTGCATTTCAATATAGTGTTAGATAAAAAATATTGAATTCTAATTTGAAATGTTCTCTCTTAAATAGAATGTAAAGATAAGATTTTATATATAAATTTAAATATTGTCAGATTTAGGTCATTTATTAATAGGATTTAGATAAAGCCTCTCCATTTTGGCTCCCTGCATGTTTACAGAGCTATTTTTGTTCATTTTCATCTTGATAATGAAGACGTGTGCTTAACATTTTAGATAAATATTCAAAATTACAGACCAACTATTTAGCTCAAACTTTTGTCTCTCCAGACTCAATTACAACAAAACGACCCGGCGCTCATCCAACTCCGCGGGCGTGCAGGTGCGCGCGCCGGGATTCGGGGAGACGTACTCCATAGAGTTCCTGGACTACAACAAACTGGCAGGTGAGCGAACCCCGCCGCCACCTTTTGTCGTTTTTCTTGACTGAACTGGGCAAACGTGAACGGCTCGATGTGTTTTCAGGGTATTTCCACACGATGGTGCAACACCTGGTCAACATTGGCTACGTCCGAAACGAGACGGTTCGCGGGGCGCCGTACGATTGGAGATTAGCTCCCAGTGAGTATAAGAAGTGCAAACTTGTGTATTTACAGTCAGTGTTGTTCTGAGACACTAACAAGTGCATCTTACACTAGTTTCTTTAATTTGACCTGAAATGCTTAGTGAGGCGCTTCTTCCTGGTTCTGAAAGGCCTAAAGGCTCTGATTGACCAGCTCCACCAATCCTGAACAGGCACAGCCAACCAGGAAGCGTTTCACCAGTTTCATAGCTAGAAATAAGAGAAAAAGAAAAAAAAGATCTGGAATTGAGTGTAAATTCAATTCAAAGTACTTTATCAATCCCACAAGGGGCTAATAAAAAATAAAAAATAGAGTAGTATCATTGATCAATATAAGTGTAGCAGAACATGCAATTTGTACATAGAATTAAGAAAAAAAGACCAAGAATTAAGTGTAGATTTAATCAGAAGTACTTTATTAATCCCACAAGGGTTAATGAAAATAATGAAAATAAAATAGAGTAGTAGCATTGATAAATATAAGTGTAACAGAAGAATAATCTTAACTTAAAGTAAGAAAAAAGGAAGAGTATTTTACTCGTTTCAGCTCACACTGAGACAAGCAGATGGAATAACTGTCTTTTACAGTCAAAAGTGTGTTTTTTTTTTTTGTTTTTCGTCATTGTTGGTCAGATGATGCACCTTGCATTCTTTATAAAGCAGAGCATCCTCTCACTGTGGTGGTCCTTGTTGTAAACGGATGTCTAAAATGCTTCCTCCCTCAGATGAGAACGCAGAGTACTTCACTAAGCTGCAGAACCTGGTGGAGGAGATGTACGAGCTTAATCAGAAACCCGTTCACCTGCTCGGACACAGCATGGGCTCCCACTACGTCCTCTACTTCCTCAACCATCAGCCCCAGGCCTGGAAGGACAAGTACATCAAGGGCTTCATTTCCCTGGGAGCGCCTTGGGGGGGCGCTGTGAAAGTCCTCAGAGTCCTGGCCTCAGGTAAAGGCCTTTGAGCCTCTGGTAGTTTTACACATCTACTTCCAACTATATAGTGAATAACAGTCAAAAACTCCTATTTTGAAGGCAAAATAAACTACTCAGGAGGAACTCCAAGTAGAAAGTCCCACAAAAGTAGCTTCTGAAATGAGTTTTCAGCCAATATCAGCCTGTTTGTATGATCTTGGACGGGCTGTACTGAAATTGAATTTCTCCACTGGGATATCAATACAGTCTATTCATTCATAAGGCTTTATATTAGGTTTTACCCCCCAGAGCTTGTCTGACTCTCCTGTTACGACGTCATAGGTGAAAACGACGGCATCCCGATGATTTCCAACATCAAGATCCGCGAGGAGCAGCGGATGGTCACCACCAACCCCTGGATGCTGCCGTCTGAGGACGCCTGGCCGAAGGACCACGTCTTCATCTCCACGCCGACCTACAACTACACCAGCCGGGACTACGAGCGCTTCTTCAACGACATCAGCTTCGAGGACGGCTGGTAATGCTCAGCTTTAGCTCATCTCAGCGAGACAGTTCAGCTAAATATTCAGCAGAAAGATTCAAAATGACAATCAGAAGGTTTAGTTTCCAAAGTTACAGCCATATTATTGTAATAATAGTATTAATAACAGCAATAATATAATCAGTGATATCAAGATTATTATTACCACTGTGTATCAAACATATATAAATAGCAAATAAATAAAAAATATTTTTTATTAAAAAAATACAAAATCAATCCCTAAACAATGATTATCAAGCGGCTGCATTGTGGGTAACACATAATTATACCAAAAAAGCAGGTGACAAATGAGCACAAATCTATTTTTTTCTACACATTTTTTTCATACATAAATAGAAAATAATGTCTATTAATACTGATATTAATAATAGCAATAAAATATTCAGAGATATCAGATTAATATCATTGTGTATAAAACAAATAGAAATAACATCTGAATAAATAAATTGAAAATTAAATAACAATGAAAAACACCAAATCTATTCCTTTAACAATAGTTATCAACCAGCTGCATTGTGGGTAACACATAATTATACCAAAAAAGCAGGAGACAAATGAGCACAAATCTCTTTATTTTATCTTTTTTATCTGTTAATAAAGTGTAAACTAATACTGAATGTGGCTGCTCTGGCTGCAGGCACATGTGGGAGGACACCAGGAACCTGACGGGCGCCCTGCAGCCGCCCGGCGTGGAGGTGTGGTGCATGTACGGCGTGGGGCTCCCCACCGCGGTGACGCACGTCTACGACGAGGAGTTCCCCAACCAGGACCCGGTGGACTTTGTGTACGCGGACGGGGACGACACGGTGGACAGCTTCAGCATGGGGCTGTGCAAACGCTGGGCGGGGCAGCAGCAGCAGCCCGTGCACGTGACCGAGTACCGAGGCCTGGCCCACCTGGACATGGTGTTCCACGAGAAGGTGCTCAACCAGATCCAGCAGATCCTGGAGGGCAAGCCCGACGTGCCCGAGGAGATCGACGTGCGCTTCGATGACAAATAGCAGCTGGGTTGTTACAGAGGTCTTTCTGAGCGAGTTCAGAGGCCCAATTTAAACAGAAAATAGCATGTTGGTGCCTCCTCTTTGCTCAGTTTGGTGCTAATCAGCCTGGATTTCAGGAGTCACCATGTTGTCTAAACTGAGGACTGTCTTTGTTATTTCCAGTTATAAGTAGAGAAAATGGACATCATTAGTGAACTGTGTAAACCTGTTTGTGCAAACACAATTTGTAAACCTTAACTAAACATTTTCTCATTAAACAGCATTTTTCTTCAGAGTCTAGGATACTTAATCTGAAGAGGGATCAGAAAACCCAGAACTTATACACACAACAGATCTGTGAGGTTCCCAGAAAAGTCCCCAAACCCCTCTTGCACTTAGAAACTGGTCTGTGTGTAACTGAGCTTTGTCCATGTGTGTCAGGTGAATTAGAAAGTTTCCAGAGTTACAGCCAAACAGGTTTACACAGTTTATGAATCAAATGTCATGTGTGCAGATATTGAGTGCATTTGCTCCTTGTGGAGGCTGGGAAGTGGTCTGGGTGAACTATGTATCAAAGTTTTTGGAGTTAGCTCGATGTTTGATGGTTCATTTATGTTGTACTGTATTTTCTTACGGGGTCATATTATGGTTCCATGTCGGTTTGTCTATCTGATAGATTCCTGTTCGAACCAGTGTTGTTTTTTAAGTTTAAACACAGCTAATAGACACAGGTTTCTGCATAACGAGTGTATGGTTTGTTTTCACAGTTGTGGAGTTTGGAAACCTGCAGCTCTCAGTTTTAAAAAGTCTTTATTTGTGCTGCGTTTTAGATGAACTCTTAATGTTTCTTTTTTGTTGTTATTTCACAGAGTAAATAAAGGTTTTACAAACCCAAAACTGTATTTTAGAGAGTTTTTAACCCTTATGTGATACTTCAGTCCACATACGCTCTAGTTTCATTTTCACCAAGAACAAACTGCCTTTTAAAGAATTTCTCCTCTCATTGGGATCATTTTCATAACAGATTTGATCGGTTAAGGAGCACAATAATAAACACGATTGTCAGGATTCAGATTGAGCTTAAGGTTAAAGACCCAAAAGCGGAAGCAGAAGATGACGAGTAGAAGAAAGCCGTTTCTTTTTAATATAAAGGGCTGCTAAAGAGACCAAATAAATTAACCTACCATCAAAAACAAGAGCAAGAACTACATGGAAGGCTGATGAGATGAGTGACTCTCAGGTGTCCCATCGCCTCATTGGGTCTGTGTCGCATACAGATGGAGTCACAAGACATTTGGGCTGCCATCTAGATATGGAAAACAAGCTGAACTGAGCTGTGTGGAGCAACAAGTGCTACAGGGAAAGGGCCAGAGACAGCTGAGAGGCCTCATCGGGCTCAGATGCTTCCTGGTCGTTTTGAGATGTGGAAATAACTTCATACATACACAGGAATTGAAAAATAATAATATCTATTAATACTAATATTATTGATAGCAATAATGTTAAAAGTGATATCAACATTGGACATGGTCTCAGACACACAACAATCAGATGACTTCAGTCTAAACAACAGCTTTGTGTGTCCTGGACAATTTATCCCCAATTTATGGAACAGCCACTCAATGGAGACAAAGACAAAAAGTTCAGGAAATATTTTAAACATTGGCAACTGCAGACTGAATTTCTTATTTGCATACAAAATTATTACATGAGTAATAAAAGCACTACTTTTTGTTTATTTGTTCATTTTTCTGTTCTGTCATTTTAATTGTTGAGTGAGGCAGCGGAATACCGTCACCTAGCAACAGCAGTCAGCTGGGGGAGGGGCGTAAAGGGCTGCATTCCACTGAGGGAATGGAACTCAGGGTAATGCATTTGTGACATCATTCCGGGGGGCGGGCTTATCCATCTGTGATGTCACAGGTTCTGCATTGATGT
>JABUIW010044186.1:0-17211 GCA_013363375.1 Menidia beryllina
CGCTTTGGTCTCGGACAGTATTTCAGCTTCCACCCACCCCCCCCCAAACCCCCCGTTTGGTTCGTCAAGTCCTTTCATAAGCTTCACCCTCACCGCACCTGGTACACGACAAAGAAAAAGGACACAAACTCTCCTGTTCAGCGGCTGGCGAACGGCGCCAAGTTGCACAGGCCGAGCTCCTCTCTGTGAGAGGAAGGAGGGGCCGGCGGCCCCCCGCCGGACGCCTCTGCCCCCCCCCAGGATCCCCTTCTCCTCCGGGCCAATCAAACTGAAATAAAAGAGAAGAAAAAGGTTCAATCCTGCCCCTGAAACCTGGAGTAATCCCAGCTGGTCACAGCCCAGAATCGATGCTGCTGCTTCTTTAGTTTAAAGGTGACGTGCATTAATCCCCTTCCAGTGTTTCTGGGGGCTCCTCCTCCCACTTTAGTTAGTTTTTTTTTTAACTTCTAAGACACTATGCGCGTGTTCCTGTGTGAACAAGTATCGATTGAGAGCCGGTGAGAGAAGGTTGAGCGCAGCGCCCCCTGCAGGCCGGGACCAGCTGGTCAGCACAGACAGAGGAGGGGGGGTGAGACCGACCCCTGCCCGCCCCCACCGGGCGGCGGCCAGCTGAGACGAGCGTTCAGCTTTCGAGGAATGATTATTTCTCATTTCAAGTGCCATACGTGTGCGTGAGCCCCGGGGCGGCGTGGAGGGGAACCTCAGCCCCGTTTCGGGGTCGTCCGGCCAGGGCTTCCTCTGTTTGGAACTGGGATGGCTGACCTCCGTCTGCCCGTCGTCTGCAGGGTCGCTCTCTCTTCACAGTCCACTAAGATTAAAACAGAAAACACACTGAATGCACTCGAGGTTTGCACTTCTGCCCCACACCCCTCTTTCAATCAGCCAGTTCCCAGCTCCCCCCCAAAAGACCAAGTCAGTCATTGCTTTTTACTCAGACCGATCATGGAGATTTTCTTTTTCCACCTCCGATGTTCATATTGTATATGATTACTTGTACAGAAGATCGAAAGCTTTTTCTTTTTTTTTTTTTATCTTTACAAAGGTAACACTTTTAAGATGCATCTCTCTTTTTAAAAAACAAACAAACAAGCAGACTGACTATTTAAGAAATTTTCAGGGATCTGTAAAAGGAATCTGATGGTTGAAAAGGCCGTTTATTTAACGAAAAAGGTCCACTGTGTACAGGAAAAGGCTCCACCTCGATTTATTTTTTTTTGGGGAAAGATTGTTTCTTGTAGAAACGTCTTCATTTTTTTCTGCCTATTTGCTTTCTGATCCTAAAATGTGTAAATAGTGTAACTGTGAATACTATATAAATATATATATATTTTTGTTCCCTGGGATTTGCTAAGAGAACACAGCTCAGACATCCACGTGTGACGATGAGGTGAGTCCTGAGCTGGCAGCAGGAAATTCAGCTTGTGTCAAGCTTTTTTTTTTTTTTCTTTTTTAATTTTGTGTTGTTAATTCTATGAGAAGTTGTTTGCGGTGTGGAGAATGAAAAAGGTGCAGAATCGGCACGGGAAGCAGACTGAAGCATCAGCCTGCCTCTCGTGTCTATTTATTATATGACAAATGTAAGAAAGAGGAAAAAATGAAATAAAGCAATTTTGCATACATCCATAAACGGAAGCTGTTCTTATTAATGAGGGAATGCTATGTGGAGCACAGCTGATTAGTGGTTTATGCTAAATGAACTCACTTTCAGCCACAGTCTCCAGAGAGAGAAAAGGCCCTGTCTGTGGTCGGTGTGTGTGTGTGTGTGTGTGTGTGTGTGTGCGAGCCTGAAGGCCGTGACAGGAGGAGGATGGTGTGACCACAAGCGGAGAGGCAGGGCCGGGACACACAGCATGGGAGTTCCATTCACACCCGCCACCATCTGCTAACACCACCTCACACACACACACACACACACACACACACACGGCCGGCCATCTGATTGGTGGCATCACTTCGGACCGATCGTCTTTCCGGTTCCTTTCCCAAACCACAGACTAAACTGGGTTTTAGGGGATCCTGTTGAAGTGGATATGTGTTTTTTTCGTTTTTGTTTTTTTGTGGTTGTGTTGTCCAGGTTTGTGAGTTTTTTTTGTCCTTTGTCAGGTTCAGGGTCTCTGGGCATGGTGTCAAAGTCTCTGTACCTGTGAAAATCTGAGCAAGCAGAAGTTATCCTAATTTCCAAAAGGCTTTAAGCGGAAATGGTGGAAGCCATTCTCTTTTCCTCTTCAGCTTTTCTTTAACAGACGTAGATAAACAGGTATGTGGACGAGCTTTCCTTTGATTTTCTCCCCTCCACCTGTGAAAAGCACCCTGAAATACATTTGGAAAAAGCCTCAACAGATGTCTACACACCACCTGGTTTGTGTTACTTCAACATGCCATGCACACCTCAGCCACAGACTTACACTCACTCTGGCTTTTTTGTTGTTGTTGTTGGGTATTTTTGTCGTGAAGGAAGTGATGCCGGAAGGAAAAAGCTGATTTATGCAGTTATTAGGATAAGGAGCCCGTCGGTGTGACATCAGGTGTTTGTTTTTCTTGTCGTTGAAATGTGAAAACCGATGGAGTAGACTCAGTTCAAATAAAACACACAACCAACACAGGTTTGTATTGTCGATAATTGGAGCTCTTCTGTTCATGACTGGCGGCTCTGAGAAGAAGGAAATACACAGAGAAAGGCAGCCGCAGACTGACGGATGCTGTGACGCTTATTACACTTTAAAGGGCTTTGCGTTGTCCACAGGTGATGGTAGCATGAACATTTTCTGAAAAGTGTGTATATGATATACGCTGGCTTAGTCAGTCAGAAGCAGAGATAACAAAGCTCTGATTTTCATTTCTGCCATTCATGGCCTAGGTTAAACTGTCTGTGCTGGTCCACGGTTTGAACTTGAAGCCTCTTTACTGACCTTGAATTATCCCTCCGTCCATGTTAACGTTTTGATCTGCTGATAAAATGATGTGATTTTGAATGAGGCTTTTTGTAAATATAAGATGTAAAGAAACAATGCAGGAATTTTCCAAATGATCAAACGTTGGACTGAAAGAGGTCCAGGAGAACACATCAAATGCTCAAACTGAGAGTTTTTTTAGCCTGAAATGTCACCACGGCAAACAAGACCATCCGTCTCATTTTCTGGTTTCTCTGATAAAAAACCAATAGTTGTCAGCTCGTGTTACTCCTTTGTAATTTACTACTCTGGTTTTTAGCTGTGAAAGTGGGTTTTTTTTCCACACCCTGAATTTTGCACCATAGATGATGGACCTACAATTTCTCAGCAATTTCCATGATTTCCCTCAACAGCTTTACCTCAAACAGTCCTTCTTGGGAGCTTCTTTGGCCCCCTGTTATCTCCTGTTCCAGCTCAATATCATGCAGTGTTCAATCTTTTGTCCAGGGTTGTTGGTTGTTGTCCATCAGTAAAATCAAGAGAACAAACAGACAAATAAAGGCTGCTAATGTTTATGTTAGATTTTTACCATTTTTTTTTAAAGACAATGCGACGCAAACGTGGGTGGCTATGAATACAGACACGACCGGCATAGTTAATCACATTTTATCCTACTTCTGCTCATTCAACGCAGATAACAGGGTGCTAATGGAGCTGAGCCAATCTGCATAAATATGAATCATTCAATGGCATTTACAGTATTATTCTTCACAGTTTTTTCATGCATAGTTTTTGCTAAAATGTTTCTGAACTGTATACATGATGAAAACAGAAACTTGTCTCAACGCAAAACATTATGTAAAAGGGTTTTTTTAAGGTCCCGTATTCCCTGGTTTAGTCCCTTTAAGGATATTAACCAAAATTATCTAGAAAAAAAAGAAAAAAAAACATTTTTATGGTAACAAGACTTCAAAACATAACCCAGACCCTAAACACAGAGCAGACCATTATCGGACCCTCTATCTTCTACTCATAATGCGTCTTTAGGACTCAACCCAGCGCTAGAGTCCACGGATGACCCTTCCCAGCAGAGCGATCAGAAGCAGGCGTGCTGAGGCTGCTGACCTGAGGGGCTGACCGGACGTCCCTCTGAGGAGTCCGGCGTCTCTGGAGGCCGACACCGTGCGACTGTAGGTGGGATGCACGTGCCTGAAATTGTTTTGCAGAGGCGTCACCTGTTGGGCATCCTCCTCCGTGGAGAAGATCTGGGAGGTAAACTGAGCCAACTGGGGAGAGAGAAAACCTTTAACGGCCCTCCTTTTCTCCTCGTGGACCTGAGAAATGGAGAAGAGACACCTACTTGGGACCATGAGATGTAGATGGGGACCTCATACAAGGTCCAGACGACTGCCTGGGAGCAGGGCGGGGTGGTGAGGCTGCCGTAGTAACGGTAATACTGGCTCATGTTGTGCTTGGGCAGGAGGCTCATGAGCGGAAACGGCTTGATTTTAGCCGTCTGACCTTCGGGGGAGGAACATAAATAATCAGAGGCATTGGTCAACGGTTCCCTAAGGGCAGAGGTGGGGTCGCCTTCGTCCGTTCTGACCTTTGTAAGCAACGGAGGAGAGTTTCTGGGCTATGTGTCCAAAGTGGGGGTTGTCTGCGTAAACCACCTGGAAAAGCAAAGCGGGTCAGCGCGGGTCAGTCCCACAAGGCAGGCGGACAGTGAAGGTGCGGGGTGAGTTTGACCACTGACGTCCACGAAGAAGCCGAGGACGGCGACTCCCGTCGGGTCGTCCAGAGCCGCGGACATGTTGGGGTGGACAGACTTCATGTTGACCACGTGCATCTGGTGGGAGGGGGTGGGGGAATCACAAAAAAAATTGAGGCGGGTCCGCATGGCGCGCTTCGGCCGAAACAGTGTGCAGCCGCCTACTGACCGTACTGTACCTCCATCGGGTATCTGCGTCCGTCCACCGTGTGCTCAGAGCCGTTGGTGGAGGGCCCCCCCCAGTGGAAGTGCAGCTGGACGGTGTGGTACACATCTGGAAGGCCTCCGCCGCTCACCGCCATACCGCTGCCCACGTGCAGCAGGACTGGGGAGAGCACAGAACCGGGTCAGGCCTCTGGTCAGAGAGCGGCTCGTTGCCGTGTGACCCGCCGCCCGTTTACCAGAGTGACCGTCGTTGCTCAGCGTCCAGTGGCCTGTTTGGACCTCTTCGAAGCCCTCGAGGCGCAAAGGCCCCAGGGAGGCGTTTCTGGTCATGCCGTCGTCCAGGTTGACGGGAGAGTGGTGGTGTTCAAGTAAAGGGTGACATGATGGGAAAAGGTCACCCCATGCATAAGGGTCTAAAGGTGGAACAAGAACCGAAAGGGCACCAAAACACAGAGCCGGTCAGAACAATCCGTGTCCCTCAACTCTGATGACAGGATCCAACATTTTTTCCCATACAGGCACAAATCAAATGGGGTGCCGGAATGAGAGGATCTTTTGTCAAAATGTTACCAAACGTCACAGAACAAAAACATCAAGAAATAAAGAATGACATTTATTGGCTGCTCCGACGTTTTCTGGGGCACTCACAGCGAGAGACAAAAGAGAGACAATCGAGGCAAAATCTGACAACCTGAAAAAGTGATTATGCTACAAAAAGAACGGAGGGTTTTTAAGCCGGACCCCCGACCAAAAACCAAACCTCTGTAGTGTACATTTGTGTTCATTTCACAATAGAGAGAAGTCTATTTGAATGTTAAAATTGTGTTCTTGGATCACTAAATTGGTTCTTTTACATTCATTTCTGAGGATAAGGCCAGATCTAGAGATCACTACTGATCCAGTCAGAGGAGCTTCCAGATGTTTCTTTCATTGTGCATCATGTTACAATTCTTCACACAACAGCTGCTTTACAGAGCCCGCAATCACTGTCCATCCACACAGATCTAATCTATCTTCTTATTTCTTTCATTCATTTCGGCTTGGTGAACACGAAAAATCACTCGGAAGTCAGAAAAGGGGGAGAAATGCTCCCATAATGTTTTTTTTCACAAGTGAAGGACCCAATTAATCTATTCTAACTACCAGAGTTCAGATACCAAATCAGGCAGAGGCTCTGTAGCCCGTCGTTTCTTCTTGATATCAGCCAGGAAACACTAGAATGCAGGAGGTCGTTCACAGATTCGGTCACTTACCACATTGTGGCTCGTCGTAACAGTAGTCCTCTGAAACAGATACAGAGCACAGTGTCCACATGCGTGCTGATTTTCTAAACACCAAAATAAAACGGTGGTCTTGCTGGTTTCCCACCTCTCATCTGGGAGAAGGACACCTCACCTGGGTTACCGGCGCGAACGACGGTCATCAGGAGAGCTGCGGTCCAGATCATGGCCGGTTCCAGGCAGGTGTGAGGATCTGAGGTGGGCTGGGGGGAAACCTGTGCGGGCGTCCTGCTTAAGTAGGAAGGGAGGTGAAAGCCCAGTGTTCTTTTCTCCTGGACTGATCGGTGAAGCGTGTCATTACCAGTCTGGTGGTCCCTTCTGATCAACAGGCTCATTGATGCAAAGACAGCTTCACCCCCCCCACCCTCACCCCCACCCCCCTGCTGCCACCAGCAGAGATGCCCAGCGACTAGTAAGAAGACCCATTCATCTCACGAGGAAGCCAGATGATGCGTGAGGCCGGCCGGCCGGGCCGTGGAGGACTGAGGCCGCAGAAACATGCTCATTTCACTGAGTTTCTGTGTTCTCCCCTTAACTCCCATCATTGTTCTCCACATTAATATTCAGCAGGGAGACACACCGTGAACACAAAGGACGAGGGACACCATTCAAATCTGAACCGGGAGGCAAACAGATACATAAAACCTTTAATAAACCATCTCTCTGGCGCCTCACAGACAGAGCCGGTGTGCTGAGCGGCTCAGCATCAGGTGTCGGTCTCCTCCGTCCAGGAATAGCCGCTGATTCTGTCACTGCTGGGCCCACCAGAACAAAGCCTCCTCTCTTCTCTGACAGCTGGGTATCACCGTCTCTTTCCCCGCCCGCCGCCTGATGACTCACTGTGGGGAGCTTTATATCTGCTTCCTTTAAATCATTCATATCTTTTGACGGCTTCGGATCCGATTCGCCCAAAAGCTCCTTCTCACCGTCATGGGGGGGATTTCCCCAAATCCCACCTTAATCCTCTGACATTTGGTCCCTGCGGGTGGAGGAATTTTCCCCCGATGGAAACTTGCAGAGCGGCTAAATGTCGGGACTGGTGAGGTTCTGGGTGAAGTTCATATGACGCACGAGGGGTGCGGATTTTTGGGCGTTTGGTTGGATGTACGTTTAAAAATAAACAAAAAACACAAGCTCCCCAGACCGTAAAGCATTTTTTTCCTTTTTAATTAAAAGGCTATCAAATAAAAGACAATTAAATGTAGCATTTAGTTGAATTACATTTAAAACAACCCCCCCCCACACACACACACACCCCTTCAAACGTTTGATCTCACACCAGGGTAGTCTGGCACAGAAGCTCCTGTGGAAACGGAGCCGTTTCAGGTGGAGAGCGGTTATTCAAAGCGTACAGAGACACTCAACTACAGACAGCAGTCTCTGGAACAAAAAAACTGTACACTGTTGACCTAAAAAGGTTTTCATTAAAGAAATAAGAAAAACAAAAATCTCTCAGCATGCCAAAAGATTAAAAACATGCACCAAAGCTCCAGAAAGCAGGTGGAAGGAAATCAAGCCAAACTCGGTGCAACGAAAACAGAAAGAAAGCAAACGTCAAACCAGTACACCATCTCTAAAACAAACATGCACCGCCTCAACGATTGGTGGAAAAAAAACAATTTCACCTGCTGGATAATCCGCTGTGGATTGTCGATGCAAAAAAAAACTAAAGAAAAAAAATATTAAAAAAACAGCTTCATTCAAAAGAGGGGAAATGAGCTTTAACATAAGCAGAACAGAAGTGTTTTACATTCGGTACATTCAAACATGAGATGTGCAGTGGGACATGCTGGCGGCTGGTTTTGGTGGACGATGCTGGTGGAGCTTCCGCCTCTCCGGCTTCAGGAAAACCCACAGCTGAGCGAGTCCAACGATTGTCGCCTGACTTGTTCCGGATATTCAGTCAGAACTCCTCTCTGAATGCATTGTTCTGTCGTTTTTTTAGATGGCGATCCCGCTGAGGAGTGAGGAAAACTAACACACAGACTCCTCTGGCGGATGATGGGTTTTTTTTCTGGCTTGTGAAGTTTAATGGAGGATGAATGTTGACACAGTTCAGTAACAAAACATCCTGCTGATGTTAAAGTAACAACAAAGACATTATTTAGGTGATTATAGATGACTGAATGATTAGAATAGTTATCTTAAAACCTTTTTTCCATTTAAAGACAGAACATGTTCTCCCTATTCTTCATTTCAAACCAGGGAGGTCAGCCTACATCTATCCCACAAACAAGCAAGATAACAACCTGTAGTCATAAATTATCATCAAACAGAAGACGATTTCAAATTTCAAACTCATATTTATCACAAGCTCTCTGACAGCTAAAGCTTCATTAGCGCTGCCCAATAAAAACCCCACAGCAGGAAAACTCACCGTTGCCCTCGACCTCTTTACTACAAAACGTCTTGCTCTAGAAATCTGGAAGACGGGGTCGAATTGTAAAAGCTGGGGGCCGAGGGGTTTCTGTGAGCAGATAGAAATGGGACTTTGGGTCATGCTGCTCCAGGACGTGTGCGTTGCTGCAGCCTGGACATCGATTCAGGCGCATCAAAATATGACGCAAACGAAAAACAAAGCGCACGAGCGACAAAAGCTGGCTGGACAGTGGTCCCTCGTCCCGCGCTGGACTGAGCCGGGCGGGGCTCATGGGCCTCAGGGGCTATTTACATCGGGGAGTCTTCGCCAGTCGGGCCGTGTTGGAGCTTTGTTCAGTCGGCACGGAAGGAGCCGGAAAGTTCGTCCTTTCTGCCGTGAGGGGGGGGGGGGCTGGTGGCTACGGCTGGACGGGCGTGGCTGCCCCGCCGGTTAACAGCTCTGTACAAACTAGCGTTCCTGTCTACGGGCGAGCGTTTGGCGGCAGTCTGCTGTGTTCCATGGCGCTGGCGGCCCCCTGCAGCCCGCTCCGGGCCCTATACCACGGTGCTGAGGGAGGAGGCGCAGTCCGCGGGCACGGGGGCGTGGCCGTCTGTGGGCGTGTCGGGCCCCACCAGGAGGGTGCTGCTGTCTATGGAGTCCTCCCTCCCCTGAGAGGGGGGCGCTGAATCTGGCATTGGGCCCGAGGCGTGGGGCATATCGGTCTGCCGCCGGTCTCCGATGGCGTTCATCTGGCTCGGCACCATGGAAACACCCCTGTGTCCTGAAGACAAACCACAAAGGGGGGGGGGGCATGAGAGCCGCGCGTACTTTGCACCTGATGACACTCGGACCGCAGGAGGGGAGACATGTGCCTACCCAGGTCCACGTAGAGGAGCCTGTCCGGGTGGATGGAGGCCTCGTACGGAGGGGCGGGGTCCTCCGGATGCTGCATGTCGGGGTATTTGTAGGCTGCGTACGGCGGGGGAGGCTCCTGGAAATGGAAAGCGCCTCCCTCGCCGTCGTCGGACAGATGCAGAGGAGTGAGACCAGTTCCAAAGGCATCGGGGCCGTAGTCGAAGCCGGGGACCCGCCTGCCCAGGTTGAAGTGGTGCACTGGGCAGAGAAACACAAGTGGAGTGGGAGTGAGACAGAGCGGCTGGTTTTACTCCTCACTCCTCCTGAAGGCCACATGAAAGGAAAAACAAACAAACAAAAAAAAAAACAACTCACAGTTGCCTCCGATTAACGTTTCGATGCGTTCGCGTCTTCTCTGGCGGAGTCTGTGCACCATGAAGAGCAGCAGGGAGAGGATGAGGAAGGAGGAGATGCAGCTGACGATCAGCCTCATCCCGCTCGCCATCGAGTCAAACAGGCTGTTTCCATCTGCGGGCGCGGGAGAAACTAATCTGAGCATGGCTGTGCCACGAGTTAAGGGCTCACCTATGGAGATCACACTGCGCTCCCATAGGAGGGAGGGCCGGTCTTAAGGACCTTTCTTGGGACCCAAAGGCAGTGGGACAGTGGGTGGGCTGGGGGGGGGGGGGCGGCTCACCTGGATCCAGGCAGGTGAACTTGCAGCACTCTTTGGGGTCCTTGCGGAAGTGCTGGCAGCCCTGCGGCCGCTCGCACAGTGCCGCCACGCACATCTCCGGCTCGCCGTCGTGGCAGGTGCAGCTCAGGCACGGGTCGTCGCCCTTGGGGGTGAAGTAGTAGCCCTCGTTCACCACGTTGTCCTTTATGTCCACGCAGGTTTGCCCTGTGGGGGGGAAGGCAACGTCAAGGCCCCGCCCCGGCAGGCGGGCGGGGCCGCGGCGGCGCTGTGGCGGCGGGCGCGTACTCCTCTTGCAGAGGAAGGGGAACTTCTTGTAGCAGTTCTCGGCGTGCCAGCTGTGCAGGCCGCGGTCGTTCATGGTCTTGATCTGGAAGCGCTGCAGCTGGGCGCAGAAGACGTTGTCCTGTGCGGGCGAGGTCTCTCCCAGCTTGGTCAGGCCCTCGGGCGGCAGGAACACCTGCATGGAGCCTTTTGACCGGCAGACAGAGCGCTCGGGTTAACGCTCCGGCCACGGCAGGAAGGATGGGCGCTGAACAGAAAGGCTTCCTACCTTTGTACGCTACCTCCCAGCGGCCCTCCAGTGAGTGGCTCTGATTGGTGATCACATACTGGTAGCCAACCCAGAACCTGCCAAACATTTAAGAGAACAGAACAGGCTGTGGTTTACACTCACAGTTGGACTTGGGAGAGACCTCGTTTTGACCAGCAGATGGCGTGCATCCCGTTCTTATCGTGGTTCCCTGACCCGAGCTCAGCGCTCTGCACACGGCGGACACTGAGCTGGACACTAGACGCTGAGAGCCTGCAAGGCATGACGCCGGACGGGCTACTCACTTGCACTGGTCCCGGCGCTCGCAGAAGTCGTCGTCGAAATCCACCTCGATCTTCAGGATGAACTGCAGCTCCTCGTTCGTCACGAATGTAGCCAGGGAGCCGTTGACCTTCTGACAGGTGTCCACGGCCTGCCAGTAGTTCTCGTTCCTCAGGTACACTTTGTAGCAGCTGGCCGTCTTCTCGTAGTGGTGCCACCCGCTGGGACATTTCTCTGTGGGTGGGCAGGACACCGTCAACGCTGCGGGGGGACAAAACTCTGGCTGCAAACTGTGGGCGGCAAAGATGGACGCTTACTGTTGAAGCGCACGGGCTGAGCCACGCCGATGACGTCCTCTCCCTGGTCATATCCATTCCCAAAGTGAAAGCGCTCCTCCTTTGTAGCTGCAGAGAAAAGGGAAAAAAATCATTTGACACTGATGAAAACTGAAGGCAGAAAAAAAGCTTCAGAGATGTTCACCGCTTCAGTTATCAAGCATTTTTTAGATAGAAGTTCTCTCTGTGGTGAACCTGGACACAAAATTCAATCCGTTTGCAACCACAATATCACAATAGGTCTTAAAAATGGTCACTTATACATCAAAATTCTTTAACTCTGCAGTATAGTTGTTTCAACAGACACTAACACATTTGTTTACTTCCCTAAAGCATTTTCTTTTCTTAAAGCAACTCTTACAAAAAGCTGAAAAGTTTGTGTGGTTTTTGCTCATTCTGGAGTCATTGGGGACAGATTGCGCCACCTCTGTGCGTTGCTCAACAAAAAGATAAACCCACACAGAAGCCTTAATATTCAGTAGTCCGGCTGCTTTCACACTAACTCATAGCTGAGGAATGTAGAAAAATAATATGAGCAGAAAAAAAAACAAAAATCTGTCTCTTCATCTCTTCTCCTCAAACACGTGTGTGTTTAACACTTTCAGTAGATAAACAGAGTAACCAGGAAGTTGGCTTAGTTGAAGAACTAGTTCAGCGTCAACCTAAAAGCATGTTCCAGTATGGAGGTCACATGCTGGACTCAATCCTCTCCATAATTCCCATTATGAGGGCAGAGAGCCGGGGATAAATCTGCTGGACTTAAGAGGAAAACAAAAGGATTTTGGTCAAAAGCTTAGCACCACAACATGTATCGAATGTTCAACAGATCAACCAACTGTAAACAAAAACACAGACAGCATTACAAACACGTCTGAGCTGTTGTTAAACCGAAAATGAGCCGGGGGAGCTTGGGGATGAGTGAAGGACAGGCAGAGTGTTTAGTTTAGAGATAAACCACAGTTTGAAAGGTCATCGGTCCAGAAATGTAAGGTACCTTTTACCCTCTGAGGTACAAAGATGCCACTTTCACTTTTTCTTTACTGACGCGAAAGAAAGGAATCTGGTTTATTAAGAACTTTTAAAAAGAGCCATGCAACTGGCTGAGGGGGGAGGAGGGAAGTCAGCTGGTATCCTGGATGTGCTTATCAGAAGCAGGTGATGTAAGACACCCTATAAGCCTGCTACTGAGGCTTTACGGCTAATTATGACTTCTCAAGTTCTTTGAGAGAAGTGCTCTTACGTATCTGTCGTCTTACGTGAGTGTGTGTGTGTGTGCATCAGCATCACTCAGTTGTTAATACAAAGTTATCAAAGGAGAGCCAATGGGAGAAGGTTTGCTGCAGCTACAAACTGCACAAACCAAGTGGCAAAAATGTATTTTCCAAACAGCACAGACGGACTGAAAGCAGCGGTCATTTGGCTAAACGTTGAACAGCCTGGCCTCCCAGGTAGGAGGTTCTGTTACACATGCTGTACATCCCTTAAAAAGCTTTGAGGAGACCAAACTGCCCTGTGGGAAAACACCCTAGCAGGATGCTTTTATTTTAAGAAAAACCAACGAGTGTGTTCTGTGCAGAGTCATGGGGTGGGGGGGTGGGTGTTGAGGTGGGATCCACTCACGGGGACAGTCGATCTCGTCGCTCTTGTCCTCGCACGCCGTCCAGCCGTCACACTGCCAGGACATGGGGATACACTGCATCTTCCCGCTGCGGCAGGCGAACTGCCCGGGGCTGCAGCGCTGCTCTGAAACACAACAGGAGGGTTTGGGTGCTTTTGTTAGACTTCCGGAAGTCAGGACACTGCTGAGCGCCTTCTTAAGGTCGAGGAGAAAAAGGATGAAAAATCAGGGTAAGCAAATGTTGGGCCCGGACAGCAAACAGTAAATCGAGGATCAGATTACCACGTTGTTTCTGATGATTTATTCACACATGTCAAAATCACTGCCAGTCCACTCCCTCATTTAACACACAGCAGAGAGGAGAAAGCAGATCTCAGCACCTTAAACCACCAACTGCTGCTGACGCTATCCCAGAGATGCCAACAAATCAAAGGGAGACGCTTTCCGCTGACATAAACTTGTAGAAGAGCCTTATCTTGCCTTCAACTAACTGCTTTTCCTCTGCAACTGGATGTTGTCAGCCTAGCCGACAAGCTAGGACAACTGAAGATAAAGCAGCTCTCCTGTTGTAAACATGTCATCGGGTTTGGTTTGGTGACAGAGGCCATGAGAGGAGCAGGCTTCGGGATGCCGCTACTCCTTAAAACACACTTTATTTGTTGGTGCGGAGCCATTGGCGTGAACCAGGATATTTTTTATTCAGTATTGGAGGAGAAAAACTAAGATATTAAATGCTAAATATTCTGACTACAACACATGTCCTCTGCTGTCAGGCTCTCTGGAGCCGTTTCAGGGGCTGCTGTTCTATAACTAAACTAAACTATGCTGAGAACACAAGCTGATTGCTTACCTGACAATAATCTTGCCAGGGCTAGCCGTGGACCTGAAACAAACAGAAACAATAAATGACTACCGGGATCCTGTTTTTATAGTAAAGTTTCACTGTAGATGCTGTTTCCTCATAAAACACAATCAGCTCAGGTCTGTCAGTGGCTGGTTTGTTGGAGGGCAGGGGGTTGTGTGCGCCTACAATGGGGCTGTATCACCCACTCCACTAACAAATATGGCCACACTATTTTTACCCGGAGGAGAAAAAAGCTTGGGGCTATTTGAGGCTGTGGCTGCTGGCTCATGTGTGATCAACCATCTCAGGTGACCACACACAAACCTTCAGCTATGGTCACTCTGAAAAATTGGCTGCTGCGCCTTGGGCCTGAAAATTATTTAAAAAGTGGGCCTTTAAGAGTTGATGTCATTAAGGATAATCAGTGTTTATCCTTTCCCTATTAATCAAATGCAATGCAATGTTTTCTGGCAGACGAACTCCTCCACAGAATCTGTGTGGATTGTAAAAAAGAAGGATTATTTCTGAACATAACCAACTCTGGGTACTGTTCCACCCTTTTTACCCTATTAGGGTTAACAGCAGTATGGTGGTTAGTTTAACGAGGAAAACTGCTGCATCACACTATGCTTATGAGTAATGTAAACTGATGGGGGAAAAAACCCCAAAGGAAAGTGAAACCATTCTCTGAAGGAAATATTCTGCCAAAAGGTGTTTTAAGACTTCTCAGAAGACGTCATCCTGACTTTAATGTTGCTAAGTGGATTGAGACGCATTAAACTGTTTCTACTGGGACTGAGTGGTTATTATGGGTGAATGTAGGTCAAAGTAAAAAAGAATCTACAGCATCCAGATATATAACTGAAGGCAATTAATAATTGATGCATCTAAATATGGAAAAGAAAAATGTGTGAGCAGGTAAACAAAAAAGAAGACATGTCAGCATTATGTTTGGGGAGCTAACTGTGTAAAAATCTCTTTTATATGAGGGCTGCACACTTCTGTCACTGCACATGGGGGCCGTGTCAGTGAGCACAGGGCTGTTAGGGCACTTCATGGCTGACACACGGTGTCATCTCAAAACTCAGGACCCTGGACATGTACATGCTTCCTGGCTTGTTATGAAGACTGAGATGCAAATATCATATTACAACACCTTAATGCGACCAAACCCATAAAAATAATACAAAGGACTGTATGCAACTGTAAGAGCATTTCTGATACCTGTGCTGCTGCAGAGGACATCAGAATCAAATGCATTCAGATGGCGGAAGCTTTAGGTTATCAGATATGATGAAGCACAGCTTGGGGACAATCACATTTAATCATCCTTGATATTAAAGAGCTTCAAATTGATGTGCATAATGCCCTGTCATAGTGGGAATTTCCGGCTGATTGGAATGGAGTGTCTGCATTTGATCTAGTTAACAGCCACATGAGAGCTCATCTTTCTCTTTTTGGTCAGGATTTCAGTTAAATGATGTTTAACTGACAGCTTATAAGTTAGTTAATGTTTGGTTATTGTAAAGATGACCGGTAGGGGCTTATGGTTAATCAAAGGTCAAGTATAAAGACATGCATCTGCAATAACAGGCTAAACAAACAAATAAACTGAAAAATGGCAGAAAACAGGAGGGAGGAGTTAATGATCACGAGCCTTATGACCGCCAGAGTAGCAGTTTAAAAAAACGTTACTAACTGAATTTACTTTTTCAACCAGCAGAAAAAAACAATGAACATGTTGGAGTAGACCAGTTTCATCCTCTAACTCCTGACAGTTTGGTCAGTACTGTCACCTCACAGCTAGAGGGTTCCTGGTTCAAATCCAGATAGGGGCCTTTCTGTGTGGAGTTAGCATGTTCTCCCCATGTACGGGTCCTGTCCATGTACACTGGATGAGGTCAAGCTTTTATACCCCAAAACAATCCAATGAGAGTTGTACTGTAAACCTATAAAAATGACTGAATGCAAAGCAGAGTAAACCCCACTCTCCCGTAGGCCGTTTCTCTAGCGGACTTCCCATTTTCATAATGTGTCTCTACAAATGAGTGAACCTTGATACTCTGAGAAAAAAATAAAGTGCCTCTTTGTGTCTCTTATATAACCAACAGGAAAATACGATAGAGACTATGAGGCCGCCCCAGCTCAGTCCAAGTGAAGTGTAATGGCTCTGTAAAGCCTGGTGCACACGCTGGGCCACTGGCGACTCAAACAGTGAGGCTTTCAGGTTAAAGCGGGGAGCAGGCAATCGTTTTCTGTGTACCGCCGTACATTTAAAACATCACTGAGTGGATGGCAGAGCTACAGACTATGATATCACAACACTGCCTATGTACAGAGACAGGAACTGAACCAGGAACAAAAGGCCTAAAGACCCAACCAAAAGTAGCAATTTTTGCTGACATTCAAACGGTGGTTTGAATGTCAGCAAACCTCTAAAACAACATGAATAAAGCCTTTTCAAAGTGCAGGTGCTGGCAGGTTTATCATCGGTGCTCTGTTAGCTCACCGGTTCAGTAAAGCCCACCCTCTCCATATTCAGGAGGGAAAAGATGACACTGCATCCAAGCAAGACCGTGAGATTGTGTGTTCACAGCTCAGTACTTTTTTTTCCTTATAGAGGACATCAGCAGACCAAAGGTAGGCCAAAAAATAGCTTTTTTGCCCTGGAGTCTCCATGTGAGACGTCACCATCAGTAAAAACATGCTTCTGTGGACAAAAACACAGCTGAGCCAATTTTTTTCCCATAAATGCAGGATACTCAGCGATGGTGAGTGCAAAACCTGTGTTCCCACTCAGGCTGAGAGAAGGCGAGTTGAGATTTAGAACCCCAGACGTGGCTCTTAATAAGTACGAAAACATGTGGCCATTGCACGCTATAGCCAGGTGTCAGCGGGTTATTTAGACCAGTGCCAAAAGGATGAAAATCTAAAGTCGAATTAACCATAAAATGTTTCAGGAAGCGTATTGTCATCCTGGCTGAAGTATCTTTTGTCAACACGCAAGAGAAGAAATAAAGTTTCACTTCCTTATCAAACTGTTTTAGTTACTAAATCATACTGCTGATCTTTTCAAATCGGTACAAGGAAGACATAACTAAACTCATTTAGCTCTAAGACAGAACTGTGTGGAAGGTCAAGGGTGTCTCTGAGCATCCTGCAGCAGGAAATAGAGCATCTGGACGCCCATTACAGAGCCCACAAAGCAATAACTTTGCTTTATGTCGGGGGGACTGCTCCACTTAAACCTGCGCGCGCCGCAAGTGCTTCTCACAGGTTTTTCCACCATACTATTTATATCTATAGAAACATTTAAGAGACTTGCTTCCAATAAATAAGAGATGTCCTTTATGGGTAATGGGCTGTTTGGTCCATTGGGATTGAAAAATACCAAACTTTTTTTTGCTCTAATCCAGCCGCAACAGCAACTCAACTCAAGTCAGGCGCTAAACTCCACTGACAGAGTTCAGCTGACTGTCGGCTGAAATTGATGACGGTTTTGAGAATGTTCCGTTCAATAAGGCGCTACTTACTCTGCTTTTTTTTTTGCTCACTTCGAAACCTCATCTTAATAGAGAACTTCTG
>JABUIW010044187.1:0-12806 GCA_013363375.1 Menidia beryllina
CACTTTGTATTGTGACTTGTTACCGTTTCCTCTGGGATGAATAAAGCTTCTTGAAATTTGAAGGGAAACATGGACTGAGTGAGAACAGGATGTGCAGCCTCTTCTGGCTCTGAATAATCCCTATTTCTTTACTGCTTCATGGAACTGGAGGAATTAGGGCTTTAGAGGGTAGGAATGGTGGTGGCAGTGTGATCCCCTCAGCAGGATAGGGCAGTGAGCTGAAACCTGACCCACATGGAGCCATGAGGACTGAACAGAGACCTTAGTCAGGACTGTCTGTCTTCACCATCATCGGATTTATTTCTGGGCCAAAGATGAATGAACTATTTCCACCAAATGATGTAAAATTCCAGACAAAATTCTGCATCAGGGACCAATTCATGTTCATGCATTTGGCAGACGCTTTTATCCAAAGCGACTTACAGGGCAGGGAGGAGCTGTATTGGCTGGGAATCGAACCCAGGTCAACTGCTTGGAAGGCAGCTATGCTAACCACTACACCACCATTCCTCACATTCCTGTCTTCTAAGTCTTCCTATGAGGCCTTTTTAGGAACAAAATATCCAAAAATCTCAATGTATTTTATTTCCATTACGGCGGCGTGCTCGGTCGAGTGAATCCTCTCTGAATAATTACCCCAGAACTAATAGCCCACCTATGCAAATGCAGGCAAAGCGGCCCGGCATCTTATCGCTTTTCATGGGGCAGATTTATACCCCCGGCTGGTGGTTTATAATCCTCGCAGCCATGCAAAAGGGAAACAAATGTGTTTGTGCTGCACAAAATTCATCATTCAAAAAGGGGCCAGAGAGGAGGTGTCTTGGTGTAAAGCTGAGCTATATTTTGGAAGAAAACGCTTTGGGAAATGTTCTTTAACGGGGTAATTAAATCCCATGTTAGACTCCCAATATTTCTTTATCTCTATGAATGTATTTTAGAAAGATTTGGGCTTCAGTAACAAAATGAATGTGTGGATATATCAAATTGTGTTTATTTCCTATCATTCCTGAGCAGAAAAGAACATTTTAGTGCTTGAATGTTCTGCTTGATGCATTTCTGACTTTCAGAGAAGCCCAGTGGGGAAAAACTGGGGAATTGGGTTAGAAATCCTAATTAGATTTTAAAAAACAAAAAACTAACAGAAAAACTACAAGAAATCCACAAAAAGACACACAGATGTCACAAAGCTGCACGAAAACACACAGGACGACCACAAAGAGAGACTAAATTAAGATCCAAAAATGACAAAAAATATCACAAACCAACATGATGTGGAATAAAATAAACACAAAAAGAGGCAAAAGTAACACAGATTACCAAGAGAGGAGAACACCGGACACTAAACTACCAGAAAAAGAGACCATCACAAAAAGACACACAAAGCTACCATGACGAGACTTCAAAGGGCCAAAAAGAGGGAAATTTGAACCAGAAACAAAATAAACGGGCAGAAAAATCTCCCTGAGAGCCAATTTAAACATCAGAGTGTGAACTAAAGCTGGACCACTGCTGATTATCGGGCAGAGATGAACGCTTCTAGATCCGAGTTTGAGAAATTCTCCGGAACGACCGATGGAAGAAGGCTGAAAGGGAAGAAGAGCTGCTGAGAGGCCGTTACTGAGGCCTGCAGACATCCACCAATAGATGGACTTCTCTTCTTGGAGACTGTTGTTGGGTCTTGACAGGAGTCCAAGACCATGGTCTCTCACTGGAAAAGGGTAGAGTGCCTCCTCTAGGTCGGGGGGGATGTCCTTCCCCAAGTGGAGGAGTTCAAGTACCTCGGGGTCTTGTTCGCAAATGGGGGTAGGGAGCGGGAGATCTTCAGGGATGTCCTCCCCCAAGTGGAGGAGTTCAAGTACCTCGGGGTCTTGTTCGTGAATGGGGGAAAGGGAACGGGAGATCGACAGGTGGATCGGTGCCGCATCGGCAGTTACGGACATTGCAACGGTCTGTCGGGATGAAGAGAGAGTTCAGCCTAAAGGTGAAGCTCTCGATTTATCAATCGATCTACGTTCCCACCCTCATCTATGGCCACGAACTTTGGGTAAGGACCGAAAGAACAAGATCACGGATACAAGCGGCCGAAATGAGTTTGCTCCGCAGGGTTGCTGGGTTCTCCCTTAGAGAAAGGGTGAGAAGCTCGGCCATCTGAAAGGGGCTCGGAGTAGAGCCGCTGCTCCTCCACGTTGAGAGGAGCCAGTTGAGGTGATTAGGATGCCCCCTGGTCGCTTCCTCGGTGAGGTGTTCCGGGCACGTTCCACCGGGAGGAGGCCCAGAGGAAGACCCAGGACACGCTGGAGGGACTATGTGTCTCGGCTGGCCCGGGACAGCCTTGGGCTCCCCCCAGAGGAGCTTGCAGACGTAGCAGGGGAGAGGGAAGTCTGGGTTTCCCTGCTTCGGCTGCTGCTCCCGCAACCCGACCCCGGATAAGCGGTGGAAAATGGAAGGAGTTGGGATGGAAACGGGTCCGAAAAGCTTTGCTGGAAACTTTCAGATGAGAGAGAAACGAGAGTCCTCAAGCCACCTTAAGTGCTCCGAACACGCCATGGGCCTTTCTCTCTCCACCTGGTTCATATTACCTAAGAAGGAACCTAATCTGCTTCCATGCAATGTCATCCATTAAGATGTTCCGTTTCCCCTCCACCGGACATTTGTTGGTGCTTTCATTCAAATCTACTGAATCATTAAAGCTTGCACTCGGTTCATAACATGCAACGCTCCAGTCTGAAGCACAGAGGACGGTGCTCGTCAGACCTGTGCTTCCTGTCACGTGTTACTGATAGAAAATCTCCCCCAGGATCAATTCGAGTTCCCTAAATTAAAAATAGAAAATCACCGAGTCAAAAACAATCACGTTATGTAAGAAACTGACAACCTGAATGCCCCAATTTAGTCATCTGAGCTTCAAAAAACTAACCGGAGAGGATTCCTCTCAAACAGAAATGCTGCCGGCTGTATAGTCATCAGGACTGACCTCAGCTGAACAGAGCAGCACTTTCATTATTATGTAACGAGCAATGGCCCGATTTCCCTTCCCGCCTCCATCATATGAGCGGAAATAAAGAGTGTGGAGGGGGGGTGGGGGGGGGGCGGGCAAAAGGTTGGGCACTCCAGATGTGGGTCAAGCCTGAGCCGGCGGTGCTCCTCCAGCGCTCTCGGGGTGAGAAATGGTGGAGAGACGCAGCGGGGATTGCAAAGCCAGAGGGTTTTGTGTCCAACTCCCCCCAGAGTGCAGCAGCAGCTGGGCCGCTGAGCCACCTCCTCACTTGCCACCGGGGCGCAGGGGGTCAGGTTAACCACAACGGGGATCAGGGATTAACAGACCTTTTCATCATCATGTTTGCCATCCATTATTGTAACTGTTTATTCCCTAATGGGGTCGTGGGGGGACTGGAGCCTATCCCAGTAGTCATTGAGGAGAGGCGGGGTCACCCTGGACGGTCCACCAGTCCATCACAGGGACACACAGAGACACACAAGGAACAACAACCACTCACACACACTCCTAAGGGACATTTGGAATGTCCAATCAAGCTAACATGCAGGTTTTTGGACGCTGGGAGGAAGCTGGAGAACCTCGAGAGAACCCACGCAGACACAGGGAGAACATGCAGAATCCACCCAGAAAGGTCCTGGTTCCCCCAGGGACTAGAACCCAGAACCTTCTTGCTGTGAGGCGATGGTGCTGACCACCACACCAGCTTTGTGCACCAGTTAAGCCAATTGTTATAACATTTTAATCGTCTTGACAGAAGAGCAAACAGGAAAATGAACTCACTAAAGGACAAAGTGTCTCAGAGGGCTGGTGAATCTAGACTGGTGAATCTAGACATAAGTTTTTCTGTGAGGACCTTGAACAGCTCCGGCCATTTCTGTCTTCTATAACTTCTGTTTAGTCCTAGAAGGAAGATACGGCCCGGAAGTCAAGTTGTTCTCATTTCTGGTCTTTTTTTGTGTCTGTTCTTTATGTTTTCTGTTTCTGAAAAGTTTTTTTCTTCCAATATCTGGGCTTTTCCTGTACTTTTATGTAAGTTCTATGTTTATATTTAGTTATTCTCTCCCTCTCTGGTCGTGCATCACATTTGAATGATTTTGTGTCTGTTCTTAAAGTTTCCTGCGTGTTTCTGATAAGTTCTTCCCATCTTTGATCTACTTTTTTGTTCTTTTAGTCATTTTGTTCCCTTCTCTGATGTTTTGTTGCACTTTTTAAAGTTTTATGTGTTCATTTTGTTATTTGGTCCCTCTTTCTGATAACTTTATTTTGAAATTTTATGTCTTCTTTTTGACAGTTTTCAATGATTTTGTGTCCGTTCTTGGAGTTTTGTGTCTATTTCTGACCACTTCTGATCTTTTTCTTTCCTTTTAATGCAGTTCTGAGTGAAATGGGAACGTCACTCTAATCTGAAGAGTTTAGCATGTGGGGACAGAGAAAAGGGGGTTTGAGGAGATCTCCATGGGTTCAAATTGGGGTACGGGTATTTTGTTAGATTTGAGTTTCTCTGTTTAAAGCCAGCCTCTCCAGCCCTTTTAGGACACAAAGCCCTCACAGATAAAGCACGTGCTCGTGCACGTTAAACTTGTCAGACTCAATCAAGCAGCTTGAATCATGCCAGGCAGGAACACATGCCCTTCAAACACACGACAGCTCTCTGGGAAGCAGCCATGCGTGACCTCTTTTCTCTAACACAAATGTAATATTGTATGGAGCTCTTTCCCAGCAGGCACATTGCTGCCTTTCTTGTGGGCGTTTGCGTTTTGCTGCCCCGCACCCACACAAGCTAGCGGCTTCACAATCAGCCGCTCCCCACAGGCCCGACAGCTTTACTCCTTATTCAATAAAAAATCCAGACCAGACGCACGGACCTGATTGATTGAAGGCTTTAAAGACAAAACCAGCCAAAGAAATCAGGAGGAAAAAACCCAGAGGCATTTTAGCCGTCCCTTCGAGAAAACAACAAAGCAAGTTGCTTTTGGTTTCGGCTAAAAAACGTCCAAAGTTTTTCCATTTTTGCCCATTTCAACCAGATATCAGCACAACCTTGGCCTCTTGCCACGTGCATATTCTTTAAAAAGTTGCCCACGAAAAGTTACTGAAACAGGTGAAATCTGATCATTTTTGGGGTCTACTTTCTGTTGTGGATCAATACATGGATCACGACTCAGTTGCGAGCACCTCCTTAAATGGGAAATTCAAATAGGCCTTAGGAGTTTTGTGTGTAAAAACTATGTAGACTTAATATAATTGTGCTGGAGCTCAATTTCCAAAATGAAAAAGCATATTTGTCTCTGCTTTGCTCTGGTATTGCAGAAAACTCACAAGCTGGTGAGAGCAGAGACTTGGAAACACTCCCAGTCATATTCAGGGTTACCTAGGGTTACCTAGCCCTAACCCAGTCATGGGAACAAATGAAACAATCCCTAAAATCATCCCAGAGAGCACTTATGGGTTAGGCTTAAAAAGATCTTAAAATTCTGAGCCGAACAGACAAAAACAAATACATAAATATTTGATAGTTTCTGCTGTTTCAGCCGGGAGTTTATTTACAAAAACAGGTTTGTAGATGCTCTTATTCTATTTGTTCTAAAAAAACAAACATATTTCATTTGATTTTGGAGCCACACTGATTTTCATTATCTTGTGAGGACAGACGGCTAAATTCAATATCTCAGCAAGCTCAGCTCAGCCTCTCCACACACAGGAGAAGTTTCCCCTCTTGTTTTTGGAGTTTTTTTCTCTCCTTGTCTGCAGTGTGCATCCATTATCGGCCCCATCTCTGTCTATGAAACATTGATGCCTCGTGTTTCTGCCCGGCCGCGATGAACGCTGCACAAAACTAATATCAAACAAAGGCTGAATTTTTCAGCAGGGCAAAGGAGTAGGGCTTTTCTGCCATTCAGACAGCTCCTCACACCCAGCTTCTTCCCAAAAGAGGCCTTTTCCACAAAATCAAATAAAACTCATCATAGCCATAAACAGGTCAGTTTTCAGCAAAACAAGAAAAACTCCCTGTTATCATGTTGGTTTTTCTTCAGTAAAAAACTGAAACTCCCCAGTGGGTCGAAGCAGATGGACCCCCTCCCTGGTTCTGGTTCTGGTTCTGGAGGTTTCCTGCTGTTAAAAGGGAGTTTTTTCTTCCCACAGTCTCCTCATGCATGTAGCATATTTAGAGCAATCCACTAGTTTTATTGGCCAGGAAACCTTTCTTTAATTAGCTCTGAATTAATCGGACCAGTTTGGGATTTAATGAACTGGAATTGATTGGATTATTTTGGACTGGAGATGACATTTGCTGTACTGAACTTAAACACTGTGAAAAAAAGAGCTCTGCTGGTTTTCCTCCAGAATGAGGCTTCATTTCCTGGAAATGACTTCTGTTCCAGCATCCATTCCAGAAATGAAGGAAACTTTGTGCTGATGTGCTGAAACCAGTCGATTAAAAACTGGAACTCAGAGCTGTGGGATCATTTTAGACTATTTGCTGCCATTCAAAACCCCTGAAATGCTTTCAGATCAGCATCCTAATCCACTCTGACATGTAGCAGTCAGTGTTTTTTCCATCTACCTGTGAGCCTCTGATCAGAACCAGAGAGGAAACGACTCACACTCACTGCTTTTTTCCTCCAGAATCAGCTCCGATTTTCACTAAATGAGCTATATTCCAGCACATATTACAGAGACGATAGGGAAATATATGTTAATGTGTTGGAAACAAGTTCGCTAAGAAGCAGAAAATAAAACATTTGGGGATCATTTGAAACTTTTTGCTTTATGAGAAATATAATCCCCAAAACTGGGCAGTAAATGTATTTTATCATAGAATTGATTTGTAGTTTTATTTCTCTAAATAGCATTAGATTGTGGTGATTTATAAGATTCATCCACATCTAATGTAATTTTATGGTAACAGGCTTGAAGGTTTCAAACCCCTGAGCTTCACTGTGTCCTCTCTGTTGGGAGTCCGTCCATCCATCCGTCCGTCCGTCCGTCCATCCATCCATCCATCCATCCATCCATCCATCCATCCATCCATCCATTGTTGTAATGTCCAATAAATCTAACATACAGTTTTTAGGACTTTGGGAGGAAGAGAACCCACACAGACACAGGGAGAACATGCAGACTCCCACAGAAAGGTCCTGGTTCCCCCGGGATTCGAACCCACCACCTTCTAGCTGTGAGGTGATGGTGCCTACCACCACATCACAGTGCCGCCCCCGTTGGGTGTTTATTTCTTATTTCTCAGCTCCTTTAGCATCTGTACACGTTGTAAGCAGTGACGACCGGAGTGCAGATGTGGAAACAGCTGGATCTGGAAGCCTGAACCGATCAGCTTTCCCCCTCAGCACCAAGGTAAGAAATCTAACGTCATGGATTCGGCCAGGGGCGGCACGGTGGTGTGGTGGTTAGCACTGTCGACTCCCAGCAAGAGGGTTCAGGGTTTGAATCCCCGGGGAACCAGGACCTTTCTGGGTGGAGTTTGCATGTTCTCCCTGTGTCTGCTTGGGTTCTCTCCGGGTTCTCCGGCTTCCTCCCACAGTCCAAAAACCTGCATTTTAGGTTGATTGGGGAAATTGCCCTTAGGAGTGAATGTGAGTGTGAATGGTTGTTTGTCCTTGTATGTCCTGTGTGTGGCCCTGCGATGGACTGGCGGACTGTCCAGGGTGTACCCTGCCTCTCGCCCGTTGACCACTGGGATAGGCTCCACTTCCCCCCGTGAGCACAACAGGGAATGAGCGGTATTGATAATGGATGGATGGATTCGGCCAGCCGTTTTGTTGACGACGGACGGAGGCATAAAAAGGGGCGGGCACTCACCTTCATGTGTCGTCGCCTCCGTCTGAAGCGCAGCAGCTCCTTGTGTTGGCGGGCGATGAAGTTGACGGCGGCGTACTCCAGCAGGGCCGAGAACACGAACAGCAGGCAGACGGCCATCCAGATGTCGATGGCTTTCACGTAGGACACCTGCAGGGAGGGAGCGGAGGGGGCCGTGGTCACATCGGGGGAGGGAAGGCCTTCAGCCAAAGACAAATGTTCAGCCATGATGTCACGCCTTAGAGGTTTGGACCACAAAAGTAACTGCCCTCCATCGTCTCCAAAGAGCTCACAGCTGGGTGGTTCCCAGCTGTGCTCTCAGGCTGCATGGTTCCGGTTCTGGTTCTGGTTCTGGTTCCTGAGGTTTTAAAGCAGTCTGGGAGGCAGAGCCTTCAGGTATCAGACCCCCCCCCTCTGAGGAACCAGTCTGGGTTCAGGCAGCAGACCCCCTTCTAGACCAGGCTGATGAAGCAGATAGTTAGAGATATTCAGGGACCTTGAAACATCCCAAAGTTCTGCTTTTTTGGGGGGGGGCTACCATGATGCACCTCTCCTCCCTCTGCTGCTATAGGCCCAATATAAGTATCATCAATTTATCCTTTCTCTGTGGTAACTTTCCACCAGTGCATATTTTAAAGGTTCTTTTTCTTTCTCATGAGGCTCTTTCCTCTTTCAAGGTCTCAGAGAAGGTCTCTTTAACGTTTTGGCTAGAGGACTGTTTAGTACAGGAGCAGGTTCCTCTGTGATGGGAGACAGACTTGACTCCTCATCCCAGACCCAGAGGGGTATAAAATGCACTATGATTTGCTTTACTTTAGAGCCTTTAGTGCCTCATATGGACCGCTTGTATGATGGTGCTGGTTGCTCTCACTTCATGACGTTTTACTTTTTCTTACTTCCTCAGGTGGACTCAGACTCAGACTTTTGCTTTAGAATATAATGTCCTCTCTGTGTTTTAATCCTCACTCACAGCTTCACGCCGAAACCCAGAGCTAGGATCAGGGTCTCATGTTCACGATGGCGTTAGAAACAACACAGTCTGTGCGTAAATGTCAACAGCTTTTACACCAAGCGACTTAAGCGTGAAATGAGGAGGACGGGGGGGGGGAGGGCAGCTCCTGTTAACAGGCTGGAGCGCAGTCAGCGGGGATCATTGTCTGATTGCTATCTGCCCACCGAGTCCTCCAACTTGAGTCCACTCAGCCAGCCCGTCATTACCGCTCTCCACCTCCACTCGAATTACCCCGTTCGGCCTGAGAGGGAGATCCCTCCTCCGTCGCACACGTGGAGAAGACCCACAGCGAGCCGTTTAACATCCAATTAAACGACGGCTTCCCATCTTTTATACAAACACCTGGCGCAGGGGGTCAGCCTGGCTCGGAAAACATTTATCTTTGGGGGCGCCGCCCCCTCCTCTGAGCCCAGCTTTAAGCTTCTGGTGGCAGCAGTTGCCTTCAGTTCCTTTAAATGTTTCAATTCAAATGGTTTCAAATGCAAAACAATTCTTGGAAGACAATCCAATAAAATCAATTACATTCAAATTTCTTCCTCTATTATCAATCTAACATATTAATCATATATTACATATAACAATTGATTTATTGTTGTTTTCCTTTTTGGTTTGTACCCCGAAGTAATCAAATGCAGATATAATATCTATTGTGTCATATCTAATCTTTTTCTTGGCTTTTATGGCATCTCATTTTCATATTTATTTAATTAGTTTTGTCTAGACAGCATTTGTGATTTTCCTTCATTTTCCTCCCTGTTCTTTCAAATATAACAACAGAGCATATCAAAGCAACATATTGATAGATTGACTCTTATCTTTACTAATTAACTATTTCACTTTTCTTGCTGAACAATAATCTATAAGCGTATTCTGATGTTATCTAATACAAATATAGTATTTCTTGTGTCTTATTTAATCGTTTTATTTGCTACTATGGCACCACATTTTCATACTGATTTGATTTGTTTTGTGTAAACCTCAGTTTGATCTCTTTTGGATGACTTCAACTCCACCTGAATATCGTTTGTTTTCTTCCGATCTTTCAAGTTGAATCATGCTACCCATTAAAATAGAACATTTAATGTATTTCTTCTTATTGTTTACAACAGGGGTTTCACTTTTTTTTTTAGAAAAAGAGTTTACTTTAATGACAGTAAACGTGAATAGAAAATGGAAAAAATGTATGTTTTGTGTGTTTTTTTTGCCTGGATGAGACGAAAAAAAAGGGATAATTCAATCAATAAAACCCAATTTCACTGAATACGTCACTTATTGATATCTGAGGAGACAAAACACGGATTCAGAGGCAAAAATGGAAGACAATTTCAGATCCCTCCAATTACTCCCGGTCAGGACGGATGCCTGAGAGGACTCAGGCTTTTCTCCTCTCATCTCACCCCGTGTGGGGATAGGTGGAGGTGTGTGTCTGCCATCAATCAGGCAGATTTGTGAGTGTGTGTGTGGCTCAGCTGCTCGCTGTGATCATCGCCGCCACATCTGAGCTGCGGAGGAATCACGGTTGACTTGCTGGGGTTTTTTGGAGCGCACAGATAGCCGAGTGCGTGAATCCGGGCTTCCGCCGCACGCAAACCCGTGCAGACCGGGGCCCCGCCCCTTTGAATCTGCAGATCCCCAGCAGGACAGAGGCCTTTTCCCTTCACCCTCTGCTCTCCCCTTCAATAATCCACATGTCTCTACATTTAAGAGCAGGCTGAAGACTTTCCTTTATGATACAGCTTATAGTTAGGGTGAGTCCACCCCTAGTTATGCTGCTATAGGCCTAGACTGCCGGGGGATTTCCCATGATGTCCTCACTTTTCCCATGATGTCCTCACTCTCTGACCCCCAACTGGCTTAGGTAGATGCCCCCCACCACCACCCTGAGCCATGGTTCTGCTTCAGGTTTCTGCCTCCCAAAGGAAGTTTTTCCTTGCCTGTGTCGCCTAGTGCTTGCTCATGGTGGGAATTGTTGTTCTTCTGTATATAACTTCAGAGTCCTGCTCTGTTTGGAAAGCTGGGAGATAACTGTCGTTGGGATGTGGTGCTATAGAAATAAAATTTAATTGAATGTTCTGTGCCTGTAGCACCTTTCCCCCCCTTATCTAAACCCTGGTTACGTCCATGTGGTCGTAAGCGGCCTCTATAAACTCTAAGCTGTCCAGGGGTGTCCCGACCCGCTCAGGCTTTTGAGGCCTGTCCTGAGTGAGGTTTGAGGTGTGAGGTGTGAGATGTGCGGGGTGCGGGCACCTTGGGCAGAGAGGCCCTGGAGCCGGAGCTCTGCGTGGTCATGGTCAGCACGGTGGTGATGCCCAGCCCCACCCGGGCCGGCGCCGCGTCCATGTTGATCCAGAAGGACACCCAGGACAGGATGACGATGAGCAGCGAGGGGATGTACATCTGGATCAGGTAGTAGCCCATCTGACGCTCCAGGTGGAAGCGAGCCTCGATGCAGGTGAATTTACCTGAGGGGGGGGGGGGCAGAGCCTCGTTAATGATGATTTATCCACAGATCATGGACTCAGTGGCTTATCATCTCTGTTTTGGATCTAATTAAGCTGTGATGTGCCACACGTGAGAATGTCAAAGTTTCCTAAAAACTTTTGATGCCGTACGAGCCTGAAAAAAAAAGAAAAGCAGGAACATTTTCACGACTTTTAGAAGCACGTTAGAAATTCAGCGGTTCACGTCCACCATCTGAAGCTTTAAAAGATCAAACACATGACAATAAATGAAGCTTATGTCCCAGAAACGTTTTCCGCTTTACCGCTTCTTTGGTCTTAATTTAAAAAGAAAAGACGGAAAAAGCTCTTCTTGTTCCTCTCCAGAAACTCTCAAATGCTTACATTTCCATCTATCTCAATGAAAGCTTTAAAGGGTTAGAAAAAGAAGTGTTTCCAACCTAAAAATATGACATCCTCCAGGTTTAATTAGACCTCTACTTCACAATCTGCCCACTTTTCCTTATCCTTCCACCAACAGCTGTGCAGATATATGATAAAACATGAAAAGTAGGCCTTTTTGGTTGTTTTTATCCAGCCTAAACATCAACAATTTCCTTTTTAAAAGCATAATACCTTCCTCATCTCATCATTTGGCTGAACTGAGCCAGACTTTTAAACACCCAGCCAGTGCACGAGCTCGCAGCGTCCTCCGTAATGACTGTTTTTTTCGGGATTAACTTGCTGTCCTTGAGCCCGCAGTACATTAGTCAGTCATTTATCTCATACTGCAGCCTCTCTATGGGGGAAATACACTCAGACTGAAAGTTAACGACGGGGAAACTTTACCAACATCCTCTGATGCGTAAGACAATTTAGGCATTCAAATCCATTTTTTACAGGAATTAGCACTTGACTATGAATTATGGCATCCAAAGAAATCGAAATCGAAATAAAATGTTTGCAGGAGCTTAAATCTGACCCACATCCCGAAGGAGAGAAATCTGAAACATGAATGTTTTGAGGAAAATAAATCTTTCCCAAAAAAGCTGTTCGGGCTAAAAACAGAGTGAATTTTAAAAAAATTAAAGGGAGGAAAGCCGAAGAGGGCAAAACGCAGGAAATCACAGTCAGTAACGCCGAACATGTTTGATGTTTCCAGACTGAAACAGGAGGAAGAATTTATCTGCTGCCCCCCCAGAAAACAGGAAGTATGAATGTTTCATGATGTTTTAAAGGGTAACAATTACATAACGGAGCCCAAATAATGTTGTTTCGATCATTTACCTAACCGACTGTGACAGAGACAGAAGAGCAGACGCAAACAAACAACAACTTTACTGCGTTAAAAATTTAGGAGTTGAACCATTTTCTAACTTTCTTCTGTATTTTTCCGGTTCTTAAGCTTTGGTGTGAAACCCCAAGACTAACAGCCTAAAATGTTCTAAAATCAGTCTTTAAAAATAAGCGAATGGCTAAAAAAACACAATGTTTTTTCTATCTATCTATCTATCTATCTATCTATCTATCTATCTATCTATCT
>JABUIW010044188.1:0-17790 GCA_013363375.1 Menidia beryllina
AAAAAAAATAGGGTAGGCAAGAATAAGCTTTGCTTCGGCCTATTCCTTTTTTGGTAAACTGTGGGTTTGTCTATTGTTCTTTTTTCTTTTGTTGTTTCTTGTGTTTAATGTGGACAATTTACCAAATTTACCAAAATAAAGTGAAAGTGAAAGTGAAGTGAAAGTGAAGACGGGTTTTTCAGGCCCGGGCCGAGCGGACGGTGTGATGGTCTGTGGTGGGCAGAGCTCACCGTCCCCCCCACGTTGATGTTGAGGGTCAGATGTTTGGTTGGGGACCGCAGCAGGCGGGAGGGGGACACGGGCAGCCGGTCCTCCACCTCCTCCCGCTCATACTCAGCGTACAGGTCGTAGATGTCGGTGCTCAAGTCCTGCCCAGGGAAATGTTTCACACTGTTTTAGGGCACACGCTCAGAGAGGAAATCTGAAATCATCACATCTCCCGGTGAATCGCTCCGTAATTAATCCAGGATTTAGTTTTCACTCCGGCTCCTGATAATCAGCTGGGGACGGGTTTCTATCACTTTCACCTTCAGAAAAACATATGATGTAACTGAGCAGATAAGCTGCCTCCTGAAGCCTTAATTATCATCCAAACATTCAGGTCTTTATGTAACATCAGGTCTAGCTTGGTGGCCACATGAGTAATTAGATCCTCATCAAATCAGCAGCTACCAATTACAAGATGGTTGCTGATCTATTGAATCTGCTTATTATAAAGTATGAATTCTTCCTCTGTGGAGGATTATTTCTAGGATAATATAATCATAATTAATAATATTTTGGGGGGGGTAATATTACCCTTACCTGTACTAAGCATCATCCTTGTTTTCATCATTTGTATTGACCTTGTGTATATATATACACACGCACACACACACACACACACACACACATTCCTGTATTATCTGCTGTGAATATAAGTTTTATACCAGTAAATAAGTAAATATAAACTATATAAAATTTTTATTTTGTAGTTGGAGCAGTTAATGCGTCTTCTGGTCTCCTATATTAAAGACCTTTCGTTTCTTAGTGAATAGACTTTCTATTGTTAGTAGTGAGAATGAAACGTTTGTATATGTAAATTTACTGATAAAAGAAAGGAAAATCTGCCCTTCAACCCACAAGAACCCAGACCCTTTTTCCTAGAGTAGATTTATAGAAATGGACCACACATATAACATTAAAGAAACAAAAACAGGGGGGCACTAAATTTCAAAGATCTGTACTGTTCCATAGGTTAAGCAGGAGATATTTAATATATTCTGTTTACTTTCAATTGTTTGTTTTAGCTGTGTTACTTTGGGTTCTTATGGGTTAATTAAATAATCTAACCTAGCTTTATGTTCAAGTGCATTTCACCAGGCAGAGGCACATCTGCTTGAGCGAAGTGCAGACTAAAAAATAAAAAAAAATCGGAGTAAATCAAAAGTCTGACCTGCATGGAGTTCCATGGTTTGATAAAGGTGTTGATCAGGTCCAAGTGTTCGGCCGGTTCTTGGAAGTCTTGACTCTTGCTGCCGGGCTTGTAGCTCGGGAACAAACTCCTGCTGCGAGCTCTGAGGTGGGTCAGCATGGTGTCTGCCTTCCACCATCAACCTACGCATGGACACATGTCCCCACAACCCTCACACACACAGGTCTAATCTCATTCATGAAAAACAAACACACGCACACCGATGTGGGCTGGGACTCAGCATCAGATGACTGCCACACATTTAACCCCCATACCCTCCTCCATCCGCCTCTCTCCGAGGCTCCGCCCATCCCAGCTCCATATGATGCTCCAAATCTGCTAAATTGGTTTATGATCCCATAATGTTAACGCTGATGTTTTCAAACAGGGTAAAGACAGAAGTCTGCAGATGTGTGAGGAGTTGGAACCTGATGTCAGTTTTACTGTTTTTTTATATCCTCATACAATCAAAAGTTGGTCTTCTTCAAAATAAGGGAGAAACTGAATCAAGAGCAGTGGTAACTTTTCTCATTCTTTTTTTTTTTTTAATGAAAACTCTTTAAAGTAAAAGTTGCCAACATGCCCCCCCCCCCCCCCCCCCAAAAATAAACAAACGTGACGCTGCTTCTTATCTCTGCCTTAATCCAGATGAATGTGTGTGGGGCGTTTTGGCCCTCAAGCAGTCAGATAAGAGGAGATTAATCCTGCAGCCTTAAACAGGGATAATGAAGGGATGGAGCTTAACTCGTTCTCAGTAAAAACAACTTGACAGCTCTCCCATCGTCCCGACCCACTTCCTTAGGCCTCGTTTATTATCGGGGGCTGGCGCCAAATTATGGGGCTTTTTCATACACACCTACTCAGCTCTTTAAAAAATACATTTAAAAAAGTATGTTCCCTGTTATCTTGTTTAGCATCATGTCAAGTAGAATGGTTTTCTGACCGCCATCTTACTGGTATCCTAAAAAATCTTCCCATGATCTTATATTATGTACATTTATTATTGCATTCCCTCATGAATGTGTGAAACAATTCTCATTAGTCCAAAAAAAAAGGCTTTCCATTTTGCCTTTAAGTTTTTAAATACACTACCAAGGAAAGAAAAAATGGGGCTCTCGTAATTTTTGGGCATGTCACATGAGCGTTCCTCATCCAAAAATGTTCTTTTCTAGTTAGATTACATTTCTTGATCAGATAAGACAAACACCACTTTCACAGAAAGATAATGCCCTGTACCTGCCACGATTGAGCCAGACCTTCCAGTAAATCATTTTTGTATCTCCCTAAATGCAACATAACAGCATTTGTAATTCCAGCTAGATTCTGTGAGAAACACTAAAGGGTGATAAAGACTTTTTACCGACAGGCCAGTTGAAATTTGGCTCTGATGAGATGTCGAGGAGACCCTGATGTATTTTTCTGCTCAGGCTAAAGAAGGGTGAAACACAGCATTAGTTATGAAATATGTTCAAGGGTCATTATGAAAGCAACCTGGTGGTACACTTAAATACTACAGCTTTAAAAAAAAAAAAGCATTTTAATCACTTTGGGGACCAGTATGCAGCATACATGTTTTTATGAAGATTTAACTAAAAATGTGATTCAGGTCATTCCTTTGTGGGGTTACGCTGATTAAAAGCAAAGAAAGCAAAGTAGAACACTTGGAAAACAATTAAATGTACAGGCCGTCACTTTAAGACGTAGAAGTTTCAGTTTTCCAACATTTGCTCCAACGCGAACCACTTTAGAAAAATGAAGGCCGAAGCCCGACCAAAATCCCCCCCCCCCCCCTCTTCATTAGACTATTTCAGCCCACACACTTTCAAAACGCAACAAATGAAGGGCTTCCACCACTGCTCAGCGACAGGGATTTAATCCATTCCCGTAAGCAGGTTAACAAATCATCACCAGTAACTCGGAAGAGACCCCCCCCCCACACACACACATTCACACACTCACATACTTAAGGCCAACACTTAAGCCTTTTCCCTTTCTCTACAGTTCCAGCAGTACACAACATTCTCAGCTTTTGGCAAAGTCAAAGTGCCTTCAGTTTAACATTTAGTTATTTCCAATCAAATTTGAAAGATGGGACAGGACAATCATGTACATGTGAGGATGCGGATGCTGAGGCTTTGTGGTACTGTCCTTTATTCTGAATTTTAGCTGAACTTTTTTAGCCAGGGGTCAGCTTTAATTAGTTTCCAGATTACTTTGAAATAACCGACATTCGTAGAGTTTCAACAGGGTGATATTCACCGTGAAATGTCTTTGTCAATAAGCCACTAGGACTGCAGAGCATTCGGTCATTTCAAGTGGGAGTGAAATTAAAAGCCGTGCTGCAGATGCAGCCGAGGCACGCCTAATCAATGTGTGCCCTCCTGAGGGAAGCGAGAATGTCGAGTCAACGTTTTACCATTTCCAGAGAAGGCAGATCCTCAGCATGGAGGTCACGTGACCGGACCGACTTCAGTACCTCAAAACGCTTAGAAGTAGCCACACCTCGACCTCCGCAGCCCCCAGAGTGTCCAACACTTAGCCCTGAAAGGCATTCAGGGGTAGATTGAAGTGGTGAGCTTCAGCACGACCTGGAACTCCAAGTCTTGCGTTTTAGTACTTAAATCTGTGGCCCCAGGAAGCCCCTTTTCTGTGGACCCTCTACCTGAGCTTCAGAGGGTGGGTGGGATGGATGGATGGAAGGCAGAGGGCTGAATTTGCTGCTCAGGGTATTCCAAACGAGCTCTAGGTATGTGGTCCCTTTGTGGGTGAGTGTGAGGGGTCCTAACCAGACACAGCCGGGCCTCCACCTCCACACGCTGTGGGCTCTGGAAGCCGGCTCCTGGAGGGGGGGGGGCTCCTGGAGGGGGCTGGCGTGGCTCTCCTTCCCGTTCAGACTGGAGGCCAAACGGCCCCATCTCCCCTTCACACACACACAGAACAGAGGAAGGCCAGATTCCAAAGTGATTCGAGAGTCAGAAGTCTTCAGATAGAGCTTTTAAACTTTAATAGTGTTTCCCCTTCATTGTACAAGGCTATAAAAAAATTCACAGCAACAGCACACAAACTTACAAAATAGTTTTTACCAAATTCAGTCGTGGGTTTGCCTTTCCTCTTAAATACATCTGAACTCTGGTGAGATACCCAACCATAGCAAAAAAATTGATTTCAAGTCAGTGTTTACAATCTTATTTACACAGGAGCATTGATCAAAGTGCACTGAAGAGTCCTGATCGACCGTCATGTCTGAGGGATGAAGAATATTTACACTCTTTACAAACGCTGTAACATGGCATTTCCTAGAATCATAATAATACTGAATGAGAAACCAGCCTAAGAACAGATGGACAAGGAGCAGAAAACTTAGATATATTAGCTTTCAAAACATACATAAATATTCACATATGAGCCAGTTAGATTTCAGGAAGTAAGTGGAGGTCTTTAAGTGCTGCTAACCCTCCCTGCCCAACGGCATCTGGGCGGGGGCCACCTCTGAACCGTCAGGGGAGGAAAACAAAAAAACAAAGAAAAGCAGAGGGATGACAGGAAGTAATGTGCCGACTAAATGAAACGAGAAAAAGCCTAACCAACGCTTTGGCTGTTGAGTGAAGGAAGCCGACATAATTCACTGAAGCATTCATGAAGTTTCCTGGTCTCCACAGATCATGACATAATGCACTTCAGAAGGCGTGTGGTTGTACTGTAAGGGCTGCTGCTACGCACAACCGCCGGCGTGGTAATGAGGAGGCGCCGCAGGACGCCGTGGGAGGAGAATAAAAGTCCAACTGGATCAGGATAAGTCGTCGTCTGTGCTCACTATTGAGATCTGAGGACAGGAGGAGAGGGGAGACCGGTGAGGTTCACTCCTTTAGAAGTGAAAACAAACAGATGTTCAGTGTTGGTGCCACATCTGCCTGAGGTTTGTACCCTGGCAGGTTTAGGCTAATCTGTTTATTAGCACAGCCAACCGTAAACACTACCATATTTTCGACACCACAAGGCACCTAAAAGCCTTCAGTTTTCTCAAAAACCGACAGTGCGCCTTATAATCCGGTGTGCTTGATATATTTATCAGGATTGAGTCGTAACAGGTCTCGCAACTAAGGTAAGCATCCGCCGATTCCATTTCTCCCATAGAGGAAGAAGTAGCGCAAAGAGGCGCCACCTTCTGGGGATCCTCAGTACTGCACCATGTCCATATCTGTTAGTCCCGGTTTTAAAAGTGGACGCAGTGAGAGAAGCTGGTAAGCTTTAAGCTAGCTGCTATTTATTGTGATGCTAACGTCTGATTTTCTGTATCAGACTGGTTCTGTTACCCGTTAACTGAATGGAGGACATTATCTCGGGGAAAATAATAAAACAGCCGTTTATTAATTTTAGGAGTAAACGGTCAGAATGCTGGTTTGTATTTGTTGAAGTCTGAATGCAGTGCGACTTATATATGGAAACAATTTTGACACAAGCCGTTCATTGAATGTGCGCCTTATATAGTGCAGTATCGAGGCCTCCAGTACTGAGCCCTTCAACTCACCGCAGGATACGTGTGGCCCACGCTGGCGCCGTGGCGGGTGATGTCAATGTTGAGGTCTTCTTCTGTGGTTTTCAGGTAGACTGGGTTGTCAAAGTTCATGCTCTTCTGGTTCTTCAGCTGCCAGTTCCTCCACATCAGGTAGCCGCCTGCTCCCGCCATGGCCAGCAGCACTGGAGGGAGGGAGGGGTGGACACACGTCTGTGAGCCCTCTGCTGGACCCGCTATACGTGTGCGTTTGTGTGTGTTCACTCACAGACGGGCAGTACGGCCCAGGCGGCTGCTGACCCTCTGGCAGTGGAGTCCACCTGGATGGACGTGCCGACGTTGGCCTCTGAAAGACAGCGTGGACAGGTCAGCACAGGCTTCCACAGAAACAAAGCAATTCCTGTTTTTGAGGGGTTAGCATGCTCAGGAGGAGGGGAAGGTTAAAGCCAACAGCTGCTGCCAGAGCCTCATTTTACTAAAGACCTCTCAACTCAACCTTTAATTATCAAGCACATTTAAAACAACCAGGTCGACCAAAGTGCTGTCCAGATATCAGACGCAGGAAATAAGGGAACTAATAAAGCTAAAATGCATAAACAATACAATAAAATGGAATGAAAATGAAATAGAATAAAATTATTTTGTGCCAGATATCCACTTGGACTTGATTAAAAGCCAGGGAGAGGTGTGTTTTTAGGGAGGATTTAAAAAAAAAAAAAACTCCAAAGAGCCTGCAGATGGAATGCGCAGGAGCAGGTTGTTCCAGAGCCTCGGTCACTTTTGGTTTGGAGTCTCCAAACCAAAGTCTCCGTTTTCTGGCAGGTGAATGGATTTGAAGGAGCTCAGTCAGATACTGGGGGGCTAGGCCATTAAGAGCTTTAAAAAAAATATATAACATTTTAAATTCTATTCCAATAGACTTAAGAACTGTTTTGTCCCCCACGCCATCAGACTGTAAACGCCTCATTGGGGGCGGGGAGGTGACACAGGACAGGGGGAAGAGAGATCACATACACATACACTGTACTTAATCTGTATTTTTTGTATTTTTATTTATTTATTTGTATATTTTTGCTTGAACTGATTCTAACTTGACACTGTTTGCCCTTTAAGCTGCTGGTAACCTTAATTTCCTGAGGGAGTCTTCCCAAGGGATCAATAACGTACTGTCTAAGTCTAAGTCCAAGTCCAAAAGCAACTGGGACCCAGTGCAGCGAAGCTAGCTCGGTGGTCACGTTTACGTGGCCAGTAAGGAAACGGGCCGCTGGATGTCCCAACACCTGGAACTCTGCTGTGAGGAGGCACGAGGTCTTCAGTTCCCAGCCAGAGGAAACGAGTGGAAAGGCTGATGAGGGGAATTCCCTTTGTCGTAGGCCTGCTCGCTGGGCGTTTGGACAGCTTCCAGGTGGAACCTTTTCCCACGCCGTCGGTTTGTGTCAGCAACAACTGAGTGACATGACTGACAATCAGCTCAGCTGAAAGCTGACGAAACAGAGACCAGCTCTGGCAACCAGAGCCGGAGGGAACGAGCCCAAGTGTCCTTATGAATTCTCTCAGCCACTAAACCAGTGTTTTTCAACCTTTTTTGAGCCAAGGTACATTTTTTCATTGAAAAAAATCACGAGGTACACCACCAACCAAAAATGTCAAACAAATCTGTAGCCGCCTATAGTAACACTATAGTTATTCTTATCTTATGTTAAGTGTCTTGAATAGGAATCAAATAAACACCAACATTTATTTTTATCATATTTTATATTTCTTCTTTCAAATTGCTCTTAACATGTCCACTTCAATATACAAAGTTATATATAAAATCTAGTCATAAGGAATTATTACATGATTACTCCACCAGTCACTAGTTAAACACAGACACTCAAAAATGGAATATTATTTGCAGATAATTAATTCCTTATCAAAAAATCTTTTTAGACCAATGAGGTGAAATAGGATGATTTTCTACACCTGACCATCACTCGCGGCACACTAGTGTACCGAGGCACAGGGGTTGAAAAACACTGCACTAAACCATTGAATGTGTTACTACGGTCCACATTAACATATTAGCTGGTCACATGTCCTGCTCAGGATTCATAAACATCAGGAGGACATGTTCAGGTCTGAGGACACAAATTTCTCATTCACATAAAATCTGTCCATTAAAGGGAACCAATCTTCCCTCTGTGCTGAGGACCTATGCATTTAATGGAATCCATTTCCTTTCACCAGCTCACAGCTAACTTGTTTGCCACTTCATGCTTTTCCCTCTTCATTCCTTAAAAATACATGAAGGTTTTGAGCTCCGACCTGTGCCGATACTACATCCCCTCCAAACGTGGGCCTTTCATCACCACCAGGGGCTGCTCCTCAGCTGTGGCCTCAAGTTCACTTTAATGTTCATCTATGACTCTAAACAACATTAACACACCAGAGGAATGTGAAGAGACAGTAAAAATACATCTGCTAGCACAAAAGCTGAGCCGAATGGCTGGAATAAGTGTCACATGGACAGGTTCCGCAGCAGGCCTTGAGTTTCTGATTAAAACTTCTACCAGCTCTTTATTCACAGAAGACAAAGTTAATCAAACACGTATTTCAGCAAGTTATCTCCACACCGGCTCTGAAAGCCTTCTTTCAAACAGCTTTGAATCATGCACAGGAGGAGAGCTACTGACTGTAGTATGTCCGACCCCAGCCCTCTGCTCTGCAGACAGGCCTGAGACACCAGGAGGCATGTTTACTAAACAGCCCTCAGACAGACGGGAGTTAGTGCTGGAGCTGAAGCTGTGCAGCAGGACCTTCATCTCCATTAAGTTCCATGGACACAAGAGGCAAACCTGCTTCCAATCGGTGTGAAGAATGAGTCTTTTTATTCACTCTGCAGCTTTAAAAACGCATTATGTGTGTAAGGAGGGGATGTAGCTGAGAATAGCACCGAGGCTTCCCACATTGATGAAAAATGCACCTCTTGAGTCCAGGAGGGAGGAGACGAGTTAATCTTGCATAAAGCCCAACATGCTTTCAGGCACAACAACATCCAACGACAAACCGCAGTTTTACCTTCAGCCGGCTGCATTAGAGCCTTCCCATCATCCTTTGAGGGAACAGTGGAAGAAGGGTCTGTCACAGAAAAGTCGGTTTTAATGACACATCAGGTACAGCTCCACTTTCAAACTGTAAACATGCGTCAGGCTCTCTGAATGTGGACCAGATCTCAGGAGACCAGTGGTAAAATACTACTACTGATCCTGCTTTCCACTAAGCCATCACAGCCAACGGAGCCGGCAGACAGGGGGCGCCGACAGGATCCAGTTTTGATCCAGAAACAAGCTTCAAGCAACTCAAGCCGATGCCCCGTAAAGCACAAAGACTGGGAATTCAGTTGGCATCAGGAGCCCCTCAGCAAGAGCCAGGAGGCCAGAGAAGCAGCAAAACTTGTGGTTAAAAGCCCAACAGACAGACACAAAAAGCAGTTTTGAAAGATTACCCAGGAGTATTTACACTCAATGAAAACATGAGCACAGCGGCCATTGCATCATTCCAGCTCAGAACTACACAGCCCAAAGCAGATCAGTCTGAGAGAAAGAGACTGATGCTTTCCATGTTCCACAGTGTTTAGACAAAGCTAATTATAATATGCCAAGTTAGTTCAGCTTTGAATCAAAATCAAACTATGAAGCAGTCACATCATTAAGTGTGATGTGGAAAATCAGTATGTGCCACCACACAGCAGCACCTAAGGAGACAGTTTCCACAGAAAAATTTTAACATTTCTGGATAGATCAGAAAGGAAGATAGGTACTTTAGACACCATGAAACCTAGCCACATGGTGTGTTCAGAACACAGGAATGGGAGAGAAGTTAAAACACACACACAGGAGAAGTGAGCCTGGAAACAAACCATTAAATGGTTTAAATAAAGTGGGACTTTATTAGAAACATTTTAGGTAGTTTGAAACATCTTTAAACTGATAGAAAAAGGCTCCACTTCACCCCAAAAGCTGTTCAAACAACAACCCCTTAATGGTCATTTTAAGTCCACCCCTGAAGTGAGGGCTGCTGCCGGTTACTTTCACTAACAAGATTAGAGTGGGTCAAAGCTGCAGACGCACAATACTCTGCAGGCCATTCAGGCCAGCTGGGACGACTGTAAAAAAGGGATAAATGTGCTGGCTGCTGGGGTAGAAAAGGCAAAGACAGCTTTGGCTCGGCTTAACCTTTTCAGGGGGTGGAGGAACAGTCCAAACGGCATCAAAGCAGGCGGGGACCTAAACCTCAGAGACCTACACTGAGCAGTGCATGTAGATACGGTAGCATCCACCCAGTATACACAGAGAATGGAGCCATTTATGTTTGATGATGAAATGTGACCCGTGTCAAGAAAGGTGCCTTTAAATAAAATGCATCATTAAATGGATGTTCATAGAGGCCTTTGTGCTACATTAATTAGCCGGGAGACGCCTCCGGATTCAAACAACCTCAGAAAATAAATAAAATATAAGAGTTCTGCTCTGCTTTCATTTGGAAAGTCTCGACTTCATCGCCCTTTGCTAAAAGCAGAGTGTCTGGATGTCGACTGAAGCCAATTTGACCAGCCCTGAACGCCTCCTACAATAAGCAAAGGTCCACCCATGGAGACTCATCCAAACATTTGTGCCTCTTTCCATTCAAACGTATTAATTTAGAATGTGGGCAAAAGTAAACGCACTAGCCTTTGTGCACGTGTGGTGGTGGATCAGGAGTTTATTTTCTCTGCAGCATGTCCCTCTGTTCATCTGGGTGAATCACAGCAGCAATTGGTGAAATGAAAGCTCATTTATCAGAGATGGCCAACTTTTGAAAATAAACTAAAGACATAACATGGCAGCATTAAAACCTTCCGTTTTAACTAATGCCTACAAATCCAGTCTGGCATAAAGTCATCAGCTTAAATCCTCCACAATGTCTGCCATGAAACTCTTTAATCTGGCTTTAAATTTGAAATAAATGTATGCTCTAGACTAAGATTCTGGGAAGATCATTACATTTCAGGTAATTTTTCCAGACTAAAGCCAGATTTAATTAAAGGGAATGTCTATAAGACAGGATGACAGCACAAAAATACAAGACAAAGCCAGCAACAACCCCCACAGGAACAAAACAAGCTGCAGAAACTGCCAACACTTGAATCAGATCTCACTTTACAGAGAAGAAAAGAGAACAGGCCAACTAAGCAGACTCAGAAGTTGGTGGTGCGAGTTGTCAGGGAGACGTTGCTGTGTTCAGTGAATACCAGTGAAGTTAGGGTCCAATTAGGAGGGTTTGTGCAGCGCATTCAGCTGTCGGGCTCCTATCAGACAGCGCTTTGCTTTAAAAAGGCTAATCTGTGGGAGACAAGGAAAGCCCAACTGCCCAAGACAAAAACAAAGTTTCTAAGCAACCTTTTTCCAGCAACTGGAACGAAAGGAAATAACTAAAAAAAAAAAAAAAAAAAGGTATGTGTGTGTGTATATATATATATATATATATATATATATATACACATACACACACACACACACACACACATTTTAAAATGTTGAAATGAACGGCAATACTTAAACTGAAAGTCTAAATATTTGGTAAGAAGTCTAAAAATGATGCAGCAAGGCACAATGATCTTCAGTCAAAACCTCTGGTCAACCCAACATGCTGCTTTAAGGACAATACACTTAACAGCAGTCAGAATAGCCATTTTTCCTACAAGATACCAAGGAAAGAGGAAAAAAAAAATCTTGTCCTCTTCAGAATGTAACTAAATTTGAGTTCTTTGAGATGATCTGAGAAAAACTGACCATTTATGGTTACTAATGCAGCTAAATAATCTGTGGTTTAAACACTTAGTTACAGGAAACCACGCAGGGAAAAAAAGTTTTCATTACCCTTTTTAAAAGGTTCTGCCAACTATGGTAAGAGTTCCTCATACAGCGGTGGGAGAACAGAAGTCTGCACAGTGAGTGAGCCAGAGCAGAGCCTGCTACCCTGAGGAGTAGCAGGCTGATAAGAGTCCGTCACACCTCACATATCAGAAACTTGAAGACATGCACACCAAAGGGCCGGAGGGAGCCAGAGGTATCACACACAGCCACCAGCAGCGATGAAAACATGATCAGACTCCGGCACTGACAACTCTGCTGTCAGGAGAAGGATGCTTTGTACAGTGAGGCTGAGCTGACACAAAGACAGACTGCCGAGACTCAACAAAGACAGAAAAAACGGGATGGCATCACAAACCGACTCAGCTACCATTAAGCTGTCAGACGAGCAGCAACAGACGGAGAGCAGTGTTGGGTAAGTTACTTTAAAAATGTAATCCGTCACAGTTACAAGTTACCGTGTTTAAAATGTAATTGTAGTGTAACTTTTTCGATTACTTTTCAAAAGTAATGTAACTAATTACTTTTGATTACTTTTTGATTACTTTAAGGTTTTAATGAGTATTGACCCATGATTCATTTTAGCATGTTATTATTAGCTATTGGCCGCAGCTAGCAGTTCAAGGCTAACGTCTTGTTAATGATCATAAACAACGTAAATAAATACATAAATAAATCGGACACAAGGGGCGCAGCGACGGCAGGTCAGTCGTATCCGGATACAACATTTTAGTATCTATACTTGTTTAAGTATCGATACTTTTGACAACCCTAGTCTGAAATGTAGGACATGTCCGGGAAACAGAGGACGTCTGGTCACCTACAGTTGGGTAGGCTAGGTAGGCTAGGCTAGGCTAGGTCATAGACATCGATAAACGTTTGTCATGCATCAACACCAAACAGTCAAATATTAGTAAATCAATACGCTTCGTCTATCAGTGAGTTGCATACTTCGCAAAGGTTTTTCTCTATATTTAAAAAAAAAATGTAACTAAATTTGTAATTCTTAATATTTTCAGAACTGTAACTGAATTACATATTTTCTCACTGTAACTGTAACGAATTACAGTTACTCCTTTTTTGTAATTAAATTACGTAACGTCGTTACATGTAATCCGTTACTCCCCAACACAGACGGAGAGGCAGCTGGTTTGGGTCAGACGCAGAGGGAGCAAACACCAAAGAAACATGCCAGAGCAGCTTAGCTGAGAGGCAGCGTGACGGGAAGCGTTTCATATAAAAAAAAAGCCAGTTTCATTAGGTTTAAATCCGGCGTACACTGTGCGATATTTCCAATCGTTGCACGTAGCTCCAGCTCAAACTGCACCACCAAATCACAGGGTTCAAAGCTCACAATTTATGTTCTCACACTATACAACCCGATATGAGATCTGACCAAGTCAAACAATACGGAGGGAACATGAGGGTCACCCCCAACTTTTCGGTCATAAATAACTTTATTGATAATTTCCCTCTGGGATTAGTAAAGTATTTCTGATCCTGATGATGCTGGGGGGCACGCTGAGACAGCCAGAGCTCCACAAGTTGTGCTTCCATTGTTTGATTCTAAGACACAGGAACAGCTGCCCTGATCCTCAGTCACCTCCACCGTGTTAGCACAGAGCCAGAGGGGAGGGGAATCGGGTCGTAAACGCTCCTAACACTAATCCCTCACGAGGGCCAACCAGAAATTCGAACCGGTTTGATTTTCATCCGACCAGACGATGTGGATCTAGAGGTGGTGACAGGTTAATCGCTTTTTGTAACCCTGTGTATTCAATAGGGATGTCCCAATCAAGCATTCTGCACTTCCGATCCGATACTGGTTGATCAGAGTTTAAAGTTATTTATTCTACTTAGTTGTCAGACTCATGTTGAACAGGGATTTACTCTTATAACAACTTAATTGTTAGGACACAGACCTGTGGGTTAGGAGATGCTAATGCTCATGTTGGATCGGACTTTATAAATAAAAATAAATAAATAATAAAAAAAAAGGTTCGGGAGTCTGGATCAGCATTTTCTCCTGCCACCCGATACGCCATTTTTTTGCAAATATCGCGACCGATCCAATCCAGATCGGGACAAGACTAGTATACCACACCATGCGAGACGCACGAGTGAGCTGAAACTCCTGATCCAAGAAATTCTCGTACGAGTGAAAAATCGTGTCAAAAAAGGGGCATAAATAAATAAATAAAAATCACACAGTGTACGCCCGGTTTAAGTCAGTGAAGTTTTCCCCCACAGACGCAGAGCCTTACTGGATCCCCTGTGTGTGTTCGGCTTCCCCTCACCTGGTCTGCAGCGCAGGCCGTCGGAGGCCAGCTCCTGACCCTCTGGACACATGCAGGTGTATTTGGGCGAGTGCTTGTTGATCTGTGGTGCCGGCAGACACATGTAGCTGCAGCCTCCGTTTTCTCCCCGCTCCGTGCACCAGTTGGTTCCTGCGCAGACACGTGGAGCACGCTGGATCAGACTCATTCACATGCGTCCCAACTCCCTCCATCACGCGCAGAGAGCTCCTACCAGAGAGCTGAATCAGCTCGTGGTACACGATGATGTCCTGGGGGTCGTTCAGGTTGCTGGCCAGCGTCACCACGTCAGAGCCCGTGAACTTGTTAGCGCCGTAGATGGCTTGGTTTTCCCCGTCCGTCCAGAAGACTCGGTCCTAAGGACAGAAGAGAACAGCACCTTTCTTTCAGCTGTCCGACTAACTTCTTTCAAGTTTCTGTCCGACTAACCAAGTCAAATGGAAACGCCCATTTTAACTCATTGACTGGCAGCCATTTTCAGAACAGAGAGTCGCTCACTGCCAGAGTTTTTTGAGAATTTTGACTGATTTTTCTAGAGCCACAGAATAGTTTGTGCTATGACTATGTAAACACCGAACACACCAAAAGAAAGAGGAGACTCTCTTCTATCATCAGGAAAATAATTTTTGTTTCTACCTTATTCCGTTCTTCCTCGACTTGCGTCTCACCGGCGCCATTTCTCTCATAGCGAACCATTGCGTTTGTTTTTATTAGCTTACAATCTATGCTAATCTCCCATCAAAAGTGGCACAGCTACCTAGAGGGTAAATTTGTTAGTCCATACTCTGTCTAGAAGCCGATATTTACGGAAAAACTTTCGCCGATCGTCCCCCAAGCCACTCGCATTGAAAAACATAAAAGACGTCTATAGACGTCTTTGGCAGCGAATGAGTTAATGCAGAGATCCACTATTTTTTACCGCATTGGGCATCTTTATCAACGGCATGATTTTCAAAACTAAATGGAGAATGGGTGTACAAATATGTCTGAGTGAAAACTAAAGGGTAGAGATGAAGTAGTGCTGGTCAACAGCCCAGTTCTTCAGCTGCAAAGGGCGACAGCTGGTAGTGAAAAAAATCATAATTCCACTGTCATGTCAAAATGTTATGTTAATTCATGCTGAGGCAGCCTGACCCACACCACAGGCAGTTGTCCAGGTGTCCCCTGTTCAGTCTGCTCTGAACTTCAGCTAGGGTCATTTAGAAAAAAGAGGAACAGTCTAAAAATAAAACCAGGGCAATTTTATCAGCTACACTAGCCACCTTCTTTCATTCGTTATAAAATCTATTAATGTTCCTCATTTTGCTCGTGTGAAACAGCTGAACCGGTTGGTGCTGCATTTACACAGCGTTTTTGATCCAATCATCCCATAATTAGGACAGAACGAAGGCGTACCTCAAAAACCGTGACAGCAAAGGGATGGGCCAGGTAATCTGAAGACTGCAGCACCTTCTTCCTGTTGTCTCCACTCAGGTCAACGCTACAGAGCATGTGCAGCTTCGAGTCCACCCAGTACAACCTGCCTTTGATCAGATCTGGAAGCATGTAGCACAAGGAGAAAAATGGCAAAAAGTAAGATTAAAATAACCTGACAAGGGAGTGAAGATAAAAGGAACAAAGAGTACAATACAAGGCAGAAACCAGGAGGGGAGGAGGATTCAAATCAATACGGCATTTTGTGAACCAGATCAATTGCCTATTACTTTGTGTCAATGTCTTGCCATCACTGTGGGATGGTGAGGAATGTAGTTTCGATTCCTTTGCATGTCTGGCACATGGAAATAAATTAAAGACTTTTTTCGAGCAGCTTATGAAAGCAGAGACGAGATGAACACTGGATAACAGGAACCCCGTCAGTGACTGATCTGATCTTCCATATATATATATATATATATATATATATACACACACACACATACATACACACACACACACAGCACAAACTCAAACTGAACTGGGAGAGAAGGTGGAGATTAAAATGGAGGCAACGACCAGCTTGAAGTGAGATGTGAACCAAGGGAAGAAAAAAAAATAAATAAATAAAAAATCAAATAAATGACAAATAGAGTTTCTGTATTCCTACCCAGCGTGATGCCATTGGGCCACTGAATGTCTGTTGCTACCAGAACCTGTCTGTCCACTCCATTCATGCCAGACTTCTCAATCTTAGCTGGTTCTCCCCAGTCTGACCAGTACAGAAACCTAGAGGACACAAACACCGTCAGCTGTGGAGTACGGGCTTTTGGTGTGAGCAGAAGTACTCCACTCACCCAGACAGTGGATCCACAGCAATGGAAGCAGGTTCCTTCAGGCTTCTGTTGAATAGAACCTTCTGCTTGGTGCCATTAAAGTTGGCCACAGAGATCGTTTTGGTTCCCAGGTCAGACCAGTAAAAGTTCTTGTAGATCCAGTCCACTGCGATCCCCACAGGAGTTTGGATGTTGTCTATTAGCTTCTTGTGCATTCCAACATCACCACGTTTATCCAGGGCAGTGCTGGGTTATACATTTAAAATAAAGAAAAGCTTAGCCAAGAAGTCCACCCAAATGTATCTATACATTACACAGATGACAAGACACTCTTTTAGCCAGTTGAGTTATTGAACAGCTAAAACAAAATCAAGAAAGCCATGTTTTTTTTTTATGATCTACCTAAATATGGCCTTCTGGCCCAGGTCAGCCCAGAAAATCATTTGCTGGTTGAAGTCAGCATCCAGAGCCACAGTGTTCCGCTGCTGCTCCACAATCTGAGTGTACTCCTTCCTCTCCAGACCCAGACGGCGAATATCTCGGCGGTTGGTAAAGATCAGGCAGGGCTCCTTACCTGTGGACAGGAAAGAGCTAAATAAGGAACCGGAAGTGACCCAACGGGCCATCAATGTGCTCCAAAACTATGGTTTCTTTTATCTTTAGAAAAGGCCACAGAGACAGAGGGCTTCTGTTTCTGTGGGTAAAAAGACACAATTGTGCTCTATGGCCCCATGTGATCAGACCAAAGGGATGGCATCACCATTTCTGTGTCTAAAACTAGTGGCTTTGATATTATATTGCAGTATTCTCTCTAAAAAGCCAGTTTAAAAGCCGTTTTAGTTCAATAGTTAACTGGTCAGATGGGCATTCAAAAGTTTCTACAAGTCTGGAAGATGCCGTTTATAGCGAGTTCCACTACAAGCCAAAGACATTTTTCCACAAACTGAACAGATGGAACAACCGTTTAAGATTTAATAGAGGTACTCATGTATGAATGTTCCATTTCCAAATAAAAAACTAAAGGTTTTGTCTCCATACAGGAGGTGAACAGGCAGAGTAACAGAGTCTGGAGCATAAGGACTCACCAACGGCCTTACAGACACCAGTAGCTGGATCCATCTGGTAGCCGTTGTGGCATTCACACTTGTATCCGCCCTTCAGGTTAATGCAGATCTGACTGCAGATTCCAGGGTTCATACATTCATTGATGTCTGCATAAAGAGGGGCAAAATCAAAAATTAATACACATTCAAGGACCAATACCTTAAATGCACAGCAAAACTGGTGAGAGATGCACATGATTCTAATTAACTCATTCGCTGCCAAAGACGTCTATAGACGTCTTTTATGTTTTTCAATGCGAGTG
>JABUIW010044189.1:642-14106 GCA_013363375.1 Menidia beryllina
GACCTTAAACTATGTAGGCGCTCACGGTCCAAGAATTTTTCAGTTTTGTGATATAGTTTTCGAACAGCGTACAGCCGTTCGGAAGTCACTTTTGATCAAAAATGTCACTTCTCTGTGTCATAGCTACGGCTTACTGATGAGTCACAGGTGTGGAAGCAGAGACTTTGGCCTGGCTGCTGTCGCCGTGGCGACCAGCAGAGAGCCACAGCAGCACTGAGGGTCTCTGCAGAGGTGTGAGCTGTGAGCTTCAAGGCGGGCGTAGCCCACTCTCAGTTATTTTTTAAGAAATACGTTTTTTTCTGTTTCGAGGCGGGCGAAGCCCGCTTAGAGGGCTTTATTCAGAGCCCGGTTCTGGTTCTGGTTCTGGTTCTAGTTCTGGGGATCGGACCCAACCGGGTCAAAACCGGACCGGGGCCGGACCCAGTCATGTCATACCTCGTTGCGTAGGTCTTTTTCTCAGCTTTCAGCCAACGTGACCCCCGACCTACCCACCCCATCCGCATTCGGTCAGCGGGCCCTAGAGCTCAGCCGGGTCCCTCCATCACTGCGTCTCTCCCTCAGGCCCTCTCATAGGCGCGAGCCCACATTACAGAGAGCCCAAATATGGATTGGCCGACCTGTTCCCAGACGGGCAGCGGGTGGCCCCCCTCCAAAATTTCTTCAGAAATTTTCTAGTTCCCTTTCCCATTTTGTTTTAATATCCAGAGTATTAGTGCCTCTATTTTCCAACAGATGTTTATAAATTAAGGACACAGTTCTGTGTTTTTTACCCTTATAGGTCTTGACCAGCATTTCGCCAATCCCCTTTTCACTTTGGTCTACTCTGTGTTTTATTTTTTTGTTGTAAAAATCCCTTAGTTGTAAATATCTAAAATGATCTTGAGTTCCCAGAGCAAATTCTTGTTGTAGTTCCTGAAAACTTTTGAAATGCCCATCTTTAAGGACTACACATAGCGCTGTTAAGCCTCTTTCTAGCCATTGTTTAAATCTTAGGTCTTGAGTAAAATAATTGTTATAGGCTGGCCATTGGACCAAACATAATTGATCCTCTAGTTTGCATTTTCGAATTACATATATCCATTTACCCAGTGAGAACCTAGTAATAGCATTAACTTTCTCAAGTGTATTCTTGGTGGTCTCTATATCTCCAATGATACTCCGCAATTCTCTTCCATGGACCTTTTGTTCAATATTTTTCCATTTCGCTTCATAATTTATATCACTTATATTTATTATAGGAGTTATTTGAGCAGCATGGTAATATTCTCTAAAGTCTGGTAATGCCATACCTCCCTTGTCTTTTGGTAATTGTAGAATTGCAAATCTTATTCTGGGTTTTTTGGCGTTCCATATGAATCCAGATATAATCCGGTTCCATGCTTTAAACTGTCTGTCTGGGATTTCTATAGGTAGTGCCAGGAAAAGATATAATAACCGTGGTAATACGTTCGTTTTTATGGTTTCAATTCTAGAGCTAAAATCTAGTGTTAGGGCATCCCACCTTCTAATGTCCCTCTTGATTTCTTGGTCCACTTTTAAAAAATTTGCTTTATATAGGTCATCCACATTTTTTGTTAGTTGTATTCCTAGATATGTCATTGTGGTAGCATTCCAATTTAATTTATATTGTCTACGAATAGTTTCTGATGGTGTATAACCGAATGTTAAAACCTGTGTCTTTTTCAAATTTAATTTATATCCTGAGTAGAAACCAAATACCTCCAACTGTTTGATTAGACAGGGCAGTGAATTCTTGGGGTTTGATAAATAACAAATTACATCATCCGCGAACAAACCTATTGTATGAAATTCATTATGTATATCAATGCCCTTGAGATCATTATGTTGTCTTAGGTGTTGTGCCAGTGGTTCTATATAAATTGCAAATAGTGTTGGTGATAAGCAGCAACCCTGACGTGTAGAACGTTCCAGTTTTATGTTATCAGTTAGATTTCCGTTAATCTTGATTCTGGCCACTGGTGATTGGTATAAGGTCCTAACACACTGTACGGCCTTTTTATTAAAACCAAATTTTCCAAGTGCTTTATATAAGAAGTTCCAGCTTACGCTGTCGAAAGCTTTCTCTGCATCGAGACTGATTAAAATAGCTTTTATTTTTTTACTTTGAATATGATCTATAATGTGAAGTGCCCTCCTGATATTATCTCGTGTTTGGCGACCTCTAATAAATCCTGTTTGGTCCTCATCTATGATATCTCCAATGAATTGTTCAAATCGTTTTGCTAGTATTGAGGTGTAAATTTTATAATCCATGTTTAGAATAGATATTGGTCTATAATCAGAGCATGTCTCACTCATCTTTTTTCTTGGAATAACTGTTATGATCGCTTCTCTCCAAGACGGAGGAAGCACTGCATGTTCCAGAGTATAATTAAATGATTTTTCTAGTAATGGCAGGAGATCTTCACTAAAGGATTTGTACCACTCAGATGGCAATCCATCACTACCTGGTGTTTTTCCATTTTTTAACCTAATAATTGCTTTTTGTATTTCTATTGTTGTTATGGAAGAAGTGAGAAGTTTGTTCTGGGTTTCTCCAATTGAGGGCAAGTCCAGTAAATCCAAAAAGGTTTCTATCTGTCCATCGTCGGCGGATGGAGGTTGACTGTATAATCTTTGGTAGTACGTCCTAAACATGTCCTCAATAATTACAGTGTCGTGTATCATTTGATTGGTTTCACCATCTTTTAATTTATAGATATTTCTATCTGACTGTTGCTTTTTCAGTTTCTTTGCCAGCAGTTTTTTCCCTTTAGGTCCGACTTCATGGTATGATTGTCTAATAAATTTGGATTTCTTTTCAATTTCATATGTAAGCATTTTATCAATGTTATTTCTTACTTCTTTTATTTAAAGAAGCAGGTTGGGATTTTGGATTGATTTATGTTGTTTTTCTAGTTCTATTAATTTAACTCTTTCTTTTTCATAGGCTTCCATTCTGGATTTTTTAAAAGCCACAGTTTTTGATATCAACTTTCCTCTTAATACTGCCTTAAGTGCGTCCCATAGTATTACCGGGTTAACCTGACCGTCGTCATTCTCCTCTATGTAGGTTTTGATGTCATTGGAAATTTCAGTTTTGATTGTTTTGTGATTCAACAAGCCTACATTTAAACGCCAAGTTGTTTTGCGTTTACTGGAAAGTAAATTTAGTTTTAATGTTAGGGAAGAATGATCAGATATATTTGTTTCTTCTATTTTACAATCCTTTACTTTGTATATGTCAGATTTATTCATGAAAAGATAATCAATTCTGGAATAACTTTTATTGGGCGCAGAATAGTGGGTATAATCCTTTGTATTAGGGTTTAATTCCCTCCAGACATCAACAAATCCAAACTCTTCAAGTGTCAGTTTAAATTTTTTTGTAGTTAAATTTTGTTGTTTTTTATCATTTGTTGTATCAAGCTTCGTGTTCAATATCATATTGAAATCCCCTCCCCAGATCAGGATTCCCTCTGTTTCCATAATTATTTCATTGAGGAGGTTATTAAGAAATTGTATTTTGGTGTCTGGGGGGTTGTAGACATTAACCAGTGTTACCTTTTCGTTTTCAAGAGTCCCCTTCACTATCACATATCTCCCTTCTTTATCTGATAGATCTTGGCTGCAGTCAAATTTTACTGAGTCATGAATTAATATTGAAACTCCTCTTTTGTTTCCAAGTCTGAATGAGCTATAAAATGTATTTGAGTAGCCAAAGCCCCTAAGTTTTTCATGCTCTGATTTAGACAGATGTGTTTCCTGTAAATAAATTACCTGTGCTTTCTCTTTTCGCATTTTAGTTAAAATCTTTTTGCGTTTTATAGGATTGTTCATACCGTTCACATTCAATGAAACAATCTTGATATTATCAACCATTATTTAGATTAGTAAGGTCACCCTTTGATATCAGAAAAAGAACCCCCAACAAATAACTAAACGAGCTATTGAAACATAGATGAACAAATAGAACAGAAACTTCCAAAGGTAGAGATGTGTAAGAACATCCCTCGAGGTCCCTGCTGGTGGGGGGAGGGCAAAACACCACACTAAGGTGGGGGCCCTCTCTAGTAGTAGCCTGAGGTCTACTTATACTAGATAAGTCCAACATTTGGTAAACACTGCAACATTTACTCCATTCGGTATTTGGTTAAATATCTAACAAAGACCTATTGCACATAACTTTGGTAACAGAAGCTCTTATAATAATGCGAACCTGTGGTTCAATGTTCAGTCACTGGTCCTCGCGTCTGAACTCCGTAAGCTTCTCCCTCGCGCGTTGACCTGTATCGGTGTTGATAATCCGTTTCCATGGCAACAGCGAGTCGAGCTTCTCCTTGGCTGATCTTAGCTTGTTTTCTTTTGGAACCCAAGTCAAGCCGAAGCCTCTTTTGATCATATCCGATGCTGTTTCGTCCGCGTTCTCATAGGTCCGCACTCCAGAGTCCCAGAAGATTCTCATCTTTGTGTACGGCGTCTGGAATCTGATACCTTTCTGTTTCAAAGCTGCCTTTAATGGGCCGTACGCTTTGCGTCTTTCTATGACGTCCGAAGCGTAGTCGTTATCAAAATAAAGACGTTTGCCTTCCATCTCCATTTTCTGTTCCCACGCTTTCTTTAGAATCATTTCTTTGATATTGAATTGCAAAAAATTCACAATTATAGATCTCGGGGCTTTGTTGGGAGGCGGTCTGGGTACCAATGCTCGGTGTGCCCGCTGTATCTGGAGTTCACTTCCGTCTGGTAGCTTCAGCTGTTTATTTATCGGTGACAAACTCCGAGACCGATCTACCTTCTTTCCCTTCCGGAACTCCATAGATACGAAGATTATTTCTCCGGCTTCGACTCTCCAGATCCACAAGTTTGTCGTTCATAGCTTTGTTCTTTTCTAATGTCTCAAGCAGCTCATTTTTCATTTCCAAGCACGCAGCTTCCAGATCAGCTACTCGGGTCTGTACCTCGGTGATACTGCTCTTCTGGTTCTGCAGCTCGCACATCATTTCCTCCCTGAATCTGCTGAGATCTTCCTTCATTGTGGCTTTGACATCTTCTTTGAGTTTTTCTATGTCGTGCTTCATTTAGTTTTTAAATTCTTTTAATTCTTGTGAAAGCGTCTTGATACCCTCCAGCAACGCGTATTGCTGTGAGTCAAGGCTAGCGTTCCTCGTGATAGCATTAGCTTCATCTCCACTAGCATCTCCCGACTGTTCGTCATTTTCTTGTGTTTTAGTCGTTTTCTTTTCGGTCTTGTTATTTTTCGGCATTTTCCCCCTTTACGTGGTTTAGCCTGTTGTTTTGATAGTCTTCTGGATTTGGCGAGGGGGATAATTTTAATTACCGTCACGGAGGAGCCTGTTTTTATGCGGCCATCTTGTTGCAACGTTGACCCGGAAGTCCGGCCTTTTAAATTTTCTAAACCAAACTATCAATCAAAAAAAAAATAAAAGGCCGTCGGTGGCAACAGGTGGGTTTTGATTTAGACGCACTTTCTTTATTTCTTTGTAAAATTATAAGAAAATAACAAACAAAATTCCATTGTAAGTTTGCTGCTAACAAAAACTAACAAAGGTGATCCAAAAGGTGAAACAAAAGTATAGCGTGTCTTGTGGCCTGGTCAAAAAATCTTTGTGCCCCAACCTCCCGTCATCACACCTGACATTTTCCCCCCCAAACCACAACCCCTGGCTGTTTTAAGTCTTCCAAATTAATGGGAGGAGCTTGGAAAATTACTAAATAAATCCCAACAATTAAACTAAAAATGGTTCTTTGCAAATTAAACATTTCAACTACTTAAAATTAAACTGAAGATGTGAATGACGAAAAGTTAACTTAAATGGCCACAATAATGTGAATGAGAGTGTCACGACCACTGGTCCGGGCAACAGAGAACCCAAAAGCTCCACAAGGCAAGCAGGCAAGTTTACAGGGAAAATCAGTTTACTTAGTCCACAAACAGGCAGGGTCAAAACCAGGAGACCAGTCGTAGAGGCAAACAAACCCGACCAGGGGCAGGCAGGAAACCAAAATCCAAGAAGGGTCAATACAGGCAGAACAAGAGAATGTGGGAAAGCTTAGCACGGAATAACAAAAGACAATCTGGAGGGAAGAAGTGGAAATGGAGTGGTATAAATACTGAAGACCAAATGAGCTGATGAACAGCAGGAGAGGAGAAGGGCGGAGAGAAGCAGGTGAGGGGGAATGAGTGATTGCATGACAGGGAAGGGCCAGATCTGAAATGACAGGAGAATTAGTGATGAAAAAAAAAAAAACTCAGTTCTAGAGTAAGTACGTTACAGAGAGCTCTTTTTCTCTGGTTCTGTTTGACTGTTGTAACCTGCATCCTGTTGTCTTTCTGCTCACATCTTTTATTCTTTATTCAGGTTGTGGGGCTGCAGTTTGTCAGAGAGCAGCTGTTCTTCTGTGGTCTCAGCTCTGAAGTCCAACCCCTCCCATCTGACACAACTGGACCTGAGCCTGAACCCCATCTCTGAGTGTGTGATGAAGGAGCTGAGCAGCTTTCTGCAGAGTCCACTCTGTGGACTGAAGACTCTGAGGTCAGACTCCAGGTTTTAGTGGTTAGTTCAGATCAGAGGATGAGCGGAAAGCTGTGCTGCTCTTCATGGTAAAGTGTGTTTCTCCTTCAGGGGTTTAGTTTGTGAAATACTGATTACAGCAGAACCTCTACCTACGATTGCCTAAACATACGAATGTTCTAACATACGAAGTGAAATTTGATCAAATATTCGACTCGACACCCAAAGTAAATTTCAAACGTGTCAAAGTCATAGGAAAATATATAAAAAAAAAAAAAAAAATTCAATTAAAATAAATAATCTAAGTTAGTTTAGAGTTCATGTAGTAAAGTCAGACTCAGTCTCCACCTCTACCTCCGTTCTTCAGTCCTTGAGGTAAAGGGCCAATAAAAACTCTTTTAATTGATTATTTCTTTATCATTTATTTATTTCTACATCTCTCTTCTATAATTAATTTGTTAATTGCTATGTGTAATTATCTGCAGTATTAATAAAGGAGTTATAGTAGGTTTTTGGAAAGATTGACAGGAATTACAGTGTATTCTGATGGGAATATTTGAACCAACATGCCAATATCTGAACATAGGAAGTAGGTCCAGGAACAAGTTAAACTCATATGTAGAGCTTCTGCTGTAGTTCAATAAGCAGCAAACACTGTGAATGTGTCAGACAGAAACAGATCTCCAATCACTGGCTGATGCTTGTAGAGGTCCAGAGTTAGTGAATGTTTGTGTGTGAAACAGTAGCAACAGTTTGGAGCAGCCAAACTGCAAAAGCCCACAATTCACCTGATCCTACCAAACTCCCTCCAACACAGCTGGAAATGAACATCTGGGACCTCAGGAGAAAACAGCTTTCTAAAGGACTAAAGGAACCCTGTTTAACCTGCATCCTGTTGGCTTATTCTTTATTCAGGTTGCAGCGTTGCTGGTTGTCAGAGAGCAGCTGTGCTCCTCTGGCCTCAGCTCTGAAGTCCAACCCCTCCCATCTGACACAACTGGACCTGCGTTACAACAACCTGAAGCAGTCAGATGTCCAGCAGCTGTTGGATCTGCAGCAGAGTCCACACAACAAACTGCAGACTGTGAGGTCAGTAGGCAGCTGGAGGTCCATATGAACTAAACCCAGTTGGTACCAGAGAAAAGATCCAGTTTCCCCTGAACCTGCAGCCTTCTCAGTGTGAAGCTGTGAGAGCAGAATGAGGTCAGGCTTTTTCAGCAGAGTCAGCAGAAAGAGCCAGCAGCCAATCAGATCAGCAGCTTGTTATGTGCATGGTGCTGAAAGCCTCTGCAGGTGTGGAGCTTCCAGCTGCAACATATGAACATGAGAGCTGACAGGAAGCTGCTCTGAGCAGGACTGAAGTCCCTGCTGCTCTTTCTGCTGGATGCTGCTCCCTGCTGACAGCTGAGGAACAAACACTCCTTTATCTGCTCTCTTTCTGCTTCTCTCTGCAGTTGGTGGTCACCTGGTAAAAAGGAAGATGAGAGCTGAGAGGAAGATCTGAGTCCTGCTGATCCACAGAGGATGAAGCAGCAGTAGCAGCAGCTTGTGTGCAGACAGACTCTGATGATGAGGATGAAGTCAGTTACTGTTCTGGGCTTTTACTATTTTGAAGTGGCCTCAACCCGACATCCTTTGGGCTGCAGGCTGAGGCTCCCAGCCATTAGTGAAACACAGAAACTCCCGATGCTCCACCCCCCCACCACGGGGACTGGTCATTGGAGGTGGTGGACACCTGGTGTGAAAGCTGCTGTAGAAATAAGCTCTGAGCATTTCCTCTGTCCTGTGTTGAGTTGCTGGGTTTGTTGTGGCCATTTAAGTCGACTTTTTGTAATTCACATTGTCTGTTTAATTTTAAATTGTTCAAATATATTTGAGTTTGTACAGAAGCATTTTGAATTTAATTGTTATGAATTATTAGGATTTATTTGGTATTTTTTAAGCTCCTAAGAGAGTAAGAACAGCCAGGGTATATCTGGATGGGGGTTGTGGTTTGTAAGGAGCAATGTCAGGTGCCACTTTTACTACACTTTTGTGTTACCTTTTCGATCTCCTTTTTTACTTTTCATTTGCAACAAAGTTAGAATGGAATTTAGGTTGTTATTTCCCTATAAACTTACAAGAAATAAAAGGAAACCACCTGTTGCCACCGACGGCCTTTTCCTTTTTGGAAGAATTTGGTTTAGAAAAATTAAAAGACCGTGACAGGGTTTGTTCCGGCTTTGCTGATTCATGTCTGTTCATCTATAGTATTCATGTATTCGTTTATATTTAGTTTCATCTTACATTTACACACCAGTTCATTACAAACATTACTGATGAGTTGACATACAAAGTTAGTTTAAGTGAATAAATGCTGTTTTCTGGTTTAAAGACGTGTGGTCTCCATCTTTAGTCTCCACCTCTGAGCCAGGTTGGGACTCCCTTCAAACAGGTTTTGAAGGGTAAGAACAGAAAAGACTGCAGTCTGAGAGCTTCAGAAAACATCTTTACTGGAGACTCCAACCGTCCAGACCTCCTCCTTCTCAGTTCCCTACAGGTCACCAGCTTTCCTGGAGCCACATTCAAGCAGGCGGAGGCCATCTTGTTGGGTGCCACGGCAACCACCCAGGTGAGGAAACTGGTGACGCTGGCCCAGACCCAGATGTGCAGCCAGAGGCAGAAGAACCAGGCTCACTCATGTCCAGATACTTCTGTACTACAGAACCTGCTTTTTACTGGAGTCTGTTCAGCCCTCAACTTCCCTGAGCCCCTCTCTGAGCCCCTCACTCTAACAAATAATGTATTGCTTAAACATAAAAAAAATGGATGTAACAATTTGGGTAGATTTTTTAAAGCTATTTCAACTCGGCCATAATTGAGTAGGTGCCACAAGGTTTATCTGGTTAGGCAAACTCATTTACTTTATCACAGGCAACATGATTTTCTTTGTCCATTACAAGCTTAATTAAGTTGGACCAACTTAATTTTCTTTGTGTAAAAATGACTCCTAAAAATAAACCAGCAGACAAAGATTCAATGTGAACCTGTCATCTGCTTTGTGGTTCCTGTTTTAATAAAATGCAGCAAAAAACATTGAAATATCTGCACTATAAGAACAAAAAGAAGTAAAATCCTTAAATCTACAGCAGAAATGTGTCCATTCTATTGTATTTTTCTGCCGTAAAACCTTTGATCAGAGCAATAGAAAGAAAAATAATAAAACAATGTTTTTTAACAGAGTTCTATTGTCATAACCATGTAAAAAAATAGGCAACATCCTCAGTAAATGAGGTCTATTCTACCATAAGTTACATAAATAAGTGTCAGATGTGTGTTGACGTGCTGGACACAAGTGAAGTCAGATTAGAAACTAGAACACGTGGTGATGGTTTGGATGAAAAAATTATTTTAGTTAGTTGGCAAAGATTGAGGGAAGCAAAGCAATCAAAACATATAACTGGTTTTACAGTTGTTCTTCCGGTTTCTGAGTTTAAAGATAAGTCGGTGCCAGTTGAGGGCAAGTCGTGGTGGATTTTGTTTCTAATAGCTAGAATTTTATCATTAAAGAAGCTCATGAAATCATGACTAGTGAGAGCTATGGGAGTACTTGACACAATAGATTTATACATTTGATAAACGAGCATCAGTGATGCTTAAACAGAATGCAGACTGCAGTGCCTGATATTTTGTTAGATCTTCTGGATTTTGGGATTTTTGCCATTTCCTTCTGAGAGGCTCGGGCAGGTTTAGTGGATAGCTTATCTTTGGGTAGAAAATATGCTATCAATTGCGTTGAGAGACTAGCCAACCAAATCCATGGTTGATGTTAGGCTTTAGAATTAAAATAAGATTAAAAGACACATTAAATGATGAATAATTGAAATAATAAGTGGATTGAAATGCAAAGGCCCGGCCTCTCTCAGAGGAGCAGTGTCTGGGACCGTCCTGCTGGAGTCTTTCTCCAAAGCCTCCTCTGACAGACACACTGATCCAGCTCCACACCTTCAGCAGCTCATTGGCTGCAGATCCTCTGCTTCCTGGTTCAGCTTCTGCTTTACTTCTGTGTGCTGCCTGTAGAGAGCCTCCTCCAGCCCTTTACAGCCTGGAGCTGCTGCCCCGGGGGGTTGTATTAAAGAAGAGTCTTAGCCTGTGTCTGAGGAAGCAAGGGGTCATTTTATTGAGAGCAAACTTCATCAGCTGAGAGCGCCCACCATGCCGACGTGCAGAGCAAGACAACACCTGCTACCTCTCAGAAAGCTGAGAATAACAGGAGACCATCACCAAGAGAGCTGAGCATGTGACCAGAACCAAATGTTTCCGTCACAGCTGCGTTCTTCCAGGATCCACACGGCGTTTCTCCAGTGGGAGCCTCACTCGTTGTGTTTCTCTGCAGCAGCTTCAGAGCATTCAGCTCATGTCAGCTGCTGCTGGTTTGCTGCTCATGAAACAAACTGTGAGGATCCTCACTGTTCCAGAGAGGGCCCCACATGTGGAAAGAACCAGTCCTGGGCAGCTCCCTGCCTGCCCTCCAGCATCCATTCCCTCTCTCTAAAGCAGAGACAGTTCAGCCTGGTCCAGAACTTAATTGACCTGTTGAGGGGTCAGAGATAACTGTAAAAAATACAGCTTTAGTAAAAATCTCAACTGTCCTACGAAAGATGAACCTCTTGGTGAGCTTTACTGTAAGAAACAGATCTGTTCTCCTTACAAACTTTGAAGCAGGGGAAAAACCAGCGGTTTTATTTCAATTATCAGAGAGTTTAAATATGTTTTTAAAAGAAAGAGCAACAGGGTTTCCTTGATAATAATCAAAATAGCTTATTTTCTTTCATCAATAGCTGTGACATAGCTCTGCTTCAAACTTCTCTCTAGGATGAAGAGTCTGAGGAAACAATGTCTACTGCCTTCACAGACGGGGGTCAGGAAGGCCTATGGAGGCAACATGTTGTGTTACTATTGGTTCACTTCCCATTTCTGAACATTCTGGTGAAGCATTGAGCCTCCTCTGAAGTGTTGACACATTGTCCTTGTTAGCAGAGCGTGGCTGGGCAGCAGCAGGAGGGTCCCTCAGCTTCCACTGCACAGACAGATGCTCAGTACCTCCAGAGCCTCATTCTGTGACATTCAGATGCAGCTGTGTGATTTAATGTGCTCCTGCTGGATCCCAGCTACCTGTTAAAGGACTGAACAGATTTCTCCTTTTGGCAAAAATACATATAAAACATGGTGTACTTTGTGTTCGAGATTAGGAGGATCTGTAAAATAACAAGACCTAGTTTCCACTGAGTTACTAAAAACTCTGATGTAAGGTTCCTGAGTTCACATGTCAAACAGCAGACATTCAACCACTTATGCAGGAAAGCCTCTATAAAGTTACACTATAGTGTGTTGAGTGTAAAATCTGAGAGCAAAAAATGTCTTTGATGTGTATCAGTCACTACATAATGCAAATGTTCAAACATAAGATTTACTTCATGCTTTAGTTTGTGTTGCACTGGAAGCAGCCTGAATGTCATCAGTTTTGTACTGAATTGCTCTCACTCTTTGTTATAGCTTTGTTCACTATAATGGGGAGAAAACTCTTTGCTCACAGTATCTTTTTGCTTTGTTGTCTCATCTATGCAAATCCATGTTTGGTTTCACTACTTTGTACAGTAATGACATCAGACTTTCTTCCGGTAAGTACAATGGGCCCATCTGAAGGACCTCATATAGTTTAGCTCATTTAGTTATTTAGCCTATAATCTCCACTGGTCCCAAAATCAAAAACTCAAAAAAGACTTTACCAGAAAAACATGAAGTAATGTGCATCCTAACTCAGTCCATGAAGCTCTCTGAGCTCAGAGCAGCTCTGCTGATGGCAGCACTGTGAGCTGCCCTCTTCCTTCATCAGCAGGAGGAGAAACCTCCATGACATCCAAAATCCTTATGGAAAAGTCCCATTATGGAAAGGGTCACACACAGGTCTGAAAAGAGCAGAGAGACAGAACATCTACATCTAAATATGTAAAACCATTCACTAATTTTGTTATTCAGCCATGAAGACCATTCACAGCAAACAATCATAGAATATTTACAGTACACAGAGCTTCATCTTCTTATGTTTAGGGTCAACTATACAATATAACGTCTATATTTTTATGTATAACAGCAATTGTCTTTTTGGTGGGCATTGAGCAACCTTTGGACAGATGCTGCAAAAAGATACGGTAAAACATTTCCTCGAACTAAGGATACCTGTTATTAGTCCATGCTAAAAACTGAGCTATCAAAGGAATGCATTCATTGGTTCCTCTCATTAGACCAACCCATCCTTAGCCAGAGTGACCAGTCTCCAAAAATCAACAAACCTTATCCAACCAATATAAAAGAATAACCAAATAAATATTTAGGGTCCAGATTTACGATTGGGACACGAATGCATCAAAACTGCACCAAAGGCACATCCTGTTGGTATAGTGGTGAGTATCCCCGCCTGTCACGCGGGAGACCAGGGTTTGATTCCCTGATGGGGAGATGACTGTCTTTTCTTTATTTTTATTTACTTCTTTTTTATATGAACTTGAAGTTAAGTGATTAAAAAAAGCTATCAACTACCTTTTAAATGGCTCGGAGCAATAAAAACAACATGCATGTCAACAGACTCAAAATCAAAAGACTCACAAGTCTAAAATGAGCCTAACATATACAAATTTAACCCAAGGCTAGATTTATTATTGAAATGACTGTATTAAAAAGTCTGTTTTTACTGAGTTTCACATTCCCATGAGCACCTGGGAATGTGTTCATCTGAAATGCTACACAAGATCTGGATGGAAATCACAGCTTTCATTTCCCATCATGCATTGCTGGGGGCCTGCACAGTTATTGTAGCCTTCAGAAAAAGGTTTGAAATGAACTGATATGGTCATATCTAGTCAACGTATTCTATTGAGTGGGAGCTGTG
>JABUIW010044194.1:0-11310 GCA_013363375.1 Menidia beryllina
CGTTAGGACGGATGTACCTTATTGATCTCGGCGCCCGTCTTGAAGTGGTAGCTCTCATCCCGGCTGCTCAGCAGCTGCAGCGCCTGGCTCACGTGGTTCCTGGCATCTTGGATCTAAGAGGCACAAGTCGAAGGATTCAGCTTAAAGTTGTTGTTTTTCGTCGGCAACAATGAATTAATGAAGAGAGACAAAAAGGCAAAACATCATTCAGCACATTTTCTGCTTAATTCAGGAATCACCTTACGATTCAGTTATAAATATATACATATACAGTATATATATATATATATATATATATATATATATATACACACACACATAATCAAATATTTAAGTACCTGCTGCAGTTTCCACTGCTTGTCCTCTCTTAACTGAAAATGGAGCACTTGGCTGCTCTTTGCAACCTTCAGGTTTATGTCCTGTAAAGGGTTAAACATTAAAGGACAAACATTCCTCTCAAATCAATGTATCACCATTACAAAAAGGGAACTTCAGCCTTCTTAGGAACAAAGCGAGCTCACAGCCTGAGTCAGAGCCTCTCCCTGCAGAGTCAGCACCCCCTTCACCTGATCCATGCTGCAAAACACACACAGTTTCATTCCAGTTAAAACCACATCAAACAAACTCTCTCTTTTTGCTTTCACAGCACGATTCAAAGTGATGTAAAAGACATGTGACACAAAAAAAATCACGTTATCCTATGCATTGACTGGGGCTCAAAGTGCAAATGCTAGCAGTCTTTTTAGAATGAGCGCAGAAGCGTGTTGTTGGTTAAAACAGGGTGAGATACATTGATTTTGGGATTTGGAAGCCATGTGACCAGACTGGGTTTGGGGTCCTTTGCTCTGATAATTGGCATAATGGGGTTATTGCATTTTGATGGAAATGATTAGCACCCTCATTGAAAGACACTATTTTCTACCATATCTGAAAAACAGTAATAATTCAAGTCAATTTTACTTTCAGTTATGAAAAAGGAAAACTGTATTACAATTTGTATAAATAGTCATCGAATGGTAAGATTTTACACCGATGTCCCTAAAAATAAAATAAAAAGCCTATTGCTTATTGATATATACTATTTCCTGCTGTTAGATTCCACACTGACACTGGAGACTCAACAAAATATTGGGAGGGTTTCTGGAGGACTTCTGCTCATGGTCATACAAAAGAAACAAAAACCAGTAGAATGTATTGCTACAGCTCTTTAAAAACGTTTAATGAGTCTGATTGAAGTCATTTTTTTGTCTGATGATATTAATACCTCACATATGTAAAAAAATAAATAAACCCACACAGGTCGGCAGAAATGTATAGAAAGCACTTATCAGCACACTCTAGCTCCCTCAGGAGATGTTTACACCCCTAATCTGATTCAATTATCCAGCAGGAATGTCCTGAATGAAACATTTCCACACTGATGTTCCCACACTGCCCTGTGTGTGGACTCAGAGTTCTGTTGAGCTGCATGTGCGTCTGTCGTGGCTCAGAGTAGAGGAGAGGCTGAAATGTAATATTTTGTGTTTCCTGAGGAATATTATTGTTTGTGGAAAACCTTCTCTTTTGTTTAGCTTTTTACATTATGTGAGAAATGAGCACAATTATTCAATCAGGCAGGCAGCTTCTGGTCATTTGACTCGACCTATTCCGAGAACAGAAGCAGTGTGCAGGTCTAGGGTTAGGGTTAGGGTTAGGGTTAGGGTTAGAGTGCAGGTCTGTGCTGTTCAGAGCTGAGACTCTGTGGAACAAACTGCCTCATAACATCTTGACTGCTAATACGAAAGGTGCATTTAAAACACTTCTAAAAAAATATTTTGTTGAAAGCCGTAATTCATGAATATTTGTGTACAGATTGTAATGTAAAGTGAAATTATTTGAAATGTATCATTGTTCTTATGATGTTATCATTTAATATGTTTTGTGTATCTATATACTTTTAAAAGGACCCCAGGAAGAGTAGCTGTCAAATTACTGACAGCTAATGGGGATCCAAATAAATAAACAATAAACATTAAGGGCATGAAAATGACCACAGGGCCTCTTAAGATGGAAAAAGGGATTTGGAGTTTTACGTTGAGCTGCCGAGGATGAAGTTCTCCTGCTTGAGCTGACTCTCCAGGCCTGGCGTCAGCACAGAGAAACGTCTGGAGGCTTCCTGTTGAGAGCAGCAAAGCAAAAAACAAAGAAAAATTGTACTTAATTTCAAAGATGAGAAACTAGTCCTTTGATGAGGTGGCGCAGAGTTTACCTTCAGGACATCCTGGAGCTGCTTCAGGACTGCATGCACTTCTTCTTTCAGCAACCAGTTGAACTCCTCCTCCTGTCAAACGCATGGAAAGACAGACTGAATTCACAACAGGAAACTACAAACCAGTTTGAACCTCTCTGATTGGTCTCTCCTGTGTGGGGAACTCCATTGACAGATGGACTTTACAGGAGGAAGCTGTTTTAGCTATAGATCACAGTTAACATTCTGAATTATGCTTTTCTAAAACCACAAAAGCACAGAGTGACCAATCCTCAAGTAGTATAGTATTTTAAAAAGAAAAAGCATGTTTTAGCACCATGTCAAGGTTGTTATACAAATAAATTGTGTTTTAATCATATAGGAAAGGTTTGCATCTACCAGATTTTCCAAAGTACAAGTCACACCAGCTCTATATCCATTATAAGGAGAAAATAAACCATAAATAAGTCACACTGGACTATAAGTCACATGGACACACAGGTATGTTAACACGAAAACTTCAGATGATAATATGCTTTTCGTACTACAGTGCCCATGATGCATTGCATTTCCGTTTCCACTCTGGAGTATAGCTCGCACGTTTAAGACTTTTTTTATTTTTTATTGAGCCTTATAGTCAGAAAAATACTGTATTTATCCTTTGCCTATTTATATAAGATATTAGGGGGATTTTGCATTGTTTGCGATCTCCTGTTTTCCCATGTCAGAAGCTTGTTTTTACTAATTCTGTACTAACATAATGCATCTTTCTTTACTGTAACATAAAGCCGGCTCAGCTTTTAGCGGTGTGGTGAGCTGCTGTTTGTACGTGGCGGCCCGTGGAATTTCTCTAGCATTGTAAACATGCAGGTTATTACAGTTCTCTCCTCTGTTTACGGCGTTTGATCACTGTGTGTGAATGGGGAAGTTACACCCCTTCACAGATAGCACGACCTGAAATCCACTCACTGTTTAGATCTCTTTAATAGAAAATATTTCAGATTGAACTTTGGCTCATCCCTCCTCTCTGTTGAGTTTCCTTTAGATAATTAATTATTGCATTAAAAATATAACACTTTTATACATTTTTATATTTGAAAATACCTGTGTTAATCAATGTTAGCCCATTCTTATTTTGATATTTAAGGCTAGCCATATAGAATACATTTGTCTTCCCCACATGACTGATTTAAACCTCATCTCCAACATTACCTCTTTCCTACAGCAGCTGCTGTGGGTCATCCTCCTCCTTCCACCTCACTGTGGCCTCTCAGCACCATGAGGAGTAGAGCAATTCTCAATGATTCAAAGTGCATAGGAAAGAGTGGGAAGTTTTAAGCAACAGTATGTTAAATATGCTGTATTGAGAGACGGATAGCCGAGGCCCCGTTTTAATTGACAATTTGTCGTTTGTCAGATTGGACGTGCCTATAAAAATGACTTAAATGCACCAAGTATCATGAGCGTTGAGGTTGCTGCTACATGAACAAAGTTCTTTCTCAGGGGTTCAATGAAATGAATGGAGAATAAACGAGGTCATCCATATAAATCTCTCATTTATTCTTTCCGAGTTAACAGAAGACTGAAGTCTGCATCCATGGGATAAGCCAAAGCACACGCTGGGATCTTTATTTCCCAGATCATTGTCATGCCTTTAGGTGGACATGCCATCGGTGAATCGGGGCTCAGTAAGCTCCTGTCTTCCAGAATAAAAATGGCTGCTTCTGTTTTTTTTTAATGTTGCATAATCAATAAAAGCATCGTCTTGAGTCGCCTCCCCAACAAAGTGCAGCTTTCACAGCTATTCCTGCATGTGGCACTACTTTGGTGGAATGACCTACCAGGTGCTACAAGAAAACAGTAGAACTTGGTATGTATATTAAGAAAACCTTTTTTTTGGCAGATAAAAACATAAAATTAGATTTGAAATAATATGCTTCTTAGATATCTGATTGGATGCTGGATCTGCTCAAATGTTAAATGTAAACAAAAACACACAAAAAAGTTAAATGTAAAAAAACAAAAAGTTAAATGCAAAAAAAAAAGTTACCGGTAAATTAAAAAAAAGTTTAATGTAAAACCAACATTAAATGTTAACAAAATGTTTTTTAATTCAAAATAAGTTGTTTAATTGAAAAAAAAAGTTGTTGAACGAAAGAAAGGTAACTAAAAAAAAATTAAAAAGTTGTCAAATGAAAAAATGTAAGCAAAAAAACACAACGTTAAATGTAAATGAATCAATAAATCAAAAATAGCTTTGTTAAATCCAGAAAATGCAGAATGGAGCTTCCAGTCAAAAATAGGGTCAGACCAAAGAAAAAAAGAAAGAAAATAAAAAAAACTTTCCTGGCCTTTGAGCTATTTACACTGATAACAACACTGCGTTTTAAAGCCACAGAACTGGTTAGAGCTGTTCACGAGCCAAAGAGAACAAATCAAATGCCTCTTTGGCCATGATTTGGGGTGAACAGGACCAAAGCGGAGATGTTTTGCCACAATACACCGACATACAGCATCTAAGGTCAAACGTCAACGGCAAATATGATTGGGGCCTCGTTTTTCCGCCACCAGCCCCGAAACCCTCAGAATACCTAAATGTTCCAGTGAATTCAAACAGGAGAAAATGGTCTGGAGTCCATAGCTAGACTCAAATGTAGTCATGCAACAGGACAACTGAGCAACAGAGAGGCCGTGGGATCAATAAAGCACTCTAATCTAATCTAAAATAGTTTAGCTCTTAACCTGATGTGACTACTGTGTGCATGGACGAATAAGCACACAGCTAAGTGGTTTGTAGAAATATAGTGGAGAAAGATTCCTTCATCATTTGTGATACTAATAATAGAAACTAATAAAAAGTTAAATAACATGTAAACCAATTGTTTTAAGTTATTTCTAATAGTAGAGCTTTTCCTACAATATATTTAGAGAGACCAAAGAAAGCACTTGTATTCACACGTCACCATTGATTTTTTTCTTTTTCTTTTTTAAGGAAATAAACAATGACAACGGTATATGACGTCACGTACTTTTGATTTTTATCTACTTTCGACCCCTTCACCTTTTGGACGCCCAAATGGCAAAACTAAGAAGATAATTAATATCCAACACACATAAAACATTTTTAAAAAGTTCCCTCTTCGTCCAAACTTTTTTTTTTTAAATGTCCCGAAAAGAAGCAGTTTTTAAATACGACGGTTGGTCGTGGTGAGTTTAACGTCGCTGATGACAGCTCGGATTATTTAAGACCGTTTAAAGCTGGACGTGTTCCCACGGCGGGCCCACCGGTTGTAAACATCCCAGCATAGCACCCCCAGCCCCTCCACACCTTCAGCCCTGGTTTAGCTCTAGCTCCTGAAAAACGGCTGGACTGTACTGTACTCCCTCCAATTTTGTACGGAAAACCGTTTATCAAACCTGACATGCTAACTGACGGAGAAGTCATTTCGGGGCGGGGGGGCTAGCCACGCAGCCCTGCCTCTTAGCGGGGATGCGGTACGGATACGTCGGCTGAGGGGCTTACCAGCACGGCTCTCTCCACCTGGCTAGCGGCAGACATCTTCGGCAACTCGGACAGGGACCTCTGAGGGTTCAGCATTTTTACGGCTAACGCAAACCCCGCGCTGACAATCAACGCTGCCCTTTTATTTGGCAGAAAAATACCCCTCCGTCTACTAGCTTAGGGGAGGGTGTGCTGCCTTCAGGACTTAAGGAAAAAATGGTAATATCCTTCACTCTTCTAAAATCAGTCCTAAACACGAGGAGGAACGGATCCACGAGGCACACATTTGAAACGCATTTGAAAGTCCGAATTTGATATGATTTCAGGTCAATAATATTTAGATTTCTTCTGTCGAGGTTATTCAATGTTGTCCTGCACAGCTGTTTAAGTATAAACTCTTCGTTTTTGGCAAGATAGAGATCAGACGCTTTCACATCGTTTAACAAGTTTATTTGTTCTATGTTATCTGTATATTCATATTGATATGTTATGAGTTGGTGTTAATTAATTCCAACTGAGCAACTTCGAAGAGGTTAGTTTTAGATTTACGACCGCCTGAATGCATCATAAGGCTGGTCACGCATTCGCTATTAAAATGGGCCCGCCCACTAAACCTTACGGGGGGGGGGGGGGACACTTCTTCCGCCCAGCAGAGCAGAAGCTCTCCGCTGCTGCGCAATATTCACGACAGGGCACAAGTAGCTTTTTGGTTGCATTTAGATGGAACAGCTTCTAAGTTTGTATTCAGAATAGTTTATTTAATGTAAAAGTTCAGTTGTATTAATGTTTTTAAAAAAAAACTCATATGGACCCGTCCGTCGCACACCTTGAGTATTTTATGATAATTAAATCGATTATCAATGAATTAACTCAATTATTTAGTTTTCAGTTTGATTAATTTATCATAGGAATGCTCCGACCAGATGCCAACACCGATAACCCATGAGTGCCAATCACTGCTTATCTACGATGCCTGTCACATGCTCTGACTGTCCATTTTTAGCTTTTGTTAGAGGTCCTACTGGCTGTGTGATCTGGAAAAAGTAATCATAAAACCGGCCTAATTTAGACCAAAAAAAAAGTACAATCTTTTTCCAAAAGCAAACATTTAAGACTCTCTGAATTCTAAATAATGCAGAGTCAAAAATATCTCAGGAAACTGTTTAAATCAAACAGTCAAATAAAAAAAAGAAACAAAGTGCATAAATTCTGCATTAATGTATCACCCCTGCAACCTATCTTGCTACAAAAGATACAAAAGAAACCCCAACTAGAGATGTGTTGCTATTCTTAGTGAGTATCAGATTGTTGGGTGTTGTTCTAGAGGAGTTGAGGCGTTTCGTGTTAGAACCCCCTCCCACTTCTATCTCAACCCATTTTATTTCTACCACCGTCACGGTTTTCTTTCAATCAACAAAAAAGAAACAACAACAAACCGCACAACACTCAGTAATCAGGAGAGGATTTATTAAACAGCACAAAAGTGTTGGTATTCCTACATGTACACAAAATCATAAATATCCCCAAAACCAAAAGGTACATCCTCTTTCCGCTGATGGGATCAAACTCTTTTTTTTATGCAATAAACCAGATTATATAAGCCACATATTTATAAACCATTTACACTCAAGAGTGAACAATCTACAGTATAAAGAAACGGTTGTTAGACAGTTATCCTGTAGAGTCAAAACCAAAAGTAAGTTTTCATTAATTCTGGTTACGGTAGATACAAAAGAAACCCTAACTAGTTTAATGCGCTATTTACATTTGTCTTCTAAAAACAGCTTTCCACCGCAGAAGGTGTGTCAGAGATTAAATTAAAAACTTTAGCCTTGGCAAAAAAAAAGAAAGAAAAATAAAAGAGGAACTCTTTCCAAATGGATCATTGCATTCTTCATACACAACCAAGTCATTAGAATTAAACACATTTGTCTTGTTTGAACTGATAAAACTGTAAAATAAATCACAGAGGGCTTTTTTTCTTCCCCCCCTAAAAAAGGAAGCAATCTGGGATATTCTTGTCACCTTCCTGTTTTGATTTCCATGTCTTAGCATCTCATCTAATTAAGAAATGCTCCTTATGATTATGTTTATTGCTACATAATTATCAGTGACAATAGGCTCCATAACTGCTATTCTCCCTCTGAAGAGGCATCTCATCCATTTCCAATCTGAATAAATGTTCAACTAAAACCCAGATTTGTCCATCAATCGACCCCACCCCCCCACATACTTCCTTCCACCCCCACACAGCAGAGAAACTCACATCTTTCAGAATGAAATGAAAATAAAAGGAAAAAAAAACGGACTCAGAAGACTGAAGGCATTTTTAAGGATGGCTTGCTCGGTTGGTTTACAACAGAGCTCCTTGTGATAGTTTCACACTCCCGGGGGGACAAAAACTCTCGTAGAGAGACCACCATGTTTCCTCTATGTACAGCATTACTCTAAACAGGCATTCTGCCTCACAAAGACCTGCTGGGATTACAAACTCTGGACCTTTAATAATGTTTGTAAAAAATTAACCCAATCTTGACAAAAAAACAAACAAACCAAAACATTTGCCATTCTTTTGGAAATAAAAAAGAAATGCTCTGGGTTTCGACGTCCTGCTTTTTCCTGCCCCGACACGCAGAATGATATGGACCAACGTATGATTAAAAACTAAATGGATTTCCAACATGATTATCGGAAGAAAAAAAAAGTGTCAACTAAATGATTGTATTGGAAAGGGCGTTTTTCTGTCTGATGAAGTTAGTCAGATTTGGTGGAAAAAGTCATCACTGAAGACTGTTGGCATTTCTTTGGCATTTCTTCTTGACATTGTTTTCTCAATTGTGAGCCGACAGCTAGTGAGATCCGTCCGCTATGCGCTTTATTTGGCTTTCCATGATGCGCCGCCCGGTTTTCAGGCTTCAGCTCAGTTCGTGTATAGAGGACGAAGGATTTTTCGCCGTCCTGTTGAAAACCGGCTGTGCCTGTAATTTATGTTCAGGACATGTGGGTGGAAAAGCAGAGATGCTTTTCTAAAATGGGTTAAATCTATTTCCAAAATTCAGTTTTTAAATGTTATATACACCAAGCGCAATAGGAAAAAGAAAAAAAAAAAAAGGGGGAAATAAAATAATTTTAGGAATGAATATAAATCAAGAGGTGGATTGGTCTTGTTTTGTTAGCGTATTTAAGGAAAAGACGAGGACGTGAGAACACTTCCCAACAAAACGGATAAACGGTTTCAAACGCTGTCGCTGAGCGATAACCATCACTGTGTTTTAAGGCCTCGGCTCGTCCGTTTCTCTGTCCCCTAAGTGTAAAGAGATCAATCATATCTCCGAAAAAAAGAAAAAAAAAAACACGGGAGGAAGCCGCGACCAAATTGCACCGAGGAAACCTTGATAGAACCATAAATAAATACATCTATTACCGAAAGACTCGGAGGATTACAATATTAAGGCAATGCAGTGGCTCGTTCCTGGTGCTTTCTCTCGTGGATTTCTGGACATTAAAAAAGAAAAGAATCAAGAATTAAATACACAAATGAAAAGAAAAACAAAAGACCTTCTGTATCCACAAAAACCTGACCCCAAACCTCGCCAGACTCTACCTCCACAAGTAGAACAACCTTGTCGGGAGCATTCTTTCAACATATATTCTCACTAGGAAAGTCAGTGCAAACGCTCCAGGTTACAGCTATTAAAAAAAATAATTATTAAAAGAAAAAGAAGGGGGCATGTAACATGGTGGACACTGAGGGAAAAAAAATGAAATAAAACCAAAAGTATTTCAAATAAAAAAAAAGGAGGAAAACTATAGTAAAGACTGTGGTCCAGAGGAGGAGTCACACCTCTTTCTAGTGAATGTAGGCTCTGTAGACTGCAGAGATATCGTTGTCGGACTGGTCCAGTGCTTTAGCCCTCTTGTAAACCTGCACGGGAACAAAAATTCAACAATTAAAAAAAAAGAAAAAAATAATAATGATTCCACACTGAATGCATTTAACACAATCCCGAGGAAAATTAAGCTCTTGGTTGAACAATATGACACAAATCATGATCGTAGAAAATGGTGGAAGGCTAACGGTGACCGGGCTGTACCTCATTGGCTGCCGCGGCCATCGGGGTCGGATGGTTGGCCATGTCTCCCATGGAGATGGCTAGTCTCAAGTCCTTCTGAATGTGTTTCAAATAGTAATCCGGTTTAAAATTGCCCTGCAGAATATCTGCAAAAAAAATCAGCAGAGAGGTCTAAATATCGCACAGAGAGAAGAGGAAGGGGTTTAAAAAAATAAATAAATAAAATAAATAAAATTCTCCCGACTCACTTTGGCATTTCTGGTCCACGAAGGTGCTGGCCATCTGGCCCTGGCACAGGATGTCCAGGAAGGTCTGCTGCGACTGGCCCGTGGCCTGGGCCAGAGTCAGCCCCTCTGCGATGGTGGCCATGAAGCTGCCCTGCACCATGTTGAGGATCAGCATCATCCTGGCGGCGTTGCCCGCCTCGCCTTAACGGGCAAAACACACCGTTACAGACACACACACGAAGGGGGAAGAAATACTCCACAAACAACCGAGACCCAACTGCCCCAGGAGGCTTTATGGCCCCACCAAGCTTCAAAGGAGAATCACATGCAAAAGGAAGAGGAGCGGAAGAAAGTAAAAAATTCCCTGTAACAGCAAGGAGGACGAGGGGCATCTTTACATTTACGCTTCGTGTTTAAATTGAACTTTTGTATTTAACATTTTTTGTTTACATTTAACTTTTTTTAACATTTTACTTTTTTTTTAATTTAACAACTTTTTTTTTTTTACATCTAACAACTTTATTTAGCATTTAACGTTTAAATGACCTAATAGAATGAAACATCATCTTGAATTTTAACACAAAAGGAAGATTGTAAAAGAAGCTAATAAAAATTCCAATTTGATGTTGAATAACTGAAATAGGAAATATTTAAATAATAAATATATTTATATAAATATTAAATACAATTATTTTAAATAACTGTAAGCAAAGTAATCGAAAATCAATTCCATGCGTTACCAATCTGTGTCACAACTTTAACCATTTGCAAACGGCTGGTCTAATTATTAATAATCCACATTTTTCCCATATCAGGTCGCTTGTTTCAGAGGTTATTGATAGGTGTGCCATTAACTCATTCGCTGCCAAAGACGTCTATAGACGTCTTTTATGTTTTTCAATTGCGAGTGACTTGGGGGACGATCGGTGAAAGTTTTTCCGTAAATATGGGCTTCTAGACAGAGTATGTTGTAACAAATTGACCCTCTAGGTAGCTGTGCCACTTTTGATGGGAGATTAGCATAGATTGTAAGCAAATAAAAAAAAACGCAATGGTTCGCTATGAGAGAAATGGCGCCGGTGAGACGCACGTCGAAGAAGAACGGAATAAGGTAGAAACAAAATCTTTTTTCCTGATGAAAGAAGAGAGTCTACTCTTTCTTTTGGTGTGTTCGGTGTTTACATAGTCATAGCACAAACTATTCTGTGGCTCTTGAAAAATCAGTCAAAATTCGCAAAAAACTCTGGCAGTGAGCGACTCTCTGTTCTGAAAATGGCTGCC
>JABUIW010044197.1:5625-24511 GCA_013363375.1 Menidia beryllina
TAATAATAATAATAATAATAATAATAATAATAATAATAATAATAATACATTTTATTTTTAAAAAGCGCCTTTCATGCCACTCAAGGACACTTTAAAAAGATGATCATCATTAAAACAACATCAAAAAATAAGAAAACATACAAATTCATAAATATATCATAAATAAAAACATAATAAATTAATTAAATAATGATGGAATTAATAAAACTGCAAATAAAGAAACATTAAGGTTTTTGTTGTTATGTGAGGGCATTTAAATTGCTGGCCATAACTTTTAGAGCCATGTTTTTCCCTTTTTTTGTTGGTATTATAATTATTATTATTACTTTTATTATTACTTTGTCGGATTTTCAGCCTTGGTTCGCCTCAGTTTGGTCCTCAGCTCCTCCCTCTGCTGTGTCAGTATCTTTATAATTTGAGTTTTTGGTGCTTTTGTAATTGTTCTCGGTTGAGTCTTCCCTGTAGTTTTGGTATTATTATTATCTTTGCTCCTGTGTTCTTACTTTCTCTGTTTGTCTCCTGTTCCTTTCGCTCACCTTCTTCTTCGTTGGTGTCTCCTCCACCCTCGCTTTGTGTCCTCAGTCTGTTTCCATCCCGGCTATCAGCTTTTGTTCTCTTTTTGTTCTTTGGTTTCCAGGCTTGAGTGCTCCTGTCTGTCTCCTCCCTGCTTGTTTTTTCTTTGGTTAACTTTTGGTCTTTTGCTATTCGTAAGATTGATGTTTTTCTGTTCCGGCCTTTTTGCATTCTCATAAAATAACATTGGATCCTCTTTCTCACCCTTTGTTTTGTTTAGTTAGGCTCATGATATCTGTACCCAGCGGCTCAAAAATGATCTTTTTCTACAGGTGCATCCCACATTTGGGTCCTCCGTAACCTTTCACCACCGACACCATTCACAGACTCGGCTACTTTTGATCAAATAAGGCAGCAATTCACAGACAGTATAAGGGTTTCCCATGTTTAATGTCTCACTGGGACTGTGTCTTTCAGTTTTAGACAAGCTATGACTGACTGAAAAATACTAAAATCAATATAAGTAAACATTGTAGGTCACTTCTTGTGTCTTTCAAAGCTCAGTGCTGCCATTTTTATAGTATAAATAATCATATAATGACTGTTTGGATGTTGGTTTAGGCATACAAATGTGAATAACAGAGCAGATGTTTGCAGGAATTCTGAATGTGTGGAATAAAAATGCTCTTTAGGAGCCATGTGACCTGGTATTTACTCCCATTTTAAATCTCTGTAAGTAAAACGAGGCGTGTTTTCTGTGTCCGGCCCCCAGTGTTGAGGTTCGTGGGACCGACGGACAACATCTACTCCTGCAGCTTCGTCCAGATGTTGGAGCAGAGGCTGGAGAACGCCTACGACGAGGCTCAGGACAAAGTGCTGGAGACCTACAACATGCTCTCTGTGGAGGTAGTTAACGCAGACTAATGTGAATAATGAAGCTACATGGGGGCTCATTTGAAACAAAAAATGGGAAGTTTTAGTGTCCACTTCCACTTAAAGGAGGACGTGTCCGCAGAGTCAGAGTGGTTCAAATCTGGAGCTACAGCCCATCCGAACTGAGTGCTGTTTTATGCTCTAATGCAGTGTTTTTCAACCACTGTGCCTCGGCACACTAGTGTGCCGCGAGTGATCATCAGGTGTGCCGTAGAAAATCATCCTATTTCACCTAATTGGTCTAAAAAAAATTTTTTGATAAGGAATTAATTATCTGCAAATAATATTCCATTTTTGAGTGTCTGTGCTGTTCTAGTGACTGGTGGCGTAATCATGTAATAATTCCTTATGACTAGATTTTGTATATAATTTTGTACATTGAAGTGGACATGTTAAGTGCAATTTGAAAGAAGAAATATAAAATGAGATAATAATACATTTTTGTGTTTATTTGATTCCTATTCATGACACTTAAGGTAAGATAAGAATAAAATGAGAATAACTATAGTGTCACTATAGGCAGCTGCAGATTTGTTTGACATTTTTGGTTGGTGTGCCTCGAGATTTTTTCAATGAAAAACTGTACCTTGGCTCAAAAAAGGTTGAAAAACACTGCTCTAATGCATAAATCCTCCCTCTATTTTCGCTTTATTCCGTCAGACTGTCCAGATTCTCTCTCGACGGCTGGATTTACGCCGCGTGCACAGAGCCACGATCGTAAAACAGGTTCTCAGTGAGCAGACTTACATACAAACTCCATTCATAATTCACTCCCTGAATTATTAACCGGGAGAATGCACGGGAGGAGCGTGGCGGTAATTCTTAGCATCTTGTATCGTCGTCCAGTTATGTTACTTTCTGAGTGTCGCACGTTTTTCTTTTTCATTATAAAGAGAATAAAACCCTGTTCAGTCATGTATTTTGCAGTGACCGGAGCTCCTCGGTTCCTCCCTTTATGCACGTCTAAGACGTTCGGCACGGCAGTCTGAGATATGACTGTAGGAGCGTGTGAATAATGGATGTGGTCTTAACTACCCCCCCCCAGATCCAGAGCGTTTCCCAGGAGCCCGGCTCCCCCTCGGTCAGCCTGGTGTACGTGGTGAAGAACCAGGGCGCGGTTCTGAACGGGACCATCTCCAGCGGGCTCCTGAACCAGCTGACCGCCGAGCTGGTTGGGTACTTCCTGTTCTACCCGCCGCTGGTCATCGCCGAGCGTAAGTACCGGGCAACACCGCTCACACCGGGCAACCGTTTATGTGGAGGATGATTCCTCATTAACACCAGGACTGGTCACACTCCACAGGCCATCAGAACCTAAAGTGTTACTGAACTAATACATGCACTTAATGAAAAAAAGTGTCAGGATGGACTCAGATGCAGAGATCTTGTCAAAAAGGTTTTAACCCTATAAGGCCAAATGTATCATATTTGATATATATATACGGTTTCAGAATTGTTTTGCGTCTGACACCTTTTGCATAATTTAATGGTAAAAACTTTGCTTAAAGTCCTATTGTACACAATCAGATACACCTGATAACAGGGGGCAGAAGACTACACAATAATAAATTATTAATATTAAAAATGTATTTTTGTTTTTTCTTTTTACATATTTTGTTAAAAGGCCAAATAAGGAAATTCAAACCAAAAAAAAGGAATTTTCTGTTTTTTTTTTATTCTTGGATCAGGCTTTAAAAGGTTAATAGAACCAAAAGCGCACTCGAAAGGAGTGGATGACAAAGAAAGGTTCAAAACAAGGCAGACAAAGCTGTGGACAAAGTATCAAATAATAATCGCTCAAAACAGAGGATGGCAAAAGTTTCGGAGTATGAAATCAAAATCACTCTTACGAGGCATAAACAAGAATGTGGAAAAAGTACCAAAATAAACTCACTCCAAAAGGAGACATAAACGGGGTTCAAGGAGGAAGACAAGGATTAATATGAGATTGGAGAGACTCAGACTATTTAAACACAAGGGAAGGGAACCCCAGGGGAGCACAATTGGTGATCAGGGAAGACAAGCAGACATGTGACACACAGGGGAGTGCAAGAGACCTGAAACAAGGGGACGTACCTTTCAAAATAAAACAGGAAATGACAAGACAACCATGGAGACAGGACAAAAGACCAAAATACCCGAAGACGTGACAAAAAGACCATTGGCAGAAGTTGAAAGCTTTGTACAGATGCTTTAATGGAATGGATTAAGATGTAGTCTTTTGTGGTATTTGTAGTAAAACTGGTTTTAAATGGTGCAATAATGCATAATGTTAGTAGAGTTATATAAATGTGCACCTTTATAGCTTAAATCCCTCCATCAGAGGAATCTTTTTGTTTTTAAAAGTGATGTTTTGTCACATATCTGATTCACCGAAAACTGTTGCAAACACCTTCTGTGAGAGATGTTTCAGCAAAAGGACTCTCGGCACAAAACAAAAACTTTGACCTATCTGTATTTTGGAAACAAAACGATGTAAAATCCTGTAATTACTCTCAAACCAAACCACTCTCCCGTCCCCTGTGATGAAATATTGTCCTTTAAAGCTGCTGTCCATGTGGGCTTTTCTTCCATCCCCTTTCTCCTCATTGTTTTAGCACTGGAGCAACAAAGAAATCCTTTTTTATTTTTTAATTGTCTGCATGCAAACTCAGCCAAAATGCTCCCAACCACATTTAATGTTGTCCAGCCAAACAATTAGAGTCCATTCAGGGAGCGGAGCCGTCTTCTCTGAGGCTCTGCCCGATAATTAGATTGCATTTACAGACAGTTTTAAATGGAAATTTAAAAGTGCTAATTGGTTTTATTAACCGTTTAGCTGTAGTGGAGGTAGACTGACATTTAAGAGCTGAAATACATCGTTAAAAAGGTTCTGACTTTATTCACACCGTTGTCCATACACTAAAACAATGTATCCTTTTATTCTATAGTCCTAATCAGTGTTGGGTAAGTTACTTTAAAAATGTAATCCGTTACAGTTACAAGTTACCTTGTTTAAAATGTAATTGTAGTGTAACTTTTTCGATTACTTTTAAAAAGTAATGTAACTAATTACTTTTGATTACTTTTTGATTACTTTAAGGTTTTAATGAGTATTAACCCATGATTAATTTTAGCATGTTTTAATTAGCTATTAGCCGCATCTAGCAGTTCAAGGCTAACGTCTTGTTAATGATCATAAACAACGTAAATAAATACGTAAATAAATCAGAGACAAGTCAGTGGTATCCGGATACAACATTTTAATATCTATACTTTTTTAAGTATCGATACTTTTGACAACCCTAGTCTGAAATGTAGGACATGTCCGGGAAAAAGAGGACGTCTGGTCACCTACAGTTGGGTAGGCTAGGTAGGCTAGGCTAGGCTAGGTCATAGACATCGATAAACGTTTGTCATGCATCAACACCAAACAGTCAAATATTAGTAAATCAATACGCTTCGTCTATCAGTGAGTTGCATATTTTGCAAAGGTTTTTCTTTATATTTTTAAAAAAATGTAACTAAATTTGTTATTCTTAATATTTTCGGAAGTAACTGTAACTGAATTACATATTTTCTCGTTGTAACTGTAACGAATTACAGTTACTCTTTTTTTGTAATTAAATTACGTAACGTCGTTACATGTAATCCGTTACTCCCCAACACTAGTCCTAATATAGTTCAAATTACACATTGTAGTTTTATTTTACAATGCATACTAATAAACTCCAGGATGCAATACACATAGTAAAACATCTGGATCTGTTAGTTAACTGTCAAGTTAGATAACTGTCAAAACTATAATAGCTATACATCCCGTTTAGCGTTCGTCTGCATTAGCTTCCAGAAAACGCGCTGCATCAGCATCTTAGAGGCTTATAAACAGCCTTAAAATAGGACAATAAATATTTATTTTGAAGTTGTCATTGTTAAATGATCATTATTATTCTTACAATTAACATGACAAAGTGATCAAACTGCACAATCTTTCAAAAATAGATGCTGGAAACACACTTTAGTGGCCTCCTCCGCTTTTGGATCCTCTCACAAATAACTTTTGAAAGTCATCGAACTCCATAGAACTCAAATAAAGGTGTGAGGCCTCCAGATGTTGGACAGAAGAATAAACCAGGACTGACACCGGGTGTATACCCGCGCTCGGTGTGTTTTCTGTGAACCGTGCAGCATCAGGAATGGAGGAAAATGTCCTGAAGATAGCTGAGATTGCAAAAAATAGACGAGAACCCTCACACAGAAGATGGAAGAAGCTTTGACTTCCAGTGGAGGAGCGTATCAGAATCAGAATCAGAAATACTTTAATAATCCCAGAGGGAAACTATTTTTGTTACTAGCTCCATAAATAAAACAACTGCATATACATATATACATGTCTATAGATATATACATCTATATATATATATATATATATACAGTGGGGGAAATAAGTATTTGACCCCTTGCTGATTTTGCAGGTTTGCCCACTTACAAAGAATGCAACAATGTATAACTTTAATCATATGTACATTCTAACAGTGAAAGACAAAATCCCAAAGGAAATTCCAGAAAATCACATCATATGAATTTATAAAAATAGATAACCATCTGATGAGGAAAAACAAGCATTCTTTGTGAGTGGGCAAACCTGCAAAATCAGCAAGGGGTCAAATGCTTATTTCCCCCACTGTATATATATACAAAATTCCACACAGAATATAGATAAATATATACATAAATAGCTATCGGCCAGACACAAACAAGACAAAAACAGGCCTGAACCCAGCTGGTTGTGGATGCATGTTTAACTGAAGAACCAGTTTTTTCTTTAAACAGCCTCCTCGTTATGTAACAGTTGTGAGTTTTTTCAATCCGCCTGCGTGCAGATTTGCCGCTTCTGGCTGAGCACAACACGGAAACTCGTCGGGTTTCTTTGACGACACTGAGCGCGGAGAGTCCACTGCAGGGCGATGCATGATTCATGACTTGGCATATGTGTGACCTACTTCTCATGAGAGGGAAGTCAAAGCTCCTTCCCTGTCGTGGATTTCATCAGGAAGGAGTTTGTGTTAGAGGTGAAGAGGCCACAGAGGCCACACTGAGAGGGTTTGGACATGTTGAGAGAGGTTTTTTAGACATGTGAAAGAAGACTTTAAGGTATTGAGACGAATCCCTGAAGGGTGAAGCCAAAAGAGGAGGAATCAGGGAGGCGGGGGGTAGTAAAGTAAGTGGTCGTTAGGCGGGTTCTTGGCGTGTTGTGCTAACTTGTGCTAACTTAAAGTGTGTTAGATTATTTAGACATGCAGCTTTAAACAAAACATTGTGCAGAAGTATGCATATTTTCATTAAAGAGCAAAACTAAGAGGGGAAGGAGACAGTCTGAGAGGCCTTAAGGGGAGGAGCAGAGCGAAGAGAAGACAGTCCAGGGTGGTTGGTGGTAGCTGTTTTCTATCTTTTTTTAAAACATTTATTTATTTATTTATTGTGGAAGAAAAACATAATAGTAATTTACAAATAGTATAGAATCTGTTCCATGTTTTTTATTTAATTTTTTTACATACAGTACCCAATATCTCTCATTTGTAGTGGTCAAAGAAATAACTCATACACACACACACACGCCCACAAACACACAGAAAAAAAATTTAATAAAAAAATAATAAAATAAAATAAAAAATAAACTAAAATAAATAAATAAATGGGGTGGGGTGGGGGTTGTCCGATCACATTTGTTAGATGGTAAGATGTTCAATGATTTGCAATAATTCACAAAAGAGCCCCATATCCAATCAAATTTACTATAGTTTCCCTTTGCTATAAGACCAATCTTTTCCAATCTAAAAAATGACATTACTTCGCGAAACCACAGAGAATTTGAAGGTGTCTCAGATGATTTCCAAAGGAGTAAAATACGACGCCTGGCTAAAAGCGATGGAAAGGCCAATACTTTATAGAGTGAGCAGGGTCACTTAAAACAGTATTAACTGGAAGTCCAAAGATAGCTAAGAGAGGGTCCATGCAGACCTGAGTTCCTAAAGCTTTGGAGAGAATGGCTGAATACTGGTTCCAAAAAGCCATGGAGTCTTGGACACAAAAAGAACATGGTTTTCTCTCTTAATAAAAAGAAAAGAAAAACTTTACTCTTTGGTCTGGCTACTTTAAATGTTATAAAGCGTGTTTTTCGGCTTGTTAGGAAAAAAAAACTCCTGCAAGAGGCCCGAAAATAGCTGAAAAGGAGCTAAAGCTTTAATCAGAACAGCAGATTAGTTTGATTTTACTTTTGGTGAACATAAAGTGTGTGGTTAGCGTATTTCTGTGAAAAATGGCCGGCCGGAGCGCCCACAGTTAGCCTTAGCTCCCACTGTTAGCCTTAGCTCCCACTGTTAGCATTAGCTCCCACAGTAAGCCTTAGCTCCCACAGTAAGCCTTAGCTCCCACAGTTAGCCTTAGCTCCCACAGTTAGCCTTAGCTCCCACTGTTAGCCTTAGCTCCCACAGTTAGCCTTAGCTCCCACTGTTAGCCTTAGCTCCCACAGTTAGCCTTAGCTCCCACAGTTATCCTTAGCTCTCACAGTTAGCCTTAGCTCCCACTGTTAGCCTTAGCTCCCACTGTTAGCCTTAGCTCCCACAGTTAGCCTTAGCTCCCACAGTTATCCTTAGCTCTCACAGTTAGCCTTAGCTCCCACTGTTAGCCTGCTCTGTTTGTATTCCGCCCCTGTTTTTAGAGCCATCTGTGAGATTCTGAAAGGCCAAACAGCTGTACAGCTCCTATCATCTGAATCCTGCCGGGGGCAATCTGTTGTCCATGTCGGCCCGATGAGCTAATTTTAGCCCCGGTGAGATTAGATTAGTATCTGTCTGTGTGTGCTCTCCGAACCCAAAGGGCTGAAACACCACACTTCACACGTTCGCTAAAAATAGGGGAGCCTCTCTATTGAAACAAACACTCGGGCATTAACCGAACGTCTCGATATCGGTCAGAAAATGGACGCAAATGGAGGGAGTGGACCGGTAAACGGAGCCCCGTTCACGACCAGCTCCGCCTGACCTCTGACCTTCATTTTAATCGCATTTTAAAATTTAATTTTAATTTTAAATAAAAATTCATTTTAATTTTGATAGTACTACTATTCTGTCCACCTTCCTTTTATTGTTATTATTATTATTATTATTATTATTATTATTATTATTATTATTATTATTATTATTATTATTATTATTATTTATTTATTTATTTATTTATTTATTTATTTATTTATTTATTTATTTGTTTGTTTGTTTGTTTGTTTGTTTGTTTGTTTGTTTATTTATTTATTTATTTATTTATTTATTTATTTATTTATTTATTTATTTATTTATAATTTTTTTTTATTTCTTTTTTTTACCTTGTCCTATTCAGCAGAACTTAAATCTGAGTATTCGGAGTGCTATGCTGATCAAAACTGCTTTGCCAGGGGAGGCTTTCTTAGTGAGAAGCCCCCCTTGATGACCCAAAACTGCTTTATTTATTCTTTTTTGTTACCAAACCTCCATGTGTCCAATGATGCCGAACCTGACAGAGGTACAGGGGGGAAAGAAGAGTAGTGGAAAGGAGAGAGATCCTTTAGACAGAAAGAGAAAGGGAATAAAAAAGGAAGAAACACAACACGGTGCAGATGTAATCAGCTTCAGGGTGGAGGTCTCTTTCTTTAATTGGCGCTATTATAAGAGACAGTTTTACTTCTCCTCTTCCTCTGTTTATTCCAAACAGGCTGCTGCTCTTCGTGCATAAATCAGACGGCCAGAGGAGGCAGATGTGTTGGTTTGAAAAAGAAAAAAAGATTTATATTCTTACAGAGAATTTTGCCTTCATCACTGGCGCATAATCCCTCCAAGGAAAGCTCAATTTCAGCTTTCGTCTCTAAAGATTTATGATGTTGCCTCCCGGAGGAAAGGGTCACTTCTCTCCCTAAATACGGAAAAAACCTTTGGCTCCTCCTGTGAAGGAAGTGGTTTTAGATTTAGAGAAAAATGGAGATTTTCTTAGACATTTATTTCAGACGAGCGTGAACTTCTGTGATGATTGTGTCACAGAATGCTTATAAGGTCAGGATGGTTTTCTGCTTCAGTATCACAGAGCGCCATAGAGGGGCTTTTTCGCCGTTTTATTACAGAAAGAGAGACATTTTTGAACACAGCTTCATTTAAATTCTGATCTAATTTGTTTTAAAACAAAGTAACACAACTCCAACAATGACAATAATAACGATTACACAAAATGAGACTAAAACCTGCTTTGAAAAATGAAAATTCACACAGCCTTTTGACACAATGCAGCAAAAAAAATTGGCATTTTCCATCCTTAGATTACAGGACGAACAGCAGCTTTGGAGCAGTGAATCATGGTGACGATGAACCCAAACAAACAGAGCAGATACTGGCAGGAACAGGAACGAAGGTCACTAAAGAGGCCTGTAACGAATCCTGCCTGCAGCAGCCTGCAGCTGCTTTGATCAAACCAATGCTCCAAATTCATCTAAACACCTTGTTGGATGAAGAGGAGACTGTGAAAGGAAACCACCTGATTGCACCTATAGGGGTCCATAGACTTTTTACCTTCAAACGTCCTGCCGTTGTTCGTCCATTTACTAACTGGGAACATAAGGGTGCCTTGGAGGGCCAAAAGGGAGCAAACATGTGAATGCAGATGTGCTGGGATGCTGCAGAGGGGAAATCGGATGAAAAAGAAATATGGAGAGAAGGTTGATGGCGAGGGGCTGTTTTTTACTCTTTTCCCATCGTACAAAAGGACAAATTTGCAAAGTTTCGGTTCAAATTTGTCCATTTCCAGCTTTCATAAATAACTTCAATCTTGGTAATTAAGTGATTTACCCCCTAAATATATGGGGCAAAGACTCTGGCTGTTTGTTTTTCTCATTTCTTTTTTAGAAACAGAGCCATTTCTTTTGGATGGAGTTCAGCTTGATTTATTTATGTGGCACAGTTTCAGGAAAAAGAAAAGAACATCCACAAGGTATTTGAAAGAGAAAGTGACTGAACAGGCAGTCCACGTTTCAGTTCTAGTAAAAAGCAGGTTAACACATCAGATCTGTATGTTTTTATAGTATATTTTTAAAGATTTACACACAGAAAAAACAAAAGAGAGCCCTTCAGAACGGGAGACGAGGGCTTAACAAGCACAGAAAAACCAGACTGAAGACTAATGTGTGCCACCGCTCTGGGAAAGGCTGGATGTCAGATTTAAGAATAAAAAGCAAAGCCGAGGCTCCAAACCACATGTTACAGATGCATTTCTGCAAGAGGAGAACATTTCCGATCAGTTTCGATCATTTATTTCTGCAGAGGGACCCAGGGAGAGTTTTTTTTGGGGTTTTCATCGTCGTTTTTGGCGCATGCAGAAGAACGGCTGTCCAGATTTAGAGAAACAGCTTGAGGATTAATTTTTTTCTACTTTAATTAACACGCAGACTGCAGCAAAGCTGTCGGTTCGGCAGAAAAATGATTTTTTTTTTCAGAATCTTTTGCTTTTTAACAGGTTTAAAGTAAACGCTTACAAGTTCTTCTTGTAGTTAGTTTTCATACTTAACCCACGTATCTAATTTAATTTAATTTAATTTAATTTAATTTACATTCATTTAATTACTTTTTTTATTAATTAATAAAATTATCTTAATTTAATTTAAATTTAATTTGATTTCATCTAACATATCAAATCAAATTTGATTTTTGTTTATTTCATTTGATTTGACTCTTCTCTTCACTCTCTCAGTGGTATCTGTGTATGTATTTATGAGTGTATTCTTATCTGTTTTTAATCTATCAAAAACTCTTAAAAAACAAACACAGATTAATTGAGAACTGATTACTAGAGTCATATCTTACAGTGCTGGCTTTGTAATGGCCACATTTGGACCAAAGGAACATCAGAAATGCTGTTTGTGGTCATGACTCTCTTCTCTTTAACCCATATGAGCATCGTTTGAGTCCAGGACAGATTTCCCAGCACGACAAGAGCAGCGTGTCCTATCAAACCATGTATTGTCCCAAAGATAAGCTGGATGTGACAGAAATAATTGGATTTTTGATCACTTGATTATGGATATGAACATCTTTTGCCAGTTTGATGACGCCTGTTTGTGCAGATAAAAATAGATTAAAACCCCCCAATTTGAGTCTCTGTGGTTTAAAAGTAATTAAGTGTGTTCTACAATAGTAACGTTCTCTGTTTGTGTTTCCCTCCAGCCCTCGAGTACCACAACCTCAACACCTCCTCGGCGACTAAGAGCTTCTGGGTGATAACAGGTCGGTTTCCGGCACCCTCCCCCCCCCCCCCCCCCCCCCCTTTAGCCGTTTGGTGTCAGGGGGAAGCCGACTGATGTATAATTCACAGCTTCCTGACCGGGGCTTCACATCCGGGAGCCAGATTGATAGGTCATCTGTTTAAGCGTGTTGGTGTGTGTGTGTGTGTGTGTGTGTGTGTGCACAGGTGTGTGTATATTTGTGTGTGATATCCCATCAGAGCTGTAATTCACTGCAACTCTCACGCTGGGCTGCTGTTAACCCTTTAAAGCCCGATCCAAGAATAAAACAAAACAGGAAATTCATTTTTTTTGTTTGAATTCCTTATTTGGCCTTTTAACAAAATATGTAAAAAGAAAAAACAAAAATTTAATTTTAATATTAATAATTTATTACTATGCGATAAGTCAAGATTATTTTTTGTGTAGTCTTCTGCCCCCTGTTATCAGGTGTATCTGATTGTGTACAATAGGATTTTGAGCAAAGTTTTCACCATTAAATTATGCAAAAGGTGTCAGAAGCAAAACATTTCAGAAACCGTATGTATCAAATATGATACATTTGGCATTACGGGGTTAATGGCATGGTCACTTTATTTTGTGACCATTTTATCAGAAGTGGTCACAAATTTCGCCAGGGTTACAGGGTTAAGGCCTCTGGGAATGAACGGCAGCCATTTTGTTTGTTTCTTTGCATTTTTGTGGGCCGAACCTGGTGAGAAAGCCAAAAACATGCAACGTTTTTGTGTATTTGTGAAGCACCGAGGTTCAGATTCCAACATTTAATCACAATATTGGAGCAAAAGTCCTCCTTCATCCCTCCTTCATTCCTTCCCTCGTCCGTCTCCTCCTAAGCCTCTCTCTCTTGGTTAAACCCCTCCGTGTCTTTTCTCGTCTGCCCGGACAGTGATCCAGGACGTGGACAGCTCCTCGCTGGAGGCCAACTACCAGAGCTTCGCCAGCCTGATGGAGCAGAGGCTGGCCGAGCTCTTCCTGGTGGCGGGCAGGCAGGGCCCCCGGGTGGCCAGGGCCCGGCGGGCCACCACTGTGGGGGGCTACACCGTGCAGGTGGGGGGAATCACGTCGTCAGTACTCTGGAACAAAGAGATTACGCTTGGCTCGACTTTTTCAAGCCTGATCCAAGAAAATCTGGAGTCAAGTCTATTTTTTTTGGGGCCGTTTGATAAGCTATGAAAGAAAAACTTCAATCATTTCAATCAATCAAACTTCATCATTTCATATCTTTACCATTGATTACTAAGTTATAGGTCTCTGTTTCTATCATAAAGGGATGTAAAAGATGTCAAAAACTGTTTAATTGTAGGGTTAAGCCTTCTCAAAACTGGGTTTAACTTTAAGTCCTCACACTTTTATAGGGAGTTCAGCCCTTAAAGGTCATATTTGGTTAGTTTCTATTGTGTTTGCATCAGTTTTTAACACATTTTTACAGGCTGGCTGTAGTGTAGATACATTCAGAAAATGTTTTTGGACTCCAGAAGAAACTCCTCAGTCTGGTTCACTGTGTCTGTAAAGATGATACAATAGCTGTATGGATAAAGCATCTATAATAGTAGAGTCGCCTGTTTTTTGTCAGATTTCGGAGCAGAAATGTTTGGATGTCAGGCCCAGTGGCATAAAATTGCTTTTAAAATAGTGAAACTCTGAGCTGCTGCAGTTTGGGCTCATCTGTTAGGCAGATGATGCAATAAATAGACTGATAGCAGTGCAGTGATTGTTTTCCCTCCATAATTAGCTGCTCTGTGGAGTTCAGCAACAGCAAACTGTGTTTAAAATCCGATCCAGTGCAATTAGATTGAACAAATTACAACGATTTTGATGAGAAAACTTCAAGTCATTTCCAGATTCGCGGGCTGGAGCCACTCAACTCTTGAACCGTCAGAGCAGAGATGTCCTTCTTAACGAGACGGCCGTCCCCGTCGTTGGGGTTTTAGGGTCACTTTGCACCTCATTTAATTCAATCTCCAATCAGATGCAAATGCAGAACGTCCCAGTTTGGTTCGGTTTCTTCACCAATGACCAGCAGAACGATGAGGCCTTCAATGGTCCGGTGCCCCGGCTGAAAAAGACCGCTCAGTGTGGCTTTTGCAAAGTTTGAGAAACCAAAAATGCCGAATTGATATCCACACCTGAGAGAACGGCACCATTTTGTGTCTAATCATTAGGGATTTTATCATAAAGGGCAGATACGCGGCCTATCATGATCATGCGGGTTAATCCCTGCAGTTCAGACCTGGGGAGTTTAGCTATTTGTGTCTCATCCTGAGGAGCAGGAGGACCAACCATTCACCGGTCATGTGACGTCAAACTGCATTGTGACCTGATTGAAAAATCTAATAGCTTCCCCATGTGACCCATGTGTCCCATCCAGCTGAGTTGGAGTGGAATAAACACCTGATAACAGACAGAATAACGAGCTTGCTTCAGTCTGTTTGGTGTTCAGCACCACGGACAGCGACATCCGAATCAGAAATGCTGTTCCGAGAGAAAAAGCTGGGAACCACAGACACAGAAACAATGAATCTGATTGTGAAACACACAAAGTGAAGGTTAATAAAGGGAGAACAAGATAATTAAGCGTGAACGTCCTCCCGGTACATGCCACCTCCCCGCTCAGAGCCCCGTATCGATCACATTAAGACCACGTTTGACTCCTCGCGTCCCTGACGCCCACAAGGTTTTATGGCCCTCACAGATGAGCAGTTTTATGACTGCGGGGTGGGGGGGGGGGGGGGGGGAGGGAGGCACACTGAGCCTCCATCCGCTCAATAACACACATCCCTTCTTCTCCTGACAGAATCGAATCACCCGACCTGATTAAACCGCGCGACGCGTCGTCAAATTAAAAGAGCGCGTTTGATGTGTGATGAAAGGAAATTGGGATTTGGAGTGACTCGGTTGTCCTCGAGTGTCTGGATATATCTCGCGGCAAACGCTCGACTTGATCAAAGCGGAGATTCAGATTTTTTGATTGGGCCTCAGATTTAGCTGCGTCGGCGCTGAGAGATAATAGATTTAGTGTTTAATCTCGCCTCAGACTGCATTTCCTTACGCTTATATATGTTTAGAGCAGTTTTTTCAACCTTTTTTGAGCCAAGGTACAGTTTTTCATTGAAAAAATCTCGAGCCACACCACCAACCAAAAATGTCAAACAAATCTGTAGCCGCCTATAGTAACACTATAGTTATTCTTATTTTATTCTTATCTTACCTTAAGTGTCATGAATAGGAATCAAATAAACACAAAAATGTATTTTTATCTCATTTTATATTTCTTCTTTCAAATTGCACTTAACATGTCCACTTCAATATACAAATTTATATACAAAATCTAGTCATAAGGAATTATTACATGATTACGCCACCAGTCACTAGTACAGCACCGACACTCAAAAATGGAATAGTATTTGCAGAAAATTAATTCCTAATCAAAAATTTTTTTTAGACCAATTAGGTGAAATAGGATAATTTTCTACGGCACACCTGACCATCACTCGCGGCACACTAGTGTGCCGAGGCACAGTGGTTGAAAAACACTGGTTTAGAGTAAAGCGGGCTATGATGTGCTTTTTAAGTCAAGCTCATCCCTTTGTGGGACTTCTCCTCTCGCAGATGGTCAGCATGCGGCGGCTTCCGGGCCCAAAGAACCCGGCGGAGATGACCTACTACGCGCAGCTGAACGGGGCGCCCATCTCCGGGACCACAGCCGCCAAGACCCTCAGCAGCCTGGACTCCCAGACCATGGCCCTGACGCTGGGATACTTTGTGCAAGTGCAGGCTGAACGTAAGCGAAACCCTCGAAAACCCACGAATGATGTCCCACACGCCAGACGCACCACTACCTCCACCTTTTACCGACTCAAATATCAGTACCCGTCCAGGAAAACCTATTCCAGAAACTAGAAATGAGAAACTAGAAACAGCTAAATCTGACGGAACGTTTGAAAAAGAGGCTCAAATCAACGTTTCCAGTGTGAGAATTCGATGCTAAAGGCTGAAGTATTTATAAGGAAAAGCAAAAAGTTTATAAAAACAAACAAAAAAAATAAATACAAAAAAAATAAATACAATAAAATAATAAATAAAAATAATAATAATAAATTAATTTTTCTAATTTTTTTAAAACAAACAAAAAAATAACTAAATTAAAAATAATTAAAAATAATTTAAAATAATTAGAAATAATTTAAAATAAATACAAAAAAAAATAAATTAAAAAAACAAGACAAGCAGTGCCCCAAAACGGTCAGTGGCTTTAATGTCAGCCCTGAAACCGATTAGAAACTCACATGAAAGCAGGCGGCTGTCAGCAGGCTGATGAAAGCTGACGATCCGTCTCCTTTCCTTTTTCCTCTGGAAAGTAGTGTAAACCTCCCAGATTCCTGAGGATCAGGGGGTCCCCGCTGGGGGCTCGGGCTCAAAGCGACCGGTGAGATCAGCTGGTCTTTAAGGCCTTTGCAGGAGTCTGAGAGAATACAATGTAGAAATCCGTGGAGTATTTTACAGGGAGCCAAAATGCAGAGACCCAGTTGATCTTCTGGCTGCATAGTTTGGGAACAAACCGTAAGACTTTTCAGAGAATGAGAGCTTAACCTCTGCCGGTTCCTCCAGATGTGGACACACAGAGGAGTTAGCTGTTCCAGAAGTGTCTTTAAGCCGTGAAATTATGAAAAGGTGACTTAGTTACTGATAGCCAGGGTCAATTTATCCAAACGAATGGTGAGATTGTGAGGTTTCTGTGGCAAAATAGCCTTTTTGTCATCAAGACAAACAACAACTCGCAGGTTTTTAGGTTTTATGGACAGAAAAGAGGGGAAATGTATGCGTGAAAAGACCCGAATCGGTACAAATCCAATTTTGTTTGAGTACCACTTGAAATTGTGAGCCAATATGAAATGAATTCGAATGAAAAGGCTAAATATTTCGGCCATAACATTAAAACCAATGACAGGCTTAACTATGCTCCACTGGGAAACCTTCAGCCTCGGACCCACCTGAGAAAATCCCACCATGTTTTAGCTCAAAAGCATTGGACTGAGCTGGTAATACTTTCAGGAGAGAAGCTTTGACTTGCGGGCGAGTTAACAGGAGCCTCTTTTAGTCAAATCAGCCCACTGTCCTTGAAGAAGCTTCGTTTGTTGTTTGTTTACTTGATCTATTTGTTGGTTTATTTCTAGGCAGAAGCTTCCCTTCGACTCATCAGCTCACGTTTCCCTCCACAGACATTAAGACATTCTGGTTTAGCTGCTCTTTAACCCTTTAAAGCCCAATCCAAGAAAAAATAGGGAGAATTTTTGTTATTGTCTGAAGTCTTTATTTGACCCATCACAAAATATATGAGAAAAAACAGAAATTATTTTTGAATATTCGTCGTTTATTACCTTCTTCTACGTCAAAATGATTGTGCATCGTCTTCTGCCCGCTGTTATCAGCTATACCTGATTTCGTACGACAAGGTTTTGAACAAATATTTTTCCATGAAATGATACAAAAGGTCTCAGATGCAAATTTTTTCAGAAATCGTATGTATCAAATATGACACGTATGGCATTATAGGGTTAAGACGCTCCTTCTGAACTGGAGTGTAGCTCACTGTGACATTCTGTAACATTTGGGTTTTGCATAAATTTCCATGCATTTCCATAATCTGTGGCGCTCCACAGAACCCAGATCAGAGATCCGGGCCCCGTTGGGTCGGGCTCTGGAGATCGCAGCCCGATGAGTTTGGCCGTATTTTTTTAGTGAGTTTTGGTGAGCGGCCGTGCCAAAGAGGACAAAGTGTTCCCGCTTACTTTTCCCCGTCTTAGTTTTCTCCGGATCGACAAACTGGAGAGACGCCGTCAACTGTCCCTGGTTCCCCGAAGCAGAAGTGCTCCTCTAGAACACATTTAGTTTTCCCTTTAGGGGCTCACAGAAACACTTCCCAATGGAAAACAGTTCTGTCACAGCGGGGCTGAGCAAAAGAAATCATTAAAAAGATGTTCGAGGGAACATAGTTTAATTATTTGCTTAATTATTATTTAACCTTCTGGCAATTTTACAGGATGGTTCAACGTAATCAGATGAAACATCTGTGCAAAAAGCTATTTATTTGGTCACTTTTTCCGGTCTATTCGAGTAAAATAGATAAATAAATCATTAACAGAAGCTAAATTAAGTCACCAAAATACTTACAATTATAGATACCAGCTGTCTTTGTAGTTTTTAATCTATCAATGATCATGAGATAGCTACAGTACAATGGGAGTGGCTTAAACTGAGCCTAAATATTCGTTTTTAAAAGGCCATTGTGATTAAAATGAGGCCTTAAAGCTGATTTCTACCTGATATGCAAAAGTATGAAGCCACAAAACAGTCAAACACTCAAAATTCATCTCTGCATGTTCAGCAGAATCAGCCATTCCACCAATGTTGACCTAAACTTTATTTAAAAGCAGGCCCAAAGTGATTTAATCTGTTTTAGTTTGTCCCGTTTTAGTTGCCAGACAGAAGATATTGTTAAATGTCAAACTGTATTTCTGAACCATTTCTCAACTGTCTACAGATTTGCAAAATCGGTGTGTTCCTGAATAGTTTTTCTGTCCTTTAAACCTTAAATAGTGTTATTAACGTGTTATTTTTGAATGCATGGCCTGTAAATGTTAAGGCTTTCAGTAGTTTAATATTAAAATACTGTGTCCTGTCATTTTAATTTACAAAGAGGAAACCACTGATTTCCCTTTTTTTAACTAATTAATTGTTAAACGTCAGGAAGTAACCCAGTCGGCCATTTTGTCTGAATCAGCACATGCGTAAATACCCCCAAAGTCTGCATTTATTTGATCCTAAATGTTTGGAAAGATCCTTGAGGTGCACCAGTAAGACGTTTAAAGATCTCATAGATGTGGTATGCTGTTGTTTTCCTGTCAGAAATCAGGCCTTAATGTTTGTCTGTGTGCAGCCGTGGTGAAGACCCCCCCCGGAAACCTGTGGATCATGGCCGTCCTGACGCCGCTCTGCTTACTGATGGTGGTGATCGGCATGGTGGCCTTCATCCTGTGTAAGAGGAACAGGGTCCTTTTCAAAACGGGGGCCTTCAGGACCTTTAAAAGCCGCTCCAAGGTAAGACAGTAATATATACCTGTTCATATTCCTCCAACTCTCTCCTTC